>LR749504.1:2804753-2979108 GCA_902729485.2 Mus minutoides | reverse complement strand
CAAGGAAGTAATCAAAGCCTAGATGGCAGAGATCCATGAGACCATTAAGTAGGCAGTTCCTTAGAGACCATTAAGTAGGCAGTTCCTTACCTAATATGACACACCTCTGTGTCATGCCCCTGTGTGACATGCCTCTAGAGTGATATCTCTTTGAGGGCTGGTTGTCAATGACAGGTAAGATCCTGGAAGACAGGACAACCTAAGAAAGGCACAGTCCACTGTACTGGGAGTCCTCTGAGATGGGGTCAACAATGTTGAGGTAATACAACCCCAGTTCTCACTAGGCTGTCAAAACCTAAAAAACAAAAGGGTGGATGTGTAGCAGGAATGACAGGGCTGCCTCTGTGTAAACACTGGGGACCATACATCTGCAAAAGCATCTCCTGCAGGAGAACCTCAGAATTGAGGGCTGTCTGAGAGACCAAGGATTGCTGGTGCAAATAATGCCAGCCAATAAGAAACTGCTGTTTAGAATAGATACTTTCTTGGAAGCAATGGGGGTATGGGTGGAGGGTATTAAAGGAGCTTGCAGAAGTGCTCAGATGAGCTTGCTACAGCATTTCTCACCTGCTCCCGAGTCTGTGCTATTGACTCTGCACCTACTCATCCCCAAATCCCAGGTTGGACGGAGAGCTATGCAGGGTTCAGGCAACAATCTTTTTGAATAACATTTATTCATTTTGATGATAATAGACAAGGGAATGTGTACAAACCCATTAATTTCTATATTTCTATGGGCCTTGATTTTTCTCACCTCTGTCACATGGTTGTTCTGAAGATTAAGTGCAAAACCCATCAAAACACTAGCCAAATGGTACCTGTTATTATTATTAATCATAGGTCATTGGTATTAGAAAAAAATTAATGAGGGCACCACTAAGCAATGTTAGCCAATGTCTACAGCCAGAAGCTGACTCAGCAAGCTGATGTGAGGGTGCTATACTCTAGCAGGCCCTTCTTGATTCTGCAGGATGCCACATTCTCTGGCAAATACAATGTAGAAATATTAAGCAAATCCTCACATAGAGCTAAAAATATTCTTCCCTCCCCCTGCATCCCTCCACTAACGGTAAGAGATGGCATTTTCGATCTCACTAGCTCGTGTTGTTTACTTTGTTCTTGCCGAAAGAACAGAGCTGGACAGGAGCCCAGCAATGTGCTACATGCTTCTGCAATACATTGCCTGCCATATTTCTGCTCAGAATAAACTACAGTCAGTTTTACAAGGATCTAAATTTCCCAGGGAAGTGAAGGTTGGCCTATAGATAATCTGAAATTACTCCAGCTGACAAATGAATAAATATTAATGAAACATCTTTTCTTAGAGACAACTGGAGATTAAATACCACCAAGTGAACTTGAATCAGACTCTATCAATCTACTCTTTGTTCCCAGGTTAATCCTCACAGGAAAGTGATTTTTCTGAATAAACCTCTCTTCCTTCTCCTTTTCTTTTGCCTCCAATTCTCTGCTGCCTTTCTCCCTTCTTCCACCATCTCTCCTTCACTATCTTTTTCATATGTGTCCTTTCTCCACATTACAAAATCATTTCCATTCTTTAAAAAAAAAAGGTGACCTAAGATTATTTCAATTTTGTGCCATCTATAAAGCCATCTGCTACATGCTTTGTGTGTATAATCTCAATTACTCTGCCAAACACAATGAGATCAATATTACACCCATTTAAAAGGCATAAATTAATGTTCAGAGTAGTTAATGCACTTGAATATGGCCATACAATCAGCAAGTAACAAATTAAAAAGGCAAACTTCAAATCTAAGCCTGTCCTTTCTTGACTCTTATGTTTTTAACCACAAAATAGCTTCTTCCTCTGTATGTGTGCCAGCTCATAAGGTCACCCTATTTAGGCATGTTCAGTGTGAAATTGCAAACACTCTGAAATATCTAAATTGCATATTTTCCAACAAATTGAGAATACTACAGCATCTTTATTGAACGTAACAATGGTTGGTCATTTTTGACAGATTTAATAGCTTATACAATGACTATGTGGCAATACATGATCAATTAAATATCCCTATTTCCCATTACAAAGTTCCTTTCTCTGCAAGCTCAATCACGCACCCTCTGTTCTGTCCAAATCTGTTTAGTGTTTGAGGTCCTATACAACCTGGCTCCACGTAGAGACACTGCAGCTCCGTAAACCACTTGGCTCTCACAAATAAATTATCTTTTGGCCAAGGGAAACCAACATATCCCTTTGTCTTAGTCAGGGTTTCTATTCCTGGACAAACATCATGACCAAGAAGCAAGTTGGGAAGGAAAGAATTTATTCAGCTTACTCTTCCAAACTGCTGTTTATCACCAAGGAAGTCAGGACTGGAACTCAAGCAAGTCAGGAAGTAGGAGCTGATGCAGAAGCCATGGAGAGGTGTTCTTTACTGGCTTGCTTCCCCTGGCTTGCTCAGCCTGCTCTCTTATAGAACCCAAGACTACCAGCCCAGAGATGGTCCCACCCACAAGGGGCCTTTTCCCCTAGATCACTAATTGAGAAAATGCCTTACAGTTGGATCTCATGGAGGCATTTCCTCAACTGAAGCTCCTTTCTCTGTGATAACTCCAGCTGTGTTAAGTTGACACAAAACTAGCAAGTACACCCTTATATGCCATTGGGATGTCTTAATTCATAGAAAAAGAACAAAGTAAATGTTTTTCCAATAAAAGAGACAAAAATTGACCTCCATGTGATCACACTTCACTCAAACTAGGAGGTTTATGATTTTCAAAAGTGGAAGATAGCAAGTGTCCACAAAGATGCAGAGAAGTCAGAACTCTGGGGCTTTTCTGCTGAGAATATGAAATGGTCCCTCCACTGAAAACAGTGGTGGCCATTTGGCAGTTTCTCAGAGGTTGAATATTGAACTACTACATGATCCAGCAATTCAGATCCTAGACATATGTTCAAGAAAAGACATTTGTAGATGATCTCTGTTCATCTCTCCCAGTATACAAAAGATAGAAAGAGTCCTAGTGACCATTAACATATGAACATAGATAATCAAACATGGTACATACAAATAAGGAAGTATTTATTCAGCTATAAAAAGGAAAGAATATGATTTTTATATATGCTCATCATGGATAAATCTTAAAAACATTATGCTTAGGGAAATAGGCCCAACACAGAAGAAAAGATGCTGTATATTATGATTCTACAATTATGAAGTCCCTCAGATTGGAAAATTCATATACATAGAAAGTAAAAAGAAGTTACCAAGGTCTCTAGGGAATGGAAAGTGGGCACAATTGTTGGTTTTGTTCAACTTGACACAAACATAGACATATCTGGGAAGAGGTTTTTATTAAGTGAGAAAATGCCTCCATAAAATTGGCCTGAAGGGAAGTCTGCAGTTCATTTTTTTGATTAATAGTTGATGTGGGAGGGCGCAGATCATGAGGAATAGCACACTTCTAGGCCAGTGATCCTGAATGATATAAGAACACAAACTAAGCAAACCACAGAAAGCAAGACTGTAAGCAGGGTTCCTCCAAAGCTGCTTCTTTCAGTTCCTGCCTCCAGGTTCCTGCCAGCTTGAGTTCCTGCCCCTGACTTCCTAAGCAATGGACTATTACTGGAAGTGTAAGGTGAAATAAACCCTTTTCTCTCCAGGCTGTTTTTGGTCATTGTGCTTTATCACAGTAATAAAAGCCCTAACACAAGAGGATTTTGTTCAATGGATGCATACTTTTTATTGGAGATGGTGACAACTTTTAAGTATGAGAGCAATGGTTATACAACCTTGTAAATTGAACTATACACTTAAAATGGCTAAAATTATAAATAATATTTAATTTAAAAGAAATAGAAACTCAGAGGTTATGTTAATATATTTATACTTTTATATGTATATCTAACCTAACAATAATAGTAAGAAAATCCATCATCATGAGAGGAAGAAAGAATTTGGGAGAAGTAGGAGGGAAGACAGAAAAGCAGGAGGTGCTATAATAGTATTTTAATTTTTAAAATTCAATTAAAATTTTTAATAGCATACATGAATCTAGTCACTGGTAACTTTTAGAAAAATGAATGGGCTTAGAGAATAAACAGTAAGGAAGAGAGCGAGAGAGCTCTGGGAAGTTGCCACAGCTGAGCGTGATTCCTCCAGCATCTCATCGAATGCAGATCCCTTCACTCTGCTCCTCTCAGGTTTCTTTTAGCTGTTGGAGCCATCGAGTTCCTCCACAACTCAGAGCCTTTGCATGCTTCTTCCCTTCTGCCTAATGTTCTTTTCCAAGTACACTCTCTGTATAAGTTCTCAACTGAAATCATCCATGGTGGAGATGCCTTCCTGCCCTGACTTGTGTAACCAGTGGGCTACCCTTTCCCATCAGATTTGTGCCCTCTTCACCTTTGAAAATCTTTTCTTAGAGTCAGTCTTCTTTTGGCAAATATTTTGCTTATTGCTTTCCTCAGTTTTTATCTGCTCTCCCACTGAACCATAAGCACTCCTTGAGGTGAGGAGCAGGCTACAGTTGTGGCATCTGTTAGAGAATGACTCCCGATAGAAATTTAAGGCAATTTGTCATCTCTAAAGACTGAATCATTTCTTCCATATGGTTCTATCATAGTCTAATTTGAGAAACAGACAGAAAGACTGACTAATTCTGTAGTTGTCTTTCTTTCTGTAGTTGTCTAATTGCATAGTCCCGATGTCTATGACTTTAATAAAAAAATCTTAGCAGGGCTGGAGAGATGGCTCAGCAGTTAGGAGTACTGACTACTCTTCTGAAGGTCCTGAGTTCAAATCCCAGCAACCACATGGTGCCTCACAACCATCTGTAACGAGATCTGATGCCCTCTTCTGGAGTGTCTGAAGACAGCTACAGTGTACTTACATATAATAAATAAATAAATCTAAAAAAAAATCTTAGCTACAGATAATACTTAAATGTTATGCTATGCAATTATTGCTTTGGTCATTCATTCTTTCAAATTATTGAGGAAAACCAATGTCTTAGGGTTAAATAGGAATAATTAAATATGGAAGAAAACAAAGCATAATATACAGGTTATGGGTTTGGGTTTTGTTTGTCAACTTGACAAAAGCTAGAAGTATCTGAGAAGAGAAAATAGGGACATTTTTCAATTTAAAAAAGTCATAATCAGGTTGCCTTTTAACCAAATCTGTAGGGTGTTTTCTTAATTAGTGAAAGGTATAGGAGGACCCAGGCCATCAGCAGTGGTGTCATCTGCCCTGGGGGATGTATATAAGAGAGCAGGCTGAGCAAGCCATGAACAGCACTCCTCCATCGTCTCTGCATCAGCTCCTGCTTCCAGGTTTCTGACTTAAGTTTCTGCCCTGACTTCCCTGAATATGGACCATGACGTGGAACTATAAATTTGAAATAAACCCCTTCTTCCCTAAGTTGCTTTTAGTCAAGGCATTTATTACAGCAATATAAACCCTAACTAAAACACTTAAGCTTAAATGTCTTAATCTGATATTTTACTAATTACTTAGGAAAAGTCACCATTAAATGCTTATGAAAAGATGCTAACATCTCTTTGAAAATCAAAAGCACAATAAACATCAGGGTCCTGATCCTGAGCCCCCCTTCTGCTTAGGCTGTCCCTCTCCACACTAGCAGAAGACTGTAGGTTGAGTCTCTAGAAAAGCAATGCCCAGACTTAAGTTAAGCTGCATGAAGCACAGTGAAAGATGAGGCTACATGTGATAATCAGTAAAGAAATGGTGGGGGTTGCTAAAAATGTGGGACCCAAGCCAACTTCCATCCAGTACACAGAACAATGGCAATCAAAAGATTAGAGAATTTTTCAAATGACTCACCAACCAGAAGACTTATGCTCCCCTTCCTGATCCCCTTCCTTAAGCCCTATGGCTGCTTGCCAGGGAGCATCATCTACTCTGGCCTCCTCACCCCTCACACTAGCTTGGGACTTACTCCATCCCAGTCCACTCCCCACCAGCAACTCTCTGGCTATCACATGTGGCCCAGAGCCTTCCAGCTGCCTGACTAGAACCATGTAGTCCTATTCAGCCAGCCATGCTGCCAAAGGAAATTTGTTCCAAATTCTTAGGGGATCACTGACCAGTATAATTAGTAAGCCCCAAGTCTCTGGGAGAGACTGTTTTAGAAATCAAAGTGAGGGAATATGGAGATGCATCAGTATTTGTCCTGGACACATGCATGAAAACTGGAGTTTGGATTCCCAGAGCTCATGTAGAAGCCAGGCAGTGTGATATCTACTTGGACTCCTAGCAATTGGGAAGAGACGAGGGTGAGGTGCTTAGGGTAAGCTAAACAGCTTGGATAGTGATTATCAGCTACCTCCACACACCATAAGAGACTGTGCTTCAACAAAAAAGTGGTGAGCCATCAATGAAAACACCCAATGTTTTCCTAATGCCTCCACAAACATATGCACAGACATGCATACACATATGTGAATATATACACATACCACAAACTTATTACACAAAACATTAAAAAGGACACAAAGGCAAGCAGCTCCTGAGAAATGACACACACACACACACACACACACACACACACATAGTTAACTTCTGACCTTCACACACATACACACATACATGCAAGTGCACATACATGTGAACACACACAAACACACACATGGATAGGGAGAGAAAATTAGGAATGCTTGGGTTTGAGTTAATAGTAAGCCAACCAAATAAATAATATAAAAATACAACTAACTCTAAAGAAATTTAAGGAAAATGTAACCAAAATAAATCATGTGGTTTAACTGAACAGTACTGACTACACATTGTAACCTTAACACTGGACAATGATCTAATTAAAAGTATAGTACTGTCTCTGGAAGATAGAACAGCAAGAAAAATGTGTGGGTCGACTGTGTTCAATGTGGTATTTATGAGAAAGGATAGTTAAAGTAGAACTAAGCTATTTTCTTTTATAGTGGTGAAAACTTAGCAAATAAGTCACTTAAAATATATATAGTAACTTAAAACAATCAGGTAAAAAACATGTAAAGCTGGCAACCTCTGGAAGAGACAGGATAGACACAGGAAGGATTGAGGCTTTTCCTGACTATTCCCAGGAGACCAGTTGACAGTGTATAGTGTACCTGTATATATTTTGGATTTCTAAAACAATAAGATATTTTAAAATAAAATAAAATAATTTTAAAAGCTTTATGAGAGCTGCCCACCATCTTCCGGAACCCAGCGGAGGGTCCAAGGGTCCCCCAGAGGACTCCCCACACTGCAGGGTCCCTAGCACACCCAGGGCCTCGGGATCACTGGTGAATAGAAAGCAACATCAGTTCCAAAGAATCCCAGAAGGTCCTGTGCCAGCAGGAACAGGGACAAAGGAACCCTACCCAACCAGAGGCTGGGATTCATTCTGGTCAGGGCCAGCCCTGAGCCATCTTCAGCACAAACCTGGTGGAGGGTCCAAGGTCCCCAGGAGACTCTTCATGTCTCAGGCCCCCTAGTATATCCAGGACCTTGGGATCCCTTGAGAACACGTGGGGGGGCACGAGCAACAGAGTCTCTTGGACAGGGTCCCTTTGGGCCTTCATCCTCAGCCAGGAGGCAGAGCTGAGACCCAGACCCCTGGGCACATTTCTTGCCAGAGGAGAGTCAGCCTCCAGGGAGGGCTCTGACCCCAGGACTCAGGAACTGGATCTGAGCTCCAGACTTCTGGACACCTTCTCTGCAAGAGGAGAGCTTGCCTGCAGAGAGTGCTCTGACTACTGGGACTCAGGTGAGAGTTGGACTCCGAGGAGTGCTGACAGAGGCTAACAGAATCACAGGAGGAACAAGCTCCAGCCAGAGACAGCTAGAACATCCAACACAAGAGATTACCAGATGGCAAAAAGCAAGTGTAAGAATATAACTAACAGAAACCAAGACCACTGGGCATCATCAGAACCCAGTACACCCACCACAGCGAGTCCTGGATACCCCAACACACCCAGAAAAGCAAGACTCAGATTTAAAATCATGTCTCATGATGGTGGTAGAAGATTTTAAGAAGGGCATTAATAACTCACTTAAAGAAATACAAAAGAACACTGCTAAACAGGTGGAAGCCCTTAAAGAATTACAGGAAAACACTGCTAAACAAATAAAAGTCCTTAAAGAGGAAACACAAAAATCCCTTAAAGAATTACAGAAAAACACAACCAAATAGGTAATGGAATTGAACAAAAACATCCAAGATCTAAAAATGGAAGTAGAAACAATAAAGAAATTACGAATGGAGACAACTCTGGAGATAGAAATCCTAGGAAAGAAATCAAGAACCATAGATGCAAGCATCAGCAAGATAATACAAGAGATGGAAAAGAGAATCTCAGGTGCAGAAGATTCCATAGAAAGCTTGGACACAACAATAAAAAAATGCAAAATGCAAAAATATCCTAATTCAACACATCCAGGAAACCTAGAACACAATGAGAAGACCAAAACTACGGATAAAACTACTAAAGAAGATGAGAACAAAGATTTTCAACTTAAAGGGCCAGTAAATATCTTCAACAAAATTATAGGAGAAAACTTCCCTAACCTAAAGAAAGAGATGCCCATAAACATACAAGAAGCCTACAAAACTCCAAATAGACTGACTGGACCAGAAAAGAAATTCCTCCTGACACATAATAATCAGAACAACAAATGCACTAAATAAAGACAGAATATTAAAAACAGTAAGGGAAAAAGGTCAACTAACATATAAAGGCAAACCTATTAGAATTACACCAGACTTCTCACCAGAGACTATGAAAGCCAGAAGATCCTGGACACATGTTATACAGACACTAAGAGAGCACAAATGTTCTCTATGGCTACTATACTCAGCAAAACTCTCAATTATCATAGATAACAAAACCAAAGTATTTCATGACAAAACCAAATTCACACAATATCTTACCAGGAATCCATCCCTTCAAAGGATAATAAAGGGAAAACTCCAACACAAGGACGGAAATTACGCCCTACAAAATGCAAGAAAAATAATTCTTCAAGGAACCTAAAAGAAGACAGCCACAAGAACAGAATACCAACTCTAACAACAAAAACAATAGGAAGCATTAATTACTTTTCCTTAATATCTCTTAATGTCAATGGAATCAATTCCCCAATAAAAAGACATAGACTAACAGACTGGCTACACAAACAGGACCCAACTTTTTGCTGCATATAGGAAACCCACCTCAGGGACAAAGACAGACATTACCTCAAGTAAAAGGCTGGAAAACAATTTCCAAGCAAATGGTATGAAGAAACAAGCTGGAATGGCCATTCTAATATCGAATAAAATCAACTTACAACCCAAAGTTATCAAAAAAAAAAAGAAAAGAAAAGAAAAAAAAAAGACAACGAGGGGCACTTCATACTCAGCAAGGTAAAATCTGAACTCTCAATTCTGAATATCTATGCTCCAAATGCAAGGGCATACACATTAATTAAGGAAACTTTAGTAAAGCTCAAAGCACACATTGAACCTCACACAATAATAGTGGGAGACTTCAACACCCCACTCTCATCGTTGGACAGATCCTGAAAAAAGAAACTAAACAGAGACAAATTGAAACTTACAGAAGTTATGAAACAAATGGATTTAACAGATATCTATAGAACATTTTATCCTAAAACAAAAGGATATTCCTTCTTCTCAGCACCTCATGGTACCTTCTCCAAAATTGACCATATAATTGGTCACAAAACAGGCCTCAACAAATACAAAAATATTGAAATTATCCCATGCATCTTATCAGATCACCATGGAATAAGCCTAATCTTCAATAACAACATAAATAATAGAAAGCCAACATTCACATGGAAGCTGAATAACACTCTACTCAATGATACCTTGGTCAAGGAAGAAATAAAGAAATTAAAGACTTTTTAGAGTTTAAATGAAAATGAAGCCACAACATACCCAAACTTATGGGACACAATGAAAGCAGTCCTAAGAGGAAAACTCATAGCTCAAAAACTCAGGTGACAGCAGATGCTGGTGAGGATACGGAGAAAGAGAAACACTCCTCCATTGCTGGTGTGTCTGCAAGCTGGTACAACCACTCTGGAAATCAGTTTGGCGGGTACTCAGAAAAATTGACATAGTACTACTGGAAAATCCATCAATACCACTCCTGGACATATACCCAGAATATGCTCCAACATGTAATAAGGACACATGCTCCACTATGTTCATAGAAGCCTTATTTATAATAGCCAGAAGCTGGAAAGAACCCAGATGTCCCTCAACAGAGGAATGGATATAGAAAATGTGGTACATTTACACAATAGAATACTACTCAGCTATTAAAAACAATGAATTTATGAAATTCTTAGGCAAATGGGATGGATCTGGAAGGTATCATCCTGAGTGAGGCAACCCAATCACAAAAGAACTCATATGATATGCACTCACTGATAAACAGATAATAGCCCAGAAACTTAGAATACCCAAGATACAATTTGTAAAACACATGAAACTCAAGAAGGAAGAGCAAAGTGTGGATACTTCATCCCTCCTTAGAATGGGGAACAAAACACCCATGGAAATAGTTACATAGACAAAGTTTGTAGCTGAGATGAATGGATGGATCATCCAGAGACTGCCCTACCCAGGGATCCATCCCATAATCAACCACCAAACGCAGACACTATTGCATATGTCAACAAGATTTTGATGAAATGACCCTGATATAGCTGTCTCTTGTGAGGCTATGCTAGTTCCTGGCAAACGCAGAAGTGGATACTCAGTCATCTATTGGATGGAACACAGGGCCCCCAATGGAGGAGCTAGAGAAAGCACCCAAGGACCTGAAGGCGTCTGCAACCCTATAGTTGGAACAACTATATGAACTAACCAGTACCCCCCAGAGCTTGTGTCTCTAGCTCCATATGTAGCAGAAGATGGCCTAGTTGGCCATCATTGGGAAAAGAGGCCTCTTGGTCTTGCAAACTTTATATGCCCCAGTACAGGGGAACACCAGGGCCATGAAATGGGAGTGGGTGGGTAGGGGAGTGGGGGGGTGAGGTTTAGGGGACTTTCGGGATAGCCTTTGAAATGTAAATGAAGAAAATACTCAATAAAAAATTGGAAAAAGAAAAAAACAAAACACACACACAAAGAAAATATTAATGTGATCTAATGAGAGTTAAATGGGATAAACCCTTATACTCTAAATAACACCAGATATACAAGGAGTGTTCAACTGGTGTCTTGACATCACTGGTGGCATTTATTAATTTTAGTCTTTGGCTTTTGTTTTTTTTTGTTTGTTTGTTTTTGCTTTTGCTTTTTTTTTTGTTTGTTTGTTTTTGCTTTTGTTTTTCGAGACAGGGTTTCTCTGTTTAGCCCTGGCTGTCCTGGAGCTCACTTTGTAGACCAGGCTGGCCTCGAACTCAGAAATCCGCCTGCCTCTGCCTCCCGAGTGCTGGGATTAAAAAACAAACAAAAAAAAGTCTTTGGCTTTTATCAGGACTTTTTTTTTTTTTTACTCTAAAAGCACATTTGTTCTTCCCCTGTCATTTTTAAGAGCCCAAGAAAAAGACCTAGTGAGCATCCTATGATCCTGAGTGCTCAGTCCCCTCTGCGCACGCTGTGTCTTCAGCCTTGAACAGCTATCTCATCTTGCTTGTTTTTAACGCGCTAGAACAAGCTGTACTAACACAGTTCTTAAAGAGAATTTTCTTACTTCTTGACAACTTAATTATAGTGCTCCTGGCTGGTGACTTTGCATTTGAAACCAAGACCTTGAAATAAACACAGTCATTTCAGTTCTTGGTTCCACTGCATGAAAGTTAATTCTCTGATCAGCTTGTCTTGTAGGCTAATGAGCACAGCATAGAAAGGGGCCCTACTTGCCTGGAATCCATTAGAGATTTTGGCAGTTTCTAAGCTTTTAATTCCTTTTGAAGTATATTGTATTTGATATATCGAATATGCTTACAGTACAGATGGCTCTTTTTATTTAGAGAATGTAATATTTGATTATTGTAAAGACTTTATTTTTTTTAGAAATATATCAGAAGAAAAAATATTTTAATGCATAAAAGATATAGTCCCTTTATATTTAGTTTGGGGGTTTTTCCACAAATCAGCAGCCTGGCACTAGTCTGAACTATGCCACCTGCATGCTACTGATGTTATTAATAGGAAGATCTCATCTATTCTCCTGACAGCAATGTCCATAATATACTGTCCATGAGTGCTGTTAAAGAAAGAGCCTGTAGCAATGCTCTACAGTTTTGTGAGCTTCAGCAGCAGGCAGAAGAGACAGGATGAAGCATCCTTGCTTGCCATTCAGCTTTATTTTTTCTTTCTAAAACATCATCGTCTGTGCAGAGCCCCAGGAAGTATGATACTTTCTCAAAAGCCAAGCCATATATTGCTTGAATATATATGCATGAGCTGATTTTTAAAGCTCCAAAAATATAAAGCAGTGTCACCTCTGGGGGAAGTGAGAGAAGGGTTCTAATACTTGAAGTCAATACAATCAGCCCCCTGCAGACTTCGTGTGTAATAGAGTGTTAAATAGTCAAAATGTGAAGTCAGAGACCCAGCTCCACCCCTTACTCACTGTATGATGTTATGCATGAAGATTCTTTCTTTTAAATAACAGGTAAACTAAACAGACTTTCTTTTAAAATACCATGTGTCAAAATGTTCATATATTGTCTATCTGTGCTTTTTTGTGTATGATATAATAATATCATACATGAAAACTGTCTAAAAAGTTAGGAACTGGACTAGCATTGGATATCACTAAATGCATTCTTACTTACGGAAAGTGTGTAAATTTTGCAATAAACATTCATAAAAGGGTGTGTGCCTCTAATTCAACAAAAACAATACAGAAATAACCTGGTTGGAATAAAGAAGGTAGGTGGCTATGCAGACAGCCCTGGGTTCACGTTTGTTAATACGGCTCAGCTTGTCATTATGTTTATTTCTTTGGACCTCAATTTATTCACTCACAAAGGGGCTTAACATTAATATCCCCATTGGGTTGTTGAAAGATTAAACTATTACATCAGAGTCAAAAAATAACTTTCTGCTAGTAGGGATGAAAATTGGTAAAGGAATATATGGTCACATCTATCTATCTATCTATCTATCTATCTATCCATTTATCTATCTATCTATCTATCTATGAAGTGAATATACTTTAAACAAACAACTGCACTATAAGAAATTTATTTTACTGAGAGCTTCACAATTAAGAAATTACAGCATGTGGCATGGTACTGGTACAGCGACAGACTTGTAGATCAATGGAATAGAATTGAAGACCCAGAAATGAATCCACACAACTATGGTCACTTGATCTTTGACAAGGAAGCTAAAACCATCCAGGGGAAAAAAGACAGCATTTTCAACAAATGGTGCTGGCACAACAGGCGGTTATCATGTAGAAGAATGCAAATTGATCCATTCTTATCTCCTTGTACAAAGCTCAAGTCTAAGTGGATCAAAGACCTCCACATAAAAAGACACTGAAATTTATAGATGAGAAAGTGGGGAAAAGCCTCAAAGATATGGGCACAGGGGAAAAATTCCTAAACAGAACAGCAATGGCTTGTGCTGTAAGATCAAGAATTGACAAATGGGACCTTATAAAATTGCAAAGCTTCTGTAAGGCAAAAGACACTGTCAATAAGACAAAAAGGCCACCAACAGACTGGGAAAGGATTTTTACCAATCCTAAATCTAATAGGGGACTAATATCTAATATAAACAAAGAGCTCAAGAAGCTGAACTCCAGAAAATCAAATAACCCCATTAAAAATGGGGTTCAGAGCTAAACGAAGAATTCTCAACTGAGGAATACAGAATGGCTGAGAAGCACCTGAAAAAATGTTCAACTTCCTTAATCATCTGGGAAATGCAAATCAAAACATCCCTGAGATTCCACCAAACACCAGTCAGAATGGCTAAGATCAAAAATTCAGGTGACAGCAGATGCTGGCAAGGATGTGGAGAAAGAGGAATACTACTCCATTGCTGGTGGGATTGCAAGCTTGTACAACCACTCTGGAAGTCAGTCTGGTGGTTCCTCAGAAAATTGGACATAGTATTACCAGAGGATCCAGCAATACCTCTCCTGGGCATATACCCAGAAGATGTTCCAACTGGTAATAAGAACACATGCTCCATTATGTTCATAGCAGCCTTATTTATAATAGCCAGAAGCTGGAAAGAACCCAGATGTCCCTCAGCAGAGGAATGGATACAGAAAATGTGGTACGTTTACACAATGGAGTACTACTCAGCTATTATAAACAATGAATATATGAAATTCCTAGGCAAATGGATGGATCTGGAGGGTATCATCCTGAGTGAAGTAACCCAATCACAAAAGAACTCACATGATATGTACTCACTGATAAGTGGAAAACTTATCAGCCCAGAAACTTAGAATACCCAAGATACAATTTGCAAAACACAAGAAAATCAAGAAGAAGGAAGACCAGCATATGGATACTTCATTCCTCCTTAGAATAGGGAACAAAATACCGATGAAAGGAGTTACAGAGACAAAGTTTGGAGCTAAGACGAAAGGATGGACTATCCAGAGACTACCCCACCAGGGAATTCATACCATAATCAGTCACCAAACCCAGACACTATTGCATATGCCAGCAAGAGTTTGCTGAAGGGACCCGGATATAACTGTCTCATATGAGGCTATGCCAGTGCCTAGCAAATGCAGAAGTGGATGCTCACAGTCATCTATCGGATGGAACACAGGGCCCCCAGTGAAGGAGCTAGAGAAAGTACACACGGAGCTGAAGGGGTTTGCAACCCTATAAGAGGAACAACAATATGAACTAACCAGAACCCCCAGAGCTCGTGTCTCTAGCTGTATATGTAGCAGAAGATGGCCTAGTCGGCCATCATCGGGAAGACAGGCCCCTTGGTATTGCAAACTTTATATGCCCCAATACAGGGGAATGCCAAGGCCAAGAAGTGGGAGTGGGTGAGTAGGGGAGAAGGGTGAGGGGAGGGTATAGGGAACTTTCAGGATAGCATTTGAAATGTAAAATAAGAAAATATCTAATTTTTAAAAAGTCAAAAAAAAAGAAAAGAGAAGAGAAGAGAAGAGAAGAAAGAAAAGAAAAGAAAAGAAAAGAAAAGAAAAGAAAAGAAAAGAAAAGAAAAGAAAAGCTACTCAGGAAGAAAATGAAGATGACCCATGGAATAGAAGAGAATGTTTGAAATGAGTCACTTGATAGGTATCTAACAATTATATATAGTTTATACAAGGCAAAAATAAATAACCTAATTTAATTGGCAAAAAAAAGAAAAGAAAAGAAATTGCAGCATGTGGATGCTATTCCATTACAAAATTATAATTATAGAAACTCAGAAATGACTTTAATAAAACGATAAACTATTTTTTAACATTACATGTACAATCAAAAGTTATGATGGATTATCTGGTGAGGAGGTTGTTGTATATGTCTGTAGAGGAATCCTCAAGGTTCAGTGAAGAGTAAGATACATCCAGAAGACTATGTAGCACCTGATCACTTATGTTTGGTTTTTAAGGAAAAAAAAAAAAGGACTCGGTTTCAGTATGCACTGACAATGAAGTCAATTAAATCAAGTATCACATCAATGATGTCTAAAGAGGGATTGTGGTGTGGGTGGAAGCAGTGTAGCGTTAGTGTCCTGCTCTGCTCCACCACAGGGCTCAGGAGTTTTGACCATGCTTATCCCACACTGTGGCCAGGCAGGTGTTGAACTGTGCGACACTGCCCCAAGGTTGGGAAAGTGCAGTCCTAGATGTAGGATAGCCAGAGCTGGCTCAGAGGTCCCTGAGCCTGCAAGGAGGTTGGGGCTGTCTGGTTCTCAGGCTCTTGGGCATCCAGGTGCTGCTGGAAGCCACAGAAGAGCTGAGAATAGAGTGGGGTCCTGAGGGCTGGATCTAGCCGGGGCCGAGGGGAAAAGAGGGGAATTCTGGTTGGATCCCATATGGATAGTCCTTGGATTGTCAGTGGCAGCTGGTTTGGACTTGGCTTGATCATGGCTTGGCTAGGAGCGAAGAGAGGCCTTCTCCAGGAGATTAGATGGCAGCTGTGCAGGCAAAGGCTTTCTCCATTGCTCCCCATGGTGGATCTGGATGAAAAGAGGCAGTCCATGGTTTTAAGGCATTTTTGTCATTGCAGAAAGTGGATGAGTAAACTGTACACCACTTCTCAGGGCAGACCTGAGGTTAAATATCTTTTGCAGGGAGGAGTGTCTGGGAAAGAGTGTTTATTGTCTAAGCCTCCAGTCCTTTAGGTACCTGATTAAAATGGATTCTGCCTTGGGTCTACATGTCCACAGGTCACGTCCTCTACCTGTGGAGGAGTTTGGGGCACTGCCTTTATGTGACTGATGGCCACAAATCCATATAGGGCTACAGCCTTGTGCCAGGAGCCTAGTTCCCTGGGAGCAGAACGATATGCCTTCTGTCCCTTTAGGGTCACTGGAGTTTCTAGCCTTATCTCAACACAGAGCCAGGCTGCCTTTCACAGTGCTACAGTGCATGCCCTAGACCTCTCCTTTTCCCTGTGTATAACCTAGTACTTTCTACCATCCCTGGGCACACACCTTTTTACCTAGTCATTTTAAATATTTGATTTTATAATTGAAATAGGATAAGTGGAAAATCTGCTAGATTAAAAAAAAAAAACACCTGTACTTCCTATTGTCACCAGTGAACAAATTATTTCAGTGGATTCTGGTTCTCAAAACAGTAGTTGATTCAAATCCCAAGTGGATTACAGGACACAAGAAATGAGAGAACAAGCCTTTGTGCTTCTCAACAGGGGAAACTGAAAGTGCTTCCTGCAGGATCTGAACCCAGGCACCTTTTGATTTCAGCCTCCTTACTATCCCTCACCACTACAGTCACCTAGGAGTAGCAAAAGGAAAGTTCCCATTGCAGTATCAAGAGAAAAGATGTTCTAGGAAAGAGGAGAAGCTGGCAAGGGATGGACTGAATACTCCATAGTTGGGAAGATGGACAGAGTAATTTGACTTCATTACACTTCAAATTTTATTTAAAATTTTCTATGTAACTAAAGTAGTCTTCTTCCATTGCTTCCTGTCTTCTTTAATCTCTCCTGTTACCTTACCTGAACCACTTCTTTATTTGGGGGTGGGGGGTGTATTCATGCATACATGCTCATGCACATGCTTTCACATGTGTGTTTGCAGGGATGCACGTGTGGGTAGTCAGACAATAGGTTTCTTCTATTATTGTTTGCCATATTTATTGGGACAAGGTCCCTTCACTGAACAAGGACATCACCAATTTTATTTGGCTAGCCTGGCTGGCCATCAGGGTCTAGGGATCTACCTGTCTCCATCTCCCTCCAGAACTGGGATTCCTGGTATATGTTGCTAAGCCCAACTTTTATGTGGGTGTTAGAGATTGAAACTTAGTATTCATTGAACAGCTGCTGAACCATTTCAAAGTTTATTTGGAGTCTTAATATACTGGAATGGTGCCAGATGTGATGGCAGGAAACAGAGTCCCATAATCCAGAAGGCAGAGAGACAAGCAGATTTCTGTGACTTGGAGGCTAGCCTGGTCTACATAGTGAGTTCCAAGAGAGCTGCAAATGGATAGTAAGATCCTATCAACTGTGTGTGGGGGGGTATTATAATGAAAACACTTATGAGAATATAGAGATGCACACAATGAAACGATGAAAAATGAAATGATAGCCGAGACAGGTGGGACATGCAGTGTGAGTGCAAGAGTAACAGCTGGGTCACCAAGATGGACTGTCCAAGGAGGAAGAGGCAGTGTGATCAAAGCCTAGTGGATGGAAGATCCAGGCAGCGCTGTCCAAACTGCTGTGTGCCTGAGGCAATGTTTCCAGAACTGCGGAAATGGTAACTTTAGTTAAGGCAAGGAAAAACATTTTATATCATATAGTCAGAAACTACATGTGCAGAGAGATCACACTTAACTCCATCAGGGAGTAAGAAAGCCCACACAGCAGCTTCTTCTTCAGGCTGCCTGTGGCACCTCTGGTTCCTAAGAAAGCCCTTGGCATGCATACTCAAGAGCCAAGGACATTTTGATGGAGAATGGGGATCTGCTCTATGCCACTCTCCTGGCTCCTGGTATCCCAGCATTCCTTTGCCTGCCCCATCTTATCATTTTCTCTGCTCCCCCCTCATATCTCTCAATATGTAACTGTCTCTGTGTCCAGATCACCTCTTTTGATAAGGACAGCAATCATATTGGCTCAGAGCCTATCCTAATGATCCTATTTTAAATTGGTTACCTTTGGAGACCCTGTTTTCAAATAAGATCCCCTTCTGAGATACTGAAGGATTTAAAAACAGGAGGAAACAAGTCCAGCAGTAATAAAAGAGCTACACGAATGACCAATATCCACACAGGCTTTGAGAATCTGGCTGTCCTGACTTCAGTTCATTAAAGTAGAAATGTGTCACTTTATAGTTTTGCTGCCTTGAGGATGTCATGTTACCTGCTGTAATTGTTTTTTAATTTATAAATGAATAGATATCTTAACATAGATAGTTACAAATTATTTTTATTTTATAAACTATTATGGTTTCAAAGAACAAAAGGAGTTAAAACAGAAGGCTTGAAAGTTAATTTTGCCAAATGTGGGCAGGACCAGCTAATCTGTTGCCAGCTCCTTCCTCCTGGGCACACAGCTATGTTGTATTTCCAGCCTCACGTGCTGTGAGTTGGCCACATGGTGAGTTTAGCAGTAGAAGAGAAATAGGAAGAAATTAATATCTGCTTCCAGTTCTGTCCAATAAAAACCTCCCTCCTGCAAGCTTCTTTTTCTATGATTAACTCCTAATTGGAAATGAATTCAGAATTTAGTGAGCAGAAAGCCACAGTGCTCTCATACTGCTTCTGATTCTGGTCCCCCTAGAACACAAGGGTCACTGTCAATACTCAGTTTCTACTAGATGAACACACGCATTGGGCTGATCCACTTGGTGTTTGAGTACTATGACAGCCATTATTTCTTGATATTCTCCAAATACAGACATTAAAATTACTACCTTATATCTCAAAAGGACAAAGAACCTAATATCAAAAAATCTACAAAGAATATAATTGTAGAAACAGGACCAGTGCTTCCAGTTGAATAGCTAACTTAAAGTACATATTCTTACCTTAATTTGTTAATTTATTCATTCCCTCAAGTGTTAATGAAACATCGAGTCTCGGAGGTGGATGAATCTACTCAGGTCAGTGGCCAGTCAGATTCTTGTGCTCAGACAGGGTTCTCAGGCCTCTCTTGGGCTGATAGCTGGACTGCCTCTTCTATGTTGCTTTATTCCAGCCAGATTCTTCCTGGTGCCTACATTTCCCTAGTATGGTTATAGCTCCAAGTCCAGAAGGAGCAAAGGTCACTCTTATTTTTCCTGAAAACTTTTAGAGTGAGATAGGACCAGATCAGCTTGAGTCATATGCTCATATCCAACAGAACGTTATAGGCAGGCAGACAGTGTGGGTCAAGAAGACAGGTTGCAGTCACACCCAGAAGCAGTTTCACCAAGGAACTGTGAATTGTCCAGAAAGGAGATGGGATCCATGAGTCCATAAGAGCAGAAAATCTGTGGTATAATGATCTTTAGGGTACAACTGCAGGAGCTTAAATGTAGCAAGGATTCTGCCTGACTTCTCAAAAGCATTTGTAACAAGTCACGAGAGAAGCATTAGTGTACAGTGAAGCAGTCTGAAGATTAAAGACAAGTGAAGATAATCAGGCATACAACATAATTCAAATAAATGAACTTTTATTTATATGCAGATGTCAAATTCTCAAAGTCCAGCAAACTTATTAGTTTAGAATGGTAGCTCTCTTTATTAGAATCAAATAAAAAATGAGATAAATTTGGGGTACTTAATTTTTTAATTTTTCTATCTTTCATAATATCTTATGTACTATTGGCATCATCGATATGAGCAAATGCTTAGAGATAGTCGGCACTTAGTATTATCAGAGCTGTGAGCTTCTTCCTTCTGCAATCTCGTGCACTTTCTCCTAATTAATACTTAATAAATAAATTTAACTAAATGTCCAGACAAGTACAGTATCTCAAACTTTCAGTCTGAGTCCTATAGAATTCAGTGTTCATCTAGATCCTTCAAAAGACCTGTACTGTCATACTTGTCTATTTTATTCTAATTATAACAGCATGCTGGATTTACTTCCCCATTTCCAACAATCTAGTTAAATGTATAGAAGAGGCAGCCCAGCATACATCTTTTAGAAATAATTGGACAATGAAGAATTTTCGGGTCCAGGTCTTACAAAAGCCACATGCAGTTCTCTACTCCCTGGTGTTTGCTGGCTATTTTTCTTTTTATTATTGCTGCTATCATTGATTCAGTCAAGTCCTTCAGTATGGCTTCTCAATGCCTTTGTGGATTAAGCTTGCCTCTGAACAATCTGTCTACACTCTTCCCTCTTAAGCAAATCTGAGAATCTGCAACCATCTTTATGAATTCAAATCTCCATGTAAGACTATGCTGTCATTTTTCCCTTCAAAGGAGAAAAAAAAACCACACTCCTACACACCCAATTACTAGTTGGAATGCTTTATATCACACATGTCAAGCTTTTGTTTGGGAAATGATGTATTTGCAATTATTGGGAGGATTATTAATTGGAAAGATAAAATTTAGGAGTTTTTACTAGAGAGAGTTAACACTTTATGTTATAGTCAATATTAAAGATTTCAGTCATTAATTTTTTTGACAAGTACCTACTGACATCCTAAGTTTCAGTCATTACAATCTAGGTACAGAGGTATTTAACCTTTTGCCATTATGTCATGACACAGTGATCTATCTATAGAGTAATGGGGAGACATTCAAGAATAGCTACCCAAGGACTAGCATGGCCCACATAGCACAGGTTCGACACACCTGTTAGGAGCTAGGGATGTGACACTAAGGCAAATAGACTCAATCCTGCTCTTACAGAGGGGTTGTGGGCAAGGAGTGCAAATACATAGACTACCAACAGGAATGTGATGATATGAAAAATGCTGTCAAAGGAGTTAACTGGGTCAAAGATGGAGAGTTACAGCCAGCCACAAAGAAAATGTTTACTGAGGATGCAACTGAGGAGTTGAGATCAACATGGAGGACAAGATGGACACACTGTACAGCTGGACTGTGAAAGCCTTCTGGGCAGAAGAAACTCGTATGCACAAATTCAGAGGCCACACAATGATCCTCCATGCTGCAGAAAGGACACTGGAGTGGCTAGACTATGGTTTCCACTTAGTATCACAGTTAAATACAATTCAGAGGCTAAATATCTTAGACTCAATGTTTAATTTCTTAGACCCAATGATTTGAACCTAATGTATCATTTGTGTTTACTGGATAATAAACTATTAAGCAACTTTTATACTGAATGATTATTTTGCATGTACTTGGGGAGTTTTCAGTTGTCTTAGATGATCATTAACTCTTGGAAAACTCTAGCAATTCATTATGACACTTAACATATTGAAAGCATCTACTTCCACTCCAGTGATGAGAAGAGTTAACACACTTCCCTAAATACCCATGTTATTGCCAAGAAATCCATTATGCCTGAGCAAATCTGGCTGGCTATTTGTAGCCATCTGGTATTTAAAGTAAAACTCATTGTAAAGAACTGGCTACAATTTTTGGAAAACACAGAAACCAATCTTGATTTCAATGTATCCATGAGTCTCATATCCATTTAACAAAGCTGTATTAGCCTTTGCTTCTTGATGACTGATTTTAATCATATTTCAAACGGTCTAACAAGATGTCATGAAGAAAGACTGAGAGAACAGTACTTTACTGTATCTTTTGAGCTCAGCAGGATGCTAGCATGGGCTCCATCTGCTTCCTAAAAGCATGGGGCCACTGGGAACAAGCCAACCTGAAGAGGACAGAATGTTGACTGTGTTTGCAGCTCTGATCCAGTTCAATGGCAGAAAGGAAGAAGGGATCCCTTAGCAAGGAGCACAATAGACCTGGGGAGGGTCTCTAACTTCAAGACGACTACTGTGTAAGTTCCAGGGCCCCATTCATGGGCTCACACCTCAATTCTTAGTGAACTAAAGAATTTCTCCAGCTTCACCTTTAGCCGGGATAGAAAGAGGTATAACTACTTATCTGTTTTGAGCACTAAGTAAAATAATAAATGTGAACTGAATGAAAGTTTTCATTTTTATTATTCATTTGAATTAGCAGGTAGTCTACACAACTACCGGCAACATAATTTTATGTCCTTAAGGCAATCTGGCAGGTATGGAGGGCAGATAAAAGGGCAACAACCCACGAGAGGCAGGTATGGAGGGCAGATAAAAGGGCAACAACCCACGAGACTTGTTTTCTACCTGTTCCCCCCAACATCCACCAAGTATCTGTCGTCTAAGAACAGAGAGCTCAGGAGGAAAGGAAGCCCTAATGTCCTCACTGGTGAGATATCCCCTACACCCACACCCTCACCCCCGTCCCCAGATTTTTATACAATCTTGAAAACACTTAACAGACACTAACTTGACCTTCTTACTTCTGTGTTTTTCTCCTAGATTCCTAGCTTGGAAATAAAACTTCTACTAATTCTCTTTCCCCTAAATTTATAGGAATCTCCACTAGATTTCTGTTCCTGACATGGCAACAAGAAGCTCTGAAAGACAGAAAGGGTAGTAGCTTCCTTTCAGATTGTAAAACATCACAAATGACTTCAGATATTAACCACTTGATGGCGATATTTCCTATTCACAACCTAGCAGCAGCTGTCAAGCTTTATAAATCGACTCTTCACATAAAATGCTCTCTGAAAATGCCAGGTTTTCTTCAAAGGAAGACTATGAAACTTGAGACATTATTTTAAAGCATCTGTTTAGAAATAGCAATAGATCCCTTTTATTTGTAGATCTCTTTTATTGATGAGCACTTTCCTCAACCTTTAATAATGAGCCTGGAGTCATGTCAGAACTGGTCCCATGTCTCTACTGTTAGGGCAATCTGTTCCCTGACAGCATCAACAGGAAGCCAACAGTGAGCTAGTGGTCTTCCAACTGCTTCATAAGTCTTCTTGACCTGGCCCAAGGCTTTGCCATTAATGTATTGATGATTATCAGAAAGCCCTCCCCCAGAGAATCTGCCCAAAAACTGGTTTTATGTCAAAGGGGTCACCTGAGTGTATGGCAACATTAGAGAGAGAGAGCCAGTGCCACATGTGCTGAAGTCCCTGTCTCTCTGACTTCACCTCTCACCAATCTACTCCTCAATCTTTGGTCTCCCCTTTCTTGGTTGCCTTTCAATTCTTCATATACAACATATTCTTTCCAAGTTCCTGAGCATCTGCTGTTTTTTCTAAATGGAATGCCTTTGCCCCACTGGCTACAGACATTGTAAAGATTGAAAGAAAGGCAAAATGCAGATATTCTTGTTCAGAAGGAGAGATACAAGAGCCAAAGGACCAGAGTGCCTGCTGCAGATAATGTTTTCTAGATGTGACAGGGAGGCTTCACTCATTTTAATTTCAATGATGTGGTTGCCTAAACAAGGCCTGTCTAAAGATAACATCCATTAAACACGGTCATCATGCCAACATGGGCAGAGAAATTTCACAAGACCCAACCTCTAGATGAATAGCTACAAGTGAGAATCATTTTCACAAGAACCCCTAGGTTATCAAATCCCAAATGGTAAGTGGACTCAACAGTGTGTGTGTGTGTGTGTGTGTGTGTGTGAAAAATAATTAAAGAATTTGTGAATTTGTGAGAATTTTGTGAATTTGTGAGTTAGTTGGGAGGTACTGAAATGGGTGGAAATATTGTATATAAAACACTGATGTATGAAATTCTCAAAAACTATTTTAAAAAGAATTCCAAAATGAGGATATCAGAGTTTTATCTAAAGCAGATGACACTACCAAACACAAGGCCATGTGAACACCCAGATCTTGTCCACAAGACATCTGGTCCCTGCTTTTGAATTTGCTCTCCAGCTAGCCAGCTCATCGTCACTTCTAGTTGTCCCCTTCTAGCTACCATTTTCAAAAGTCTAGCTCCCCATTCAGCCTTTTAGAAAGCTTCCCATGTAAGCTCTGTAAGAAGAGCAGCCTACATCTTCCTTTGGAGTTTCAAACTATCTGGAGTGTACAGATAAGCAGTCAGCCTGTTGCGTGATGGGTTAGCGCAGACAAGCAGTCAGCCTGTTGCATGATGTTTTAGCTCAGACAAGCAGCCAGCATGGTGCATGATGGTTTAGCTTGTTGATGTGCTTTCAGCCTAAAGATACTGAAGTAGGACTGGATTCATCAGACAGCAAGCAGAAACCTATAAGGGTAATGGATGCTTAAGTAAAACTAGTACAAAGCTATTCTCTTCTGACGAGCTGCCTCTTTGTTCCCCCAGACAAGGCTTGCTTTATAGAATTGCTTAATAGCTTTCATGGTTTCTACACTAGACAAATATTCATATTTTTATTGAATAGTGGAAACATCCCAGGCACTCTATGAGCTATATTTAGAAGACAGATAGGTTTTTATAAAATCTCCTGGATGTCTTCGAGGGAGATTGAATAGTGTTCAGACTCTAGAAGCTCCACAATACAATACTGATAAGAGTCCCCAGAAGTGACAGGGCAAAATCCCCAAAGTTTGTTCTTGCTTCCAACACCATCTATACAAGAAGCAGATTTAGTACCCCTCAAGCACATCCCCACGCCATCTTTTCTTTCTTTGTAGTTCTGGGCATCAAACTCAGTGTCTTGGGCAGGTGCATTAGTCCCTCATGCACACTTCAACACTGGCTATACAACTGAGTTCTTAAAGGAATTGTATTTTCTTTCTGCCAAAACATAATTCTGAGTAAAATTTAAGCATAGGCTTTTTCCTTAAAGGCATTTAACTACTTTTAAAATTCTACAGAATTCTTTGTGTCCATTCAGTGGTTTTAAATTTTTATGAAATAGTTTAATTCCTTAAAGAAAGAAATATTATAAGTCAGTTCTCAATTCTATGGGTTTTCAAGTCTCTCCAACCCCAAAGACAGACAGACAAACAGACAGACAGACAGACAGAGACTAAGACAGAGACAGAGATGGTTTAAATGGATAGTATTCTTCATTGGTTATATTTCTAACTCACATCTAACTCACAATACTGTACTATTTGTGCTTTTTCAGGGTTATTTCATAATCAAGTCAATATGTCTGTTTCGAACTTTAAAATGACTTGGGTCTGCCAGGCAGTCTACTTGTGCTCCTCTACAGCGTTCCTCTGCAGTGACCCTGAGAACTGCATAGTTCCACCAGCCAGCCACTGCCGCCAAGGATCCTGCTGTATTGCCAGCATGTTGCTGTTAGTTGACAACATTTTTGTCTGACTTCTGCTAAAATTAACCTCACTCAGAATACAGTCTTTCTGTTTCATCAGCATAATTACTGGCCTAGAGTGCCTTCCTAAAGCTGTTGTTTATCATGATTCATGCAGCAGAAAATATACAACTTGGATTTTGAGAGCCAAGAAATGACAATTCAATACTGTGAAATTAAAAAAAAAAATCAGTATTAAAACCTCAATAGAACAGAAGGCTCCTTCATCCTTAAGGAATGACTGTTTTGGTGAAGGACATATATCTGTATGCTGACATGTTTCCTTTCCCTAAAACTCAGTGAACAACCATGTCATTGCTCACCTTGGCCAGGTTAACCACACAATGGCTCAATGGGGACTACTCAGCTATTAAAAACAATGAAATTATGAAATTCTTGGGCAAATGGATGTATCTGGAGGAAATCATCCTTAGTAAGGTAACCCAATTAGAATAGAGAACAAAACACCCATGAAAGGAGTTACAGAGACAAAGATTGGAGCTAAGATGAAAGGATGGACCATCCAGAGACTACCCCACCAGGGGATCCATCTCATAATCAGCCACCAAATCCAGACACTATTGCATATGCCAGCAAGATTTTGATGAAAGGACCCTGATATAACTATCTCGAGTGAGGCTATGCTAGTGCCTGACAAATACAGACTGGGATGCTCACATTCATCTATAGGATGGAACACAGGGCCCCCTATGGAGGAGCTAGAGAAATTACCCAAGGAGTTGAAGGGGTCTACAACCCTTTAGGTGGAACAACAATATGACCTAAACAGTACCCCCAGAGCTCGTGTCTCTAACTGCATATGCAGCAGAAGATGGCCTAGTTGGCCATCACTGGGAAGAGAGGCCCCTTGGTCTTACAAATTTTATATGCCCCAGTACAGGAAAATGCCAGGGCCAGGAAGTGGGAGTGGGCGAGTTGGGGAGCAGGGTGGGGGGAGGGGGGAGGGAACTTTTGGGATAGCATTTGAAATGTAAATAAAAAATATCGAATAAGAAAAAAAGAAAAAGGGTCATTCATGACAGTGCTCATTAGCTGTGATGGACACATGATGCACTCCCTTGGGTCACAGTTTTGTCACCTGGAGTATGGAGCATCTCCAAAACAATGATTGTTAGGATGGACTCAAACAGAGCCAAACCAACAGTTGTCAGTGTCAGACCCTCTAATATCGGAAAAGAACTCTCTTGCCACTGAGATTACAAAGCTTTTAATTACAGATTACTATAGTTGCTAGTGGTCATCTGTTTTGATCTGTTGCTATGAATAAAAACACCAGTACTTGCCCGGCGTTGGTGGCGCATGAACTTGCTTTCACAGGAATTAATCATGACCTCATTAATGAAACCCCAGAACACCGTCTTGATGATGTAATTGCTTTATATCAGGCTCTGCCACTCAAGAATGCTCCGACCATTTCCCTGAGAAAATGTGAGGAGACAGACATGTGGCACCTGAGCACAGGTAACCAGCCACATGATAGAATGTAGATTAAAATAAATGGGGTATTTAAGTTAAATATTGTCAGAGAAGACCCTATCTTTATGACCAAGGAAGGTATCTGTAAATATATTTTGAGTCTGAGTCTTATTTCTGGGAGGATGGGACTGAAAGGAAGAACCAGCATTAACTTCTACAATTAGTATAACATAGAAAGAGACAGGACACTGGGAGTTAAAACAATCAAGCAGGGATGGAGTAGGGGTCAGGGGAGATAAGGAGGGGAAAAAAGAAGAATTAGCCAAAGTAAAGAATATATGAAAAGGCCATATGGAGTCTGGTGGTGGTTCAGGCCTTTAATTCCAGAACTTAGGAGGCAGAGGCAAGTGGATCTCTAAGTTTGAGGCCTGTAAGAACAATCAGGGCTACACAGAGAAATCCTGACTTTAAAAAAACCAACCAACCATAAAAAGCCAAACCAAACAAAAACAAAGAAAAAGAAAAGGAAAAGGCATATGAAAAACATACTGTTTAAAATATTAAATAAAAATAGTCAGATATCATGCATAGCTGGATAACACTAATCCTAAAAGGCATTGCTGAGCAAGCAAAATCATCCTCCTCATCATCATCAACCCTGTGCCAGGTAAAAATTACCTCCTTAAGTGTTGGCAGTAAAAGAGGTCCCCCCAGAGACCCACAAAACAACACAAACTATTGCCATTCCTCTTGGTTGCTCACCAGAGCAAAAGAATAAGACCCTATTGCCCAAAGTGCCACATACTCTGGTCACTGGATAGAGAGAAAGCAAGCTGGCACTGAGTTGGGAGTTTCCTTCCTGCTGGCAAGCACTCATCATAGCAGGAGATAGCTTGCAGGGTACTGAGTGTGAAAAGGCATCAGTACCCTTATCTAGCTGTGAACCCTATGAACTATGAATACTAACCTGCTAGGCAAGATGTGTCCACTGGCACAATAGTGGCACAGCTGATAATGGAGTAAACAACTATCTACTGCTGGATTGTATTTGAGACCTGCTTCACAGAAGGGAGTGCATGCCTACTACCATAAACCCAGTATGACCTCCTAAGTTATGGTTTAAATAAAAAGTTTGGAAGGTTGTGATATGGGTGATATATGACCTTTGACCTGCGTTGCCAGGACAACCACCTTCAATCCCACAGTCCACCTGGCTCAGTCTCCACCCTCAATGGTGTGACATCATTTTCCATATAAATTAGGAAGTCACTTCCTCCTCGCTCTCTCTCTTTTTCTTCTCTCTCTTCTCTCCCCCCTCTGTCTCTCTCTCTCTCTCTCTCTCTCTCTCTCTCTCCTCTTCTCTGCCTCCCCTATCTGCTAAATAAACCTCTTCCACGTGGAACCACCTTGGCCTGGTCTGCTGTTTGGTTAATCTGCCTAAAACATATACAGATATGATATTTTTTATATCAGGGCAGATTTAGAGCTATACCAACTTGTTTCCCAGCTGCTTGTTTCTCCCAGCCATGTAGTTCATGGTGGCTTCCTCCACAACCATCTCTTTCTCCCTCCTCTATTCCCTCTACCTGCAAAGCTCTCACTTGAAGCTCAAGTCCTGCCTTCCTCCTCCACTGCCCAATCACAGACTCTAACATTTTATTGACCAGTTAAAACTATGAGAAGGTTCATCTAGCATCACTTTGTGTGAGGATCTACTCCTGGGGTGGGGGTGGGAGGTGGGGGGTGGGGGGAGGGAGGGGGCAGAAAGGGGGGAGCACATCTTGAGAAACCAGTATTTAGCATTAGAATGCAGGCAGTGTCAGACCAACCTACTACAGTAAAGTATGTTTTCCACCTTTTTATCACAGACTTTTCTTTCAAGGGAAAAGGATTATATGTCCCAGTGAAGATTTTGAAGCCACAAAATCAGTGTCCAAAGAAAGCCATCCTTTTATTCTCTATAGCTCTTGACCCTTCGTTTTTTGTTTGTTTGGGTTTTTTGTGTGTGTGTGCCATGCTTATTAGCAAACTTCTTGTCAAGTCTGCATAATTTAAACATCTTCAGCTCTAAACCTATCATGTATTTACATAAGCAGGTTCAGATCCATGTATTCCAAAGGCCTTCTCTGTAGCCTTTTGTCAATTTTTATAATTCTCAAAGAAAAATGTAGCTTCTCCCCGAGGTTAACATTGCCTGATTTCATCCATGACACGATTTTACCTCTGGCATGTTCCCTAGCTTCCTTTCCTGGGCACATATAGTGTGACTTAAAATCAGTAGAAGAGTCATCAGTTTGTTTTATTCATTTTATAATTTTTTATAATTTTATTTATTCTTGCTGTGATGGAGGAGGGGAGGAGTAAAAGAAACCAACTCTAGAAATTCAGCTTTACTTCCACTACCACTTAGTACTGATCTCCGTATCCTTGTCTTTGAAGCCAGACCCCAGGGCTATTTGTCTCCTGACACTTTGTTCACTGTGGAGGAGCATTGGATCAATGACCTGAAAGCTCAGTAAAAACAATATACGCGGGCTGGTGAGATGGCTCAGCGGGTAAGAGCACCCGACTGCTCTTCCAAAGGTGATAAGTTCAATCCCAGCATCCACATGGTGGCTCACAACCATCCATAACGAGATCTGGCGCCCTCTTCTGGAGTGTCTGAAGACAGCTACAGTGTACTTACATATAATAAATAAAATAAAATTAAAAAAATATATATATATGCCTTCTTTCTCTGAATCTTTCTGAAATTGGGAGGAACTTAAACCTACTATGGAAATCATATTTGTCTTGCCTCTTTTTTTAAGAGTCATGGTCAAAGATATGTATTTATAAGCATGCCTTCCTTAAGGTCCCTAGTGATCAATGCCACATTAGATTCCTCGGGATGAAGATTCTACTGAGGGGTTTTCTAAGCCATTAGTGCAATAACTAAAAAGTCCTAAGCAAAGTAAGACTGGCAACCTGGTTCTCTGTCAAACTGTCTTTGACCATATTATTTCCAAGAGCAGAATTAGAATCTGCATTAACAGAACCTCCTTTCAATATTTCCTGCTTGAGAGTTCTTGTCTCAACAGGGCCCCTGTTATTAAAAAAACAAACAAACAAAAAAAACTGGTTATTGTTATCTCTGTTGCTCTCTAAGGCTTCCCCCATATATCCCCCATGTCCATTGAGCGTTGCTTACAAAATATACCACTTTGGCTTACTGGTTCTTTCATCACACCTTATTAACCTCTCATTGTGATTCAGAGTCTCTATTCTCTGAAATCTAGACAGAGTCATCCCAGTTAAATGCTTTATAAGATTCAGCTCACTGCCTTAAGACCTGGCTTTCCATTATATACTTGCTTGTGATTAATGGGTTGGATGAATCTTCTTGGTCTATAAAGTTTCTTCTAGAACTGTGCAGCTGACTCATAACTATCTGAGCCCATTCTTTCCCACTTATGAAGAAAGATGTGTGCTCTATCAAAAGGTACTTACCAACTAGAGAAAGCAGAATGTAAACATGTCAACTACTCTCCATCAATTTTTCTTAATTTTTATAAAATCTCTGAGACTTTCACAAGAAAACAGATATGCTGCAAGGGCAAGGCTACAAAAATACAAGTCACAATTCTTTAGTAAGCAAGAAGAAGAATTTTCAGAGTTATCAAGAGTTGCCAGAGGGAAAAATCAAAATAGGCTCCAATCCCAACACTGCTTAGAGGTGAGGATGCAAAAAGGACAAGATCTGTGGCTTTTCTTGAAAAGAAGTGATAGACTTAGAGTTTTTAAAACCTATTTTAATAAGGGTTCTCAAACACCTCATCCCTACTTCTAGCCTACTGTCAAAAGACAGGGGAGGAAAGATGGTAAATAGGACAAGGGGATGTGGACTTGTTTAGAAGTAGTTCTTTAGGGTGAATCCAATCTCTGCTTGTCAAGATAACTGCAGTTCAATTCAATAGTGTCTGGATACCAATAGTCCAGTTCAAAATCATGCATCAGCAACAGCAGCATATTCTAGCAGAAACAGCCAGGCCTCCATGGAACCGTCAATGAGAGCAACAGTAGTCGACTAGTTGGAATGCCAGGAATTCACTGCAGTGCCCCTCTCAATGAAGTAAAGATCAGAGAAGACGGAAGATCAATGCTAGCTACGCAATTGTCCCATTGCTGTCCATTGTGCTACTTATACTCTCTCAAAACATCATGTGTTCTCTCATGGGTCTTGCTTCAGCAAAACATCATGTAAGTCTGCATCACATGACATAACCGGAAATTTCCACTTCATATCCCCCTTGATATGCACTTACTGATAAGTGAATATTAGCCCAGAAACTTAGAATACCCAAGATACAATTTGCAAAACACAAGAAAATCAAGAAGAGGGAAGACCAGCATGTGGATACTTCATTCCTCCTTAGAATAGGGAACAAAATACCCATGAAAGGAGTTACAGAGACAAAGTTTGGAGCGAAGATGAAAGGATGGACTATCCAGAGACTGCCCCACATGGGGATCGATCCCATAATCAGCCACCAAACCCAGACACTATTGCATATGCCAGCAAGATTTTGCTGAAGGGACCCTGATATAGCTGTCTTCTGTGAGGCGAGGCCAGTTCATGGCAAATACTGAAGTGGATGCTCACAGTCATCTATATGATGGGACACATGGCCCCCAGTAGAGAAGCTAGAGAAAGCACCCAAGGAGCTGAAAGGGTCTGCAATCGTATCGGTGGAACAACAATATGAACTAACCAGTACCCCAGAGCTCGTGTCTGTAGCTGCATATGTAGCAGAAGATGGCCTAGTAGGCCATAATTGGTCTTACAAACTTTATATGCCCCAATACAAGGGAACACCAGGGCCAAGAAGTGGGAGTGGGTGGGTAGGGGAGCAGGGCGGTGGGAGGGTATAGGGAAATTTCAGGATAACGTTTGAAATGTAAATAAAGAAAATCCCTAATTTAAAAAAAAAAGTTGTTCTTTGCTGGGTGTAGTGGCACAGGCCTTTAATCCCAGCATTTGGGAGGCAGAAGCAGGCAAATTTCTGAGTTCAAGGACAGCCAAGGAAGGCTACACAGAGAAACCCTGTCTTAAAACAACAATAAAAAGCAAAAAGTTGTTCTTTTCCCTAGGATTAACAATCTACATACATTAAAAAATAATTATGGGGCTGGAGAGATGGCTCAGCGGTTAAGAGCTGAGTTCAATTCCCAGCAACCACATGGTGGCTCACAACCATCTGTAATGAGATCTGGCGCCCTCTTCTGGAGTGTCTGAAGACAGCTACAGTGTACTTACATATAATAAATAAATCTTAAAAAATAATAATAATAATTATAAGAATCATAGAACTAGAACTTTATATCATATTGTAAATAAACAGCTTATGTATAATAGTCTAACAAAACAACCTTATATTTCTATTAATATACAATATAATATACAATATATAATACAATACAATACTTCAAACAAAATTACCTTAAATTTCTATCACTATATAATAAAAATAAAACAACCTTAAATTCCTATCAATATATAATAATTTAAACAAAACAATCTTAAATTTCTATCAATATTCAATAATTTAAACCTACTATTCTAGATAATGATAACCATAACACATCAAACAACTAAAACCATTCACCCCAATTTAAGGGATCAGGATGACAATCTTCTTATAATTTCTTTCTGCTAAATTGGCATGAAGAATCCTTGTATGGAGCCTAAGGAGGGTGGGGATGGGAGGGTGGCTAACCCGAAATAAGCAAAACAAAACAAAGCTAGCTGTAGCATTTGTTGCCCAGTCTCTTTTTTTATCTAGTCTCTGTGTTATCTGTCCAGTCTATGTGTTTTCCAGTCTCTGTGTGACCAATCATTTGGGCTAGCCCTTTTGAAGTTGGTGTGCATGCATATTTTGAAGAAATCAGTAGCGTAGCAGTCTGTGAGGAAAAGTGTATCTTCCAGACTTAATTGCTTTTTGAAGACATTCATGTCTCAGATAAGAAGTTTTTTCCTGGTCAGATCCAATCTTTGCCTGTTTCCATTCTACTGTCAACGCATCCTTAGGTTATATCGGTTGGCCGAGTTCCTCAGATTTTTTTCAATAACCCAGCGTCTCTTAGTGGCTGTTGTTCCTATTTTTACCAACATTAAGAAAATTTAAAGTTAACAAAGCATTATTTAGTCTGTCCCTGGGGGGTTCTACTCTCCCTTTCTGTTTAATAGGCATTTCTTTTAAGGTATGATTGGCTCTTTCTATAATTGCTTGTCCTGTGGGATTGTGTGGTATGCCAGTAACATGTTTTATACTGTAATATGCAACAAAAAAATTGTTTCATCTTATTGGATACATATGCAGGAGCATTGTCAGTTTTAATTTTTGCAGGAATTCCCACAGTTGCCATTATTTCCATTAAGTGTGTAATTACACAATCAGCTTTTTCAGAACTTAAAAGCAGTTGTCCATTGAAACCTTGAGTACATGTCAATGGTATGGTGTATATACCTTTATTTTCCAAATTATGCAAAATGGAAAACATTCATCTGCCAATTGTCATTTATTTTGGTACCCCTAGAGTTGCAACCAGTAGGTAATAGAATTTGATTGAATAGAGAACATGCTGGATTTTTTTTTTATTTCTTTGGCTTGTTGCTAAGTGATAGAAAATATTTCTTTAAACCTTTCTCATTAAAATGACGTTTCTCATGAAAATTTGAGGCTTCTAACACATTTCCTATCAGTAATTGATCAATTTCATCTTTTCCTTGAGCTAATGGATCTGGGAAAGCTGTATAAGATCTAATATGAGTAATATATAATAGATGGTTTCTACTTGTGATGGCTTGTTGCAATTATATAAATAACAAGGTTAATGCTGACTTACCAGGTACAAATTCAGCAATCTCTGTACACAAAACAATGCTTCCTGCATATAAAGAATCAGTAATTATGTTAAGAGATTCAGGATATTGGTTGGCTATAATAATACCATAAGGATTGCATATAATCGATGTTTGAATTAATCTATACATACTTTTGAGCACCTTGTTTATTTTGTCTGATTTAGAATCTGCCATCACCATCTTGTTTGCATCCATATAAAATGTTGGTGTCTCTGGAACTGGTGTTCTTTTTACAATATGTGAATAATCCAATTAGTTATTTTTATAAACTATATACATTTTCTTTTTGGATATTGATTATTAATTTCATCCAAGTAGTTGCTACAAGCTCTTTACCAATCTTCTTTGGTCACCCATAATAACATACAATTTCAGCCACATCTATTCCTGACAATTGAGATGTTCTTATTCTACCTTTTATAATTAATTCAGAAATCTTTTCTGTATATGTCTTCCATTTTTACTTTGCTTGTAAGCTAAAAAAAGAATCATTCCTTAATACTATCTTCCCTTTGCCTGATGAGCCCAGTAGGAGAATAAATTGAAGACAAAATGAGCAAAATACAATCAAATTTAGGATTAATTTGATCCACATATATATCTTGCAGTCTTTGTTCTATAAGAGCTAAGACTTTTTTTGCTTAAGCTGTTAGATATCTTGGACTGTTTAATTTGACTCTCCTTGTAATGTTTGAAACAAATTACTTAACTTATATGTACCTAATCTAATTGTAGGCCTCAGCCAGTTAATATCTCCCATTAGTTTTTGAAAAATGTTAATTATTTGAAATTAGTCCCTATGTATCTATACTGTTTGTGGTCAAATTTTTTATTGATTGCTTTTATAACCCAAACAACTAAGTGAAACTCCACTTTATTTTTCCTAGAGCAGTCTGTAACACCCAGCATGGCAGAATTCCTTAAACATATTCTCAAAAACATCCTTGTCAGAATCAGCAATGAAATGCGACCCATATAGTGATAAGTGACATATTGATGGAATTGCTTATAAATTATTTCTAGTGGTTGTTGCATAAAATACTGACATAAAGGTGTATTATTTAACATTTCCTGTGGAAGTACATTCCAGTGGTATCTCTTTAGTGAAAGACTACCATTCCAAGTAAGTAATGAGAAAGCAAACCTTTCCCTGTCCTGTTCATACAAGAATACTGTGAAGAAGTAGTCTTTCACAATTATTATTATAGGTTATGATCTCAGTAGCAAAGATGGTAAAGAAAGTCCAGGCTGTAACTGTTCTTAAATCCTTTGTCATCCTTCACTTTCCTGATTTCTTTTCTACAACAAACACTGGGAAAAGCCGTGGGCTAGTAGACTCTTCTATATATTGAGCCTCCAGCTGCTCTTTCACCAGTTGTTTAAGCACCTATAATTTTTCTTTTGTTATAGGCCTCTGTTCTTGCTACACATGTCTGTTTGATAACCATTTCAGGGGCAAGGCTGTTGGTATGTCAGCAGTTTCCCCTTTTATAAATTTGTAAATTTGATCCCTGTGATGTGTTGTTTTTGGACCATGGGCACAGCTTGTGATGTTTCTGGATCACCTATATCAATACCTTCTCCAGAAGCATCTACCATATCACACTTAATTTCCTCATCTGATGTGCCTGGAATTGCAGAAATATTAATTTTTGTGCCCCATTGTTGTAAAAGATCCCTTCTTCATAAATTTATGGATATGCCAGCCATATAAAGTTTCAATTTCCTTGATTGTCTTTCTGATTGCACACAATTACTCCATCAAACACTTTGTCTTATTTCTGATAATTTACCAATTCCTATAAACTGTGTGTAAACTTTCTAAAGTGGCCAATCTGGATTCCAAGACTTTTGAGAAAGTATACTAACATCAGCTCCTGTATCTACCAAATCCTCTATATCAGTAACATTCATTTGTACCATTGAGTCTCTGATCATTAACCATAGTTTGCCAGAACACACATTTTCCAGTACTACCAAAAGCTCCATCATTTTTAGTGAAACAGCCTTGCAATTAATGTAAAGAAAGAACTACAATTGAGCAATTCTATTACCTGCATCAATTTGCATCTCCTTTCTCACATATGCCACAATTCTGATTCTTCCTTGCGAGCCCCATCTACTATACTAGGATTCACAATAAATTCTTGAGAAGTTAACTCTCTTTCTCAAGGTTATTTCCACTGTTCCTGAGGGTAAAGGACCATACATACACACCAATGACTATCTTGTAACAACTAACTTTGGGAATAACGTAAGAGGCATCTATGTGGCCAGATCCAGAGCTGCACTCCCTTCTGTAACATATATAAGTAATATATATATATATATATATATATATATATAACTTAATCTTTGTATTTCATAGCAGCCAGAACCTGCTTATTATTCTACAAATATTATATTTTCCAGAGTCAATGTATCTGCTATTTTGAGCTCTGAATCTTCTAGCCTTACAATCACTTTGGAAATGGCCATATTCACCACAATTAAGGCATCGGGCATTTTTATTTCTAAGATGTCTAGCAATGGCTTGCCCTGTGATATTAGCATGATGCTTCTAAAAACCAATGCCAGTTGTTTCCCTTATCTATTCATCTGCTGGGGCTTCCCATGCTTTCAATGGTCTAAATCACATTTTCTTTCTTTTTTATTAATTAATTTACTTTTTTACACTCCATATTTTATTCTTCCCACCTCCGTCCACCCACTGACTGTTCCACATTTCATACCACCTCCCCACTCCACTGTCTCCACGTGGATGTCCCTACTCCTTACCTCACCTGAATTCTAAACTCCCTGGGGCCTACAGTCTCTGGAGAGTTAGGTGCATCATCTCTGAATGAACACAGACTTGGAAGTCCTCTACTGTATGTGTGTTAGCCAAATATACAGTATATTTGGATATATATATATATATATATATATATATATATATATATATATATCCAAGATATAGTCCATAGAACTCAAAAAGGTTGACAAGCTAAGGTGCCCAAGTGAGGATGCCTCTGTCCCACTTGGGACAGAGAAGAAAGCAATCACAAGTGGGGAGGGAGGGAGGGACCTGGGAGGGAAAGTGTACGGGGGAAGGGGGTAGTGGTGGGGAAAGGGGAACCTGACCTGGTATTGGGTGAGGGAAAAGGACTGAAGCCTTGAGGGCCAGCAGAAAGAATGGAAACAGGCAACCTCGGGAAATAAGAGGTTGAGGGAACACTCCAGAATGCACCAAAGATGTGGGAGGTGAGAGACTCTCAGGACTCAAAGGGAGGGTCCTTAGATGAAATTACCAACAGTAGGGAGAGGGAACTTATAGAGCCCACCTCCAGCAGTAAGACAGGACATCAAGTGTGGTTTGCCATCCCACAGTCTCATCTCTGACCCAAAATTGTTCCTGTCTGAAAGAATTACAGGGATGGAAATGGAGAAAAGCCTGAGGAAAAGAAGGTCCAGCGACAGGCCCAAAGTAGGATCCAACTCAAGGGGAGGTCACAAGACCTGACACTATTACTGAGGCTGTGGAGCACTCACAAAAAGGGACCTAGCATGACTCCCCTCCAGAAGACCCAACAAGCAGCTAAAAGAGTCAGATGCAGATATTTGCACCCAACCAATGGACAGAAGCAGCTGACTCCTGTTGTTGAATTAGGGAAGGCTGAAAGAAGCTGAGAAGGGCGATCCTGTAGGAGGACTAGCACTCTCAACAAATCTTGTCCCCCAAGATCTCTCAAACACTGGACCACCAAAGAGGCAGCATACATCAGCTGATATGAGGCCCCCAACACACATACTGATTTACATTTTCAAAGGCTAATATTTATATCAATGACTGGACCCAGTCTCTATAAGAAATTAGTGAATGCTTCTGTGGGTTCCTATATTTGTAAACAAGGTAGATTTTTCCCTCTGGCTTCTCAATCATATTCCAGGCTCTTAAAGCCACAACACGACATTTTTCAATTATGCCATCATCATATGGAATTTGTTCTTGTAAATCAGCTTCACCAAGCAGTTGGTCTTTAGTACTTTTGTTCTATGTTTGTGGCTTTGTGCCTCCACTATGACAACCATTGTAATTGTCCAGCTTCTAAAACAGCTGACACCAATCTCTTCCAGTCTTGAGGGAATAACACTATTCTGCATAGCGCAAGTATTTAACATTTCTTTAACAAATGGAGAGTGCAAGCTATGTAGTACTATTGTCTCTTTAAGATTCTTTAGATCTAGCATTTCTATCAGATGCCAGGTCAACTTATTATAGTCAGGACCACCATCATTAGCAGGCATATGCTGCACAAAGCCTGGCAAGGCTGAAGGTCCCTGTGTAGCCACACGCAAATCTTCTCTTGGTGCACTTGGCTGAATACTATCACCTTGTACCAAGACCATCTCCTGTGCTTCCTAGTCCCTAGTTTTATGGATGTGCTCTGGGCACCCATCAGTCAAAGTGTGTGGCACAGACAAGGCAGCAGTTTACCTTCTGGACTATTTTGCATCCCCTTTATATCATTCGATACATTCCCAGTCTCAGACACAGCCTGAAGCCTGCTGTTCTCCTCCCACTGGTTCTTTTTGCTTCCCGAGCACTTCTACTTCTATCTGTAAACTCTCTATGTACTAATCCAATTCTTCAATCTTCTCTAACATAAGAGAGTTGTCAGCTTTCCCTTGAACCTTTTTCAAAGTAGTATACATGAAGACCATGAAGCAAACCAGAAAACCCTCTCTGGGAACAAGGTAGGAGACCACCAGCAGCTGCAGCTACTATTTTGTCAAGCTTCTTAAAGAACATTGCTAAGCTCTTCATAGCCTGCCTTTTCTTTGACCACATTGGAAGCAAAACGACAATTATGCCTAAATCACGTTGAGTACCACCTGTAGGCTTAGATTTTTTAAAACCTACTTTAATAAGGCTTCTCAAATGCCTCAATCTCACCTTTACTAGTCCACCATCCAAAGGTAGGGGAGAAAATTTGGTAAATAGGACAAGGGGATATAGCCCTGTTTAGAAGCAGTTCTTTAGGTCAATTCCAATCTTTGCTTTTCAGGATACCAGCAGTCCAGTTCAGTGGTGTCAGGATACCAACAGTCCAGTTTAAAAGTGTCACCAAATATGAATCAGCAGTGGCAGCATGATCCAGCAGAAACCACTAGGCCTCTGCTGAATGGCATGAGTCAGCACAGTGACTAGAACCAGATGGAATGCCAGCAGTTCTCTGCCATACCTCTCTCAGTGAAGTGAAGATTCATGCCACCTAAGCATGGCATGGCTAGGCAAGTGTGCCTTCACTGTCTGTTGAGTCTTACTTATACTTTCTCCAAACATCACATGCCCTGTCACAGGCCTGCTTCAGCAAAACACCACATGAGCCTGCATCATGTGACACAACCAGAAATTTCCACTTCATGGTATAATCTTTAGGAAGTAAGACCTAGTAAGAGGAATTCAGGTCATTGGGAACATGCCCATCTGCCTCCCTTTTCTCTCTCTTCTTGCATTCTGATCACCACAGGATGAGAGGGGTGTTCCAGTTTGTACCCATGTCATGATCTATAGCCTCAAGACAAATCTAGAGCAATAGAACCAGTTGATAATGGACTGGAACCTCTGAAGCAGTAAGCTCACATAAACTTTACCTCCTTATAAATGCAATATTCTGTACCAGAAAATCTCTCCACAAAAAACTTCAGTCTGGCAGACTCACCAGAGTCTCCCTGGACACTCCTCCCAGACATTCTCTTATCTGACTTGATGATGATTCATTACACAACTGCTCTTTCTACCTATGTAATACTTGCTAGCTGTTCTTTTTAATTTTTCTTGTTGTTCTGGTTTGAATATGAACTGTCCTTCATAGGCACACATGTATGAACACTTGATCTCCAGCAAGCAACGCTATTGGTAAATGTTGTGGAATTTTTACATGATAAAGCCTTGCTGAAGAAATTGAGTTGCTGAGAGTTAAACAGACCTTGAGATGCAAGCCAGCCTCCTGCTCATGCCACTTGTCTTCAACTCTTGCCATGTTTCCCACCATGATGCACCATATCCCTCTGAAACTATAAGCCAAAATAAGCATTTTATCCATTTAGTTGCTTTGGTTTATATATTTTATCATAACAATAAGAAAGTAAATAAAATGTTTTCTACATAGTTGGTAAACTCACTCATTCAAACCATACAGCTATCACAGCTCATTCTCCATACAGAACAGCCAAACTTCTGCTTACTTTTTCCAAAAGCAAATAATGTTTCCCTAAGTATCTAATGAATCTCAAAAATAGACTTTTAGGTGTAAGTAGTAAGAAGAAATGATGAAGTAAAGGTTTCAGAGAAGGTGATAGACAAGGTTGGCTAGACTTGTTCTTTCCCAGGCTGATCCCACACTCACCCAGATGCTCCCAAACACCCATCCTTGCTATCCTCAGATCAGTTCCCTGTCAAACACTTTCTATAGTTTCTGAATTTCCCAGCTTCCTTGCTTTGAATGGATGAATGAAAGTCAGAATGACTACACTTTCTCAGCTACTTAGTTCCATCAAATCAAGATCACACATCATCTGAAACATTGCTGCCTTTACCATGAGTTGGAAGGCAAGGTCTTGCTGAAAGAATACAGTTCCAAGAAGGCCAAATGTTGTGTTAGTGGAAAGAATGAAGTTGTCTGCATTGCTAATCTCATAGTCCACATTTCACAATTTCTAACTAAGAATATTTTGATGTGATATACAATGTTTAACCATTGCTTGAACTGTAGTTTATTGGCTACTTTGATTAAAGTTAACTGAATAAAAGGCCTAATTAAGTTCTGACCAAATCTTCCTAGAGACTATTAAAGTTATAGAACTGCTTTGATTATAATTAATGCTCTTTTATTAACTTGTAGCAATCACTCTTCCTGACCTACATTTAATAAAGTATGGAAAGACATAAAGAAGAGATTGAGAAAAGGGAGAGGGAGGGATAAGCAATGAGAGAGAGGGAGACATAGAAAGAGAGAGAGATTGAGCACATAACCATGACACTTAATCAAGAACTGCCTCCTTTTGTATCTTTTGCTAACACCTTGAAGAGGCTTCTGGAAGCACAAAGAACTACTTCTGTGGCAGGATGAAGGTATAATGTAAGCATCTGTCATGACATTTCCTTGAGTGACATAGCCTGTGACCTGCAAAGCTACTGTTCCTTGTGCTAATGGACCTGGGACATAAATCATCCAAGTTACAAGTCCTTAAGAGGAATGAATACTCGGGTAACAAATAACAATGCTGTCACCAAAAAAGAAAAAAAAAATTACATATCCAGAGATCCAGAGTTTAAAGCCAAAAAAAAAAAAAAAAAAAAAAAAAAAAAAAAAAAAAAAAAAAAAAAAAAAAAAAAAAAAAAAAAAAAAAAAAAAAAAAAAAAAAAAAAAAAAAAAAAAAAAGTATTGTCTTATGAACTCGCCAGATGACCATGGATTAAATCTGGATTTCAACAACAGAAACAACAGAAAGCCTACTAATTCATGGAAACTGAAAAACTCTCTACTCAATGGGTCAAAACAGAAAGAAAGAAATTAGATTTCCTAGAACTCAATGATAATGAATGCACAACAAACCCAAACTTATGAACACATTAAAAGCAATGATAAGAGAAAAATCCATAGCAAATAATTTGAAGAGCTCTCACACTAGCAACTCAAGAGCACACCTGAAACACTAGAACAAACCTAAGAAATCACACCCAAGAGGAGTAGATAGCAGGAAATAGTCAAATGTAGGGCTGAAATCTAGAAACAAAGAGAGTTGTATAAAGAATCAATGAAACAAAGAGTTGGTTCTTTGAGAAAAGCAATAGATCAACAAAACCTTATCCAAATTAACTACAAGAGTGAGAATATCCAAAGTAACAAGGTGAGTAACAAAAAGGGGGAAGTAACAGCAGACACTGAGGACATCAAGAGAATCATAAGGACATGTTTAAAAAACCTATACTCCTTTGTCTTAGCCAGGGTTTCTATTCCTGCACAAACATCATGACCAAGAAGCAAGTTGGGGAGGAAAGGGTTTATTCTGCTTACACTTCCACATTGCTGTTCATCACCAAGGAAGTCAGGACTGGAACTCAAGCAGGTCAGGAAGCAGGAGCTGATGCAGAAGCCATGGAGGGATGTTTCTTACTGGCTTGCTTCCCCTGGCTTTCTCAGCCTGCTCTCTTATAGAACCCAAGACTGCCAGCCCAGATATGGTCCCACCTACAAGGGGCCCTTGATCACTAATTGAGAAAATGCCTCACAGCTAGATCTCATGGAGGCATTTCCCCAACTGAAACTCCTTTCTCTGTGATAACCCAGCTGTGTCAAGTTGACACAAAAACTAGCCAGTACATCCTTCAAAAATCTAAATGAAATCTAAAAGAAATGAACAAGATTCTTGATAGATAGCACTTGCAAAAGTTTAATCAAGATCAGATAAGCAGTATAAACAGACCTATAAGCCACTATGAAATAGAAGTAGTCATTAAAAATATTTCTTGCTCTTTCCTTTTGCTGCCATTGGTGGATCGCAGCCACCAAAATGAAGTTCAATCCCTTCGTGACTTCTGACCAAAGCAAGAACCGCAAGTGGCATTTCAATGCGCCCTCTCACATTCGGAGGAAGATCATGTCTTCCCCTCTTTCCAAAGAGCTGAGACAGAAGTATAATGTTTGGTCTATGCCCATTCGGAAGGATGATGAGGTTCAGGTTGTTCGAGGATACTACAAAGGCCAGCAGATTGGCAAGGTGGTCCAAGTGTACAGGAAGAAATATGTCATCTATATTGAATGAGTCCAGCGAGAGAAGGCTAATGGCACAACTGTCCACATGGGCATCCACCCCAGCAAGGTGGTTATCACCAGGCTAAAGCTGGACAAGGACTGCAAGAATATCCTGGAGAGGAAAGCCAAGTCCCGACAAGTAGGAAAGAAGAAGGGCAAATACAAGAAAGAAACGATCGAGAAGATGCAGGAGTAGAGACATCTCATTCACAGCTTTCATTAAAGACTGCTTAAGTAAAAAAAAAAAAAAAAAAATTCTTAATATGACCCATGGACAGATGGGTTTAATGCTGAATTCTATCAAATTTTGAAAAAAAAAGCTAATAAAAATACTCCTCAAATTATTCCACAGAAAAGAAACAGAAGGAACATTATCAAATTCATTTTATGAGGCTACAGTCATCCTGATACCCAAACCACATAAAGACTTAGCAAAGAAAAAGAATTTCAGACCAATTTCTCTCATAAACATTAATGCTAAAATACTCACAAAATAAATCCAAGAACACATCAAAAGATCATCCACCATGACCAAGTAGGCTTCATCCCAGAGATGCAAGAAGGGTTCTACACATGAAACTCTGTCAATGTAATCCACCATATAAACAAACTAAAAGAAAAACAACATATCTCATTTTAAAAGTATTTAATAAAATCCAACACCCGACATGATAAAAGTCTTGAGACATCAAGGATACAAGGAACAAACTTCAAAATAATAAAGAAGATTTAGAACAAGTACATAGGCAACATAAATTAAATAGAGAGAAATTCAAAATGATTTCACTAAATCAGGAACAGGGTTGTCTGCTCTCTCCATATATATCAATATAGTACTTGAAGTTCTACCTAGAGCAATAACATAACTAAAGGAGATCAAAGGGATACAAATTAGAAAGGAATAAGTCAAGGTATGTGTAGATGCTATGATAGTAAATAACAGGCTAAGAAAGAAATCAGGGAAATAACATTCTTCATTATAGCTACAAATAATATAAAATATCTTGGTGTAACTCTAACCAAACAAGTTAAAGATCTATATGACAAGAACTTCAAGACTTTGAAGAAAGAATCTGGAGAAGACATTAGAAGATGGAAAGATCTCCCATGATCATGGATCAGTAGAGTTAACATAGTAAAATGGCTATCTGACTAAAGGCAATCTACAGATTCAAAGAAATCCCCATCAAAATTCCAACACAATTCTTTATAGACCTGGGTAGAACAATACTCGACTTTATAAGAAAAAACAAACAAACAAAAGATTAGAATAGCTAAAACAATTTTTTTCAGTAAAAGAACTTTCAGGGGATCCATTCCGGTTGGGGCCATCCCTGCCATCTTCCTTCTGAGACCATCGAAGACCACTAAGGGCTCCAGAGTACTCTTCACAGCACAGGACCTTAGGATCCCAGGTGAATGGAACACAACATCAGCTTCAAGAATCGCGGAGAGTCTTGTGCTGGCAGGAACAGGGACAAAGGAACCCTGCCCAACAAGAGGCTTAGATCCATTCAGATGAGTGCCAGCAGCACCATCTTCTTCATGAACCCAGCTGAGGGCATCTAAGGCACCAGAGTACTCTCCACGCCACAGGACCCCTAGCACACCCAGGAACTCCTGATCACCTAAGAGCACGTGGCTGATAGAAGCAACAGAGCTTCTTGGTTAGGGTCCCCTTGGGCCTTGATCCTCAGCCAGGAGGCAGAGCTGAGACCCAGAACCCTGGGCACATTCCTTGCCAGAGGAGACTCCACGTTCAGAGAGGGTTCTGACTCCAAATCTCAGGAGGTGGATCAGAGCTCCAGACTGCTGGAAACCTGCCCTGCAAGAGAAGAGTTTGCCTTCAGAGAATGCTTTGACCGCTAGAACTCAGGTGAGAGTTAGACTCCCAGGAGTGCAGAGACAGTAACAGAATCACAGGAGGATCAAGCTCCAACCAGAGACAGCTTGAACATTAACAGCAGATAATTCCAGATGGCGAAACGCAAATGTAAGTATCTTACTAACAGAAACCAAGACCACTGGGCATCATCAGAACCCAGTAGGCCCACCACAATGAGTTCTGGATAAACCAACACACTCGAAAAGCAAGACACAGATATAAAATTATATCTCATGAGGGTGGTAGAAGATTTTAAGAAGGGCATTAATAACTTACTTAAAGAAATACAGGAGAACACTGCTAAACAGGTAGAAGCCCTTAAAGATGAAGCACAAAAATCCCTCAAGGAATTACAGGAGAATACTGCTAAACAAGTAAAAGCCCTTAAAGAGGAAACACAAAAATTCCTTATGGAATTACAGAAAAACACAACCAAACAGGAAACGGAATTGAACAAAACCATCCAAGATCTAAAAATGGAAGCAGAAACAATGAAGAAAACCGAAAGGGAGACAACTCTGGAGATAGAAACCCTAGGAAAGATATAAGGAACCATAGATGTGAGCATCAGCAACAGAATACAAGAGATGGAAGAGAGAATCTCAGGTGCAGAAGATTCCATAGAGAACATGGACACAACAATCAAAGAAAATGGAAAATGCAAAATGCAAAAAAATTCTAACTCAAAACATGCAAAAACCCAGGACACAATGAGAAGACCAAACCTACAGGTAACAGGACTAGATGAGAATGAAGATTTTCAACTTAAAGGGCCAGCAAATATCTGCAACAAAATTATAGAAGAAAACTTCCTATACCAACAGAAAGAGATACCCATGAACATACAAGAGACCTACAGAACTCCAAATAGACTAGACCAGAAAAGAAATTCCTCCCAACACATAATAATCAGAAGAACAAATGCACTCAATAAAGACAGAATATTAAAAAGAGTAAGGGAAAAAGGTCAAGTGACATATAAAGGCAGGCCTATTAGAATTACTCCAGATTTCTCACCAGAGACTATGAAAGCCAGAAGATCCTGGACAGATGTTAACAGACACTAAGAGAAAACAAATGCCATCCCAGGCTACTATACCCAGCAAAACTTTCAATTACCATAGATAGAGAAACCAAAACAAAAAACAAAACCATGACAAAAACAAATTCACACAATATCTTTCCACGAATCCAGCCCTTCAAAGGATAATAAAGGGAAAATACCAACACAAAGATGGAAACTACACCCTAGAAAAAGCAAGAAAGTAATCCTTTAAAAACCTAAAAGAAGACAGCCATAAGAACAGATTCCCAACTTTAACAACAAAAATGACAGGAAGCAACAATTACTTTTCTTTGATTTCTCTTAACATCAATGGACTCAATTCTCTAATAAAAAGACATAGACTAACAAACTGTCTACATAAACAGGACACAACATTTTGCGCTTACAGGAAACCCACCACAGGAAAAAAGACAGACACAACCTCAGAGCAAAAGGCTGGAAAACAATTTTCGAAGCAAATGGTGCCAAGAAACAAGCTGGAGTAGCCATTCTAATATCGAATAAAATGGACTTCCAACGCAAAGTTATCAAAAAAGACAAGGAGGGGCACTTCATACTCATCAAAGCTAAAATTTGCCAAGATGAACTTTCAATTCTAAATATCTATGCTCCAAATGCAAGGGCAGCTACATTCATTAAAGAAACTTTAGTAAAATTCAAAGCACACATTGCACCTCACAGAAGAATAATAGTGGGAGACTTCAATACTCCACTCTCACCAATGGACAGATCCTGGAAACAAAAAACTAAACAGAGACACATAGACACTAACAGAAGTTATGAAACAAATGGATTTAACAGATATATACAGAACATTTTATCCTAAAACAAAAGCATATACCTTCTTCTCAGCACCTCATGGTACCTCCTCCAAAAATGACCATATAACTGACCACAAAATAGGCCTCAACAGATACAAAATTATTGAAATTATCCCATGCATCCTATTAGATCACCACAGACTAAGGCTGATCTTCAATAACAGCATAAATAATAGAAAGCCAACATTCACGTGGAAACTGAACAACCTCAATGATACCTTGGTCAAGGAAGAAATAAAGAAATTAAAGACTTTTTAGAGTTTAAAAAAAAAAATGAAGCCACAACATACCCAAACTTATGAAACACAATGAAGGCAGTCCTAAGAGGAAAACTAATAGCCCTGAGTGCCTCAAAAAGAAACTAGAGAAAGCATATACTAGCAGTCTGACAACACACCTAAAAGTTCTAGAACAAAAGGAAGCAAATTCATCCAAGAGGAGTAGAAGGCAGGAAATAATCAAACTTAGGGCTGAAATCAAACAAGTGGAAACAAAAAGAACTATTCAAAGAATCAATCAAACCAGGAGCTGGTTCTTAAAGAAAATAAACAAGATAGATAAACTCTTAGCCAGACTAACTAGAGGGCACAAGGACAGTATCCTAATTAACAAAATCTGAAATGAAAAAGGAGACATAACAGCAGATCCTGAGGAAATCCAAAACATCACCAGATCCTACTACAAAAGCCTATACTCAACAAAACTGGAAAACCTGGATGAAATGGACTATTTCCTAGACAGATACCAGGTACCAAAGTTAAATCAGGATCAGATTAAAGATCTTAACAGTCCCATTTCCCCTAAAGTAATAGAAGCAGTCATTAATAGTTTCCCAACCAAAAATAGCCCAGGACCAGATGGGTTTAGTCCAGAGTTCTACCAGACCTTCAAAGAAGACCTAATTCCAACTCTCCTCAAACTATTCCACAAAATAGAAACAGAAGGTACTCTACCCAATTCATTCTATGAAACCACAATTACTCTGATAACTAAACCACACAAAGATCCAACAAAGAAAGAGAACTTCAGATCAATTTCCCTTTTGAATATCAATGTAAAAATGCTCAATAAAATCCTCGCAAACTGAATCCAAGGACACATCAAAACGATCATACATCATGACCAAGTAGGCTTCATCACAGTGATGCAGGGATGGTTTAATATACGGATATCCATCAACGTAATCCACTATATAAACAAACTCAAAGAAAAAAATCACATGACCATCTTGTTAGATGCTGAGAAAGCATTTGACAAAAATCAAACACCTCTTCATGATAAAAGTCATGTGCTACATCCACTCCAGTAGCAACCCGCATGACAGACTGAAAAGTCTAGGCACGGTCCCAGGGCAAAAAAACCTGGGACTTTAGTCTCCTGGAATTGTGGCATCCTGAATAAAGAATGCTCCAACGTCCTTGATTTAGTTAGTAAACAGATCTGTGTGCTTTCCCCTAATATTGCTTCATTATAAGTGCTTCTAAGAATTCACATTTTGACATATAGCTAAGTTAGATTCTAGGCAGTCCTTGATCCAACCTTGAGCATGAACAGCTGAGTCACTGCCCTACAGAGGAATTCACCACTAACTAAGAATAAGGAGGTTTGTGACCTGAGATACTTGAGTCACTCCCATATACAGGAATTTACAATGGTTTAGGAAATAGATTGAGCTGTGGTTTTAGAGTATTGCATTATTCATGAGAAGGTTAGCTAGAATGGAATTCCTTAATTAGAATCATGACTTGGGTGTGAATGCCCTTGCCCTGGGACTGTTAAGACCTCACACCTGGCTCCTAAAACCATAACTGACCTTAGATAGAGCTGATTTTGTCTCAGTTGTTTTATTACCCAGTTCCTGCCGGTCCTTTCTGTGACTGCATTCCTCTGCCTTGTGTAAGAGTCATTAAGCATCCGGTGATCTCATTGTACCTTGAAGATGTGTTACCTAACTCACTATTTTCTTCTGTATAAAAGTCTGATGCTCAATTTGACACAATATACTCAGATATTACACACTCTCTTGTGTGTCATGTCTGTTTGTCACTCACCGAATCTTTGCCCACTTCCTCAAGAGAACTCGACCCACGCAGGCAGGGGACCCAGAGGGCCTGTGGCAGTCATGGAAAGTTCAGGAATTCAAGGACCATACATAAACATAATAAAAGCAATCTACAGCAAACCAGTAGCCAACATCAAACCAAATGGAGAGAAAGTGGAAGCAATCCCACTAAAATCAGGGACTAGACAAAGCTGCCCACTTTCTCCCTACCTATTGAATATAGTACTTGAAGTCCTGGGCAGAGCAATTCGACAACAAAGAAGATCAAAGGGATAAAATTTGGAAAGGAAGAATTCAAAATATCACTGTTTGCAGATGATATGATAGTATATATAAGTGACCCTAAAAATTCCACCAGAGAACTCCTAAACCTGATAAATTACTTCAGTGAAGTAGCTGGATATAAAATTAACTCAAACAAATCAGTGGCCTTTCTCTACACAAAGAATAAACAGAATGAGAAAGAAATCAGGGCAACAACAGCCTTCACAATAGTCACAAAAAATATAAAATACCTTGGTATGACTCTAACTAAGGAAGTGAAAGATCTGTATGACAAGAACTTCAAGTCTCTGAAGAAAGAAATTGAAGAAGATCTCAGAAGATGGAACGATCTCCCATACTCATGGATGGGCAGGATTAATATACTAAAAATAGCTATCCTGCTCAAAGCAATCTACAGATTCAATGCAATCCCCATCAAAATTCCAACTCAATTCTTCACAGAGTTAGAAAGGGCAATTTGAAAAGGGCATCTGGAATAACGAAAAACCTAGGATAGCAAAAACTATTTTCAACAATAAAAGAACATCTGGGGGAATCACCATGCCTGACTTCAAGCTGTACTACAGAGCAATTGTGATAAAAACTGCATGGTACTGGTACAGCCACAGACAGGTAGATCAATGGAATAGAATTGAAGACCCAGAAATGAACCCACACACCTATGGCCACTTGATCTTTGACAAGGGAGCTAAAACCATCCAGTGGAAAAAAGACAGCATTTTCAACAAATTGTGTTGGCACAACTGGTAGTTATCATTAGAAGAATTCGAATTGATCCATTCTTATCTCCTTGTACAAAGCTCAAGTCTAAGTGGATCAAGGAACGCCACATAAAACCAGAGATACTGTGTTGGTGAGATGGCTCAGCAGGTAAGAGCACCCAACTGCTCTTCCGAAGGTGATGAATTCAAATCCCAGCAACCACATGGTGGCTTACAACCACCCATAATGAGATCTGACACCCTCCTCTGGTGCGTCTGAAGTCAGCTATAGTGTACTTATGAATAATAATAAATGAATCCTTGGACCAGAGAGAGCAGGGACTGAGCAAGTAGGACCAACCAGAGCGAGCAGGGCAGACTGGAACAAGGAAAAAAATAAAAGACAAAACAAAACAAAACAAAACAAAACAAAACAAAACAAACAAAAACCAGAGATACTGAAATTTATAGAGGAGATTGTGGGGAAAAGCCTCGAAGATATGGACACATTGGGAAAATTCCTAAACAGAAGAGCCATGGCTTGTGCTGTAAGATCAAGAATCTACAAATGGGACCTTATAAAATTGCAAAGCTTCTGTAGGGCTAAAGATACTGTCAATAAGACAAAACACCACCAACAAATTCGAAAAGAATTTTTGTCAACCCTAAATCTGATAGGGGACTAATATCCAATACATACAAAGAACTCAAGAAGCTAAACTCTGGAAATTCAAATAACCCCATTAAAAAATGGTGTACAGAGCTAAACAAAGAACTCTCAACTGAGGAATACTGAAGGGCTGAGAAGCACTTGAAAAAATGTTCAACATCCTTAATCATCAAGGAAATGCAAATGAAAACAACCCTGAGATTCTACCTCACACCAGCCAGAATGGCTAGGATCAAAAATTCAGGAGACAGCAGATGCTGGTGAGGATGTTGAGAAAGAGGACCACTTCTCTGTTGCTGGTGGGATTGTAAGCTGGTACAACCACTTTGGAAATCAGTCTGACAGTTCCTCAGAAAACTGGACATAGTACTACAGGAAGATCCAGCAATACCTCTCCTGGGCATATACCCAGAAGATGTTCCAACTGGTAATAAGGACACATGATCCACTATGTTCATAGCAGCCCTATTTATAATAGCCAGAAGCTGGAAAGAACCCAGATGTCCCTCAACAGAGGAATGGATACAGAAAATGTGGTACATTTACACAATGGAGTACTACTCAGATATTAAAAACAATGAATTTATTAAATTCTTGGGCAAATGGATGTATCTTGAAGATATCATCCTTAGTGAGGTAACCCAATCACAAAAGAAGTGATTAGATATGCACTCACTGATAAGTAGATATTAGCCCAGAAACTTAGAATACCCAAGATAAAATTTGCAAAACACAAGAAAATCAAGAAGAGGGCAGACCAAGGTGTGGATACTTCATTCCTCCTTAGAATAGGGAACAAAATACACATGAAAAGAGATACAGAGACAAAGTTTGGAGCTATGGACCATCCAGAGACTGCCCTACCCAGAGGTCCAACCCATAATCAGCTACCAAACCCAGACACTATTGCATATGCCAGCAAGCTTTTGCTGAAGGGACCCTGATATAGCTGTCTCGTATGAGACTATGCCAGTGCCTGGCAAATACATTAATACATAGGATGGAACACAGGGCCTCCAATATAGGAGTTAGAGGTTGTACCCAAGAGCTAAGGGGTCTGCAACCTTATAGGTGGAACAACCATATGAACTAATCAATATCCCCAGAGCTCATTTCTGTAGCAGTATATGTAGCAGAAGGTGGCCTAGTTTGCCATCATTGGGAAGAGAGGCCCCTTGGTCTAGTAAACTTTATATGCCCCAGTACAGGGGAATGCCAGTGCCAAGAAGTGGGAGTGAGTGGGTCNCCTTTCTGATAATGGACTGAACCTCTGAACCTGTAAGCCAAGCCCAATTAAATGTTGTCACTTATAAGACTTGCCTTGGTCATGGTGTCTGTTCACAGCAGTAAAACCTTAACTAATATATATGTATAGATATAGATATATAGATATATACTAATAAAATAAATAAACTGCATATGGTGTTTCATATGCCAAGATTACTATTGAAATTATAATACATTTTATATAATAAATATTTATATTACAATTATTAAAAAATGGTTTTAGTAGTTGTCAGAATTAAGTTACACAGAAGTGATACATTTAATATTCTCTATTGTTGAGTATTGAGTTTGTCACAATTTTTCACTGAACACTGTGACTAATCCAGTTAAATTTATTTCCCTATGTAACTTAGACAAGTGTTGAATTTGAACATAAAACTTGTATGTCTCATGTCTATTTACAGTTTTCTTTATAAAAATATAATAATTCTATTGGGTAGTATGGCAGTCTGTATAAATATCCTCACAAATCCATGATTTCCTTAGAAAGCAGCATGTGAAATGATTTATGTTATTGTAGCATTCTGCTCATCCACCAAAAACAGGTTCAAAAATAGAACAACAGTATGTTAATCAATGAACATACTTAAAACCACCATTAAAGTCATAGTTCTAAAAATATGTAATAGCAGGCAAAAGGTCAGAATATTGAATATGCAATCCTGATTACATAAATGCATATTATATGCATACATGTCTTACAGTATGTATATATGTATATATGTGTGTTTGTAGAAAAAAGCTAGGAAGAAATTTATCAAATGTGCGCATCTTCTACTACCCTTTGTACCAAAAATGCCCCTTCTCTGATAGCTGGTCATCTATAGCTGCTCCCAATAAAAGACACACATCTAATAATTCAATACTAGTATCCACATCTGAGTAAGAAATCATTATGTGAAAAATTTCCACTGGGACTTTCTGGGTCTGAGTGACCTCACATGCATGTTTTACAGTTCCATACATTATTTTCCAATTTCATTTTTTTACAGTTGAATAAATTTCCACTGTGTATGAGCACCACATTTTCATTATAGAATTTCATTATATATACATACAGCTTGGATCATTTCATACATATAATTTTGTACCTGGACTTTTTTCACTTAACCTTAGTGATAGTGATATGCTATATGATGAAGTCATATGTTGTCAAATAAAAATCCCAATGTCATATGTGTGCTACTTCCTTTCAAGTTGCAGGTTGGAGGTTCCCAGAGACACAATAGAAATAAATCATATTCATGTGCGATATATTAAAATAGCGGTTCACGTCTGAACACAGCACACTAGAGCAAAACAGTTCCACGTGTAAGTAGTTTATTGGGGGGGAGAGAGGGGCAAGGAAGGTGGCAGCAGAAAGAAAGGGGAAAGCGAGAGGGAGGAAAGGAGGGAGGGAAGGAAGAGGGAAGAGGGAAGAGGGAAGAGGGAAGAGGGAAGAGGGAAGAGGGAAGAGGGAAGAGGGAAGAGGGAAGAGGGAAAAGGGAAGAGGGAAGAGGGAAGAGGGAAGAGGGAGAGGTAGGCATTCCTCTTATATATATGGATGGTAACATGGTCACAGTAAAAGTGGAAGGTGAGCCAAATGGGTTCTGGGAATATTGTGGCCGTTGTCTTAGAAACAGATGTGTAGGTCATGTTGTCACCTATGTGACATCACAAGTTTCAGAGGTCCTGAAATCAACAATGTGTAACACTCTTAAGGAATAGATGGTATAATAAAAAGTAGCTCATAATTAAGTTATCTACAGTGCTTATTCCAAAGGAGATCACTTCAAAACTCTAAACAGTGCAGGGTATTTCTGCTGTTCTTGGCTGCCCATCAGAACTTATTAGTAAGACCTTGTTGCTGAATATATCACACATTGATTAACAAGATATAAAGAAGTCAAGAAGTTTCCTTTTTGTTGGCTAACTTTCATACTATCTGTCTTAGTCAGGGTTTCTATTCCCGCACAAACATCATGACCATAAAACAAGTTGGGGAGGAAAGGGTTTATTCTGCTTACACTTCCACATTGCTGTTCATCACCAAGGAAGTCAGGACTGGAACTCAAGCAGGTCAGGAAGCAAGAGCTGATGCAGAGGCCATGGAGGGATGTTCCTTACTGGCTTGCTTCCACTGGCTTGCTCAGGTTGCTCTGTTAAAGAACCCAAGATAACCAGTCCAGAGATAGCACCACTCACAATGGGCCCTCCCACTCTTCATCACTAATTGAGAAAATGCCTCACAGCTGGATTTCATGGAAGCATTTCCCCAACTGAAGCTCCTTTCTTTGTGATAACTCCAGCCTGTGTCAAGTTGACACACAAAACTAGCCAGTACACTATCAAAAGGTGCTATACTAGCTATGGGGGAAGAAACACCATGAACAGCTTTATCCAGCTGTCAACATTGCAAACTACAGTAATGACTGGTCTGGCCTGATATGCCCATGGGTAAAATGGTGTCCATCAATTTTCTGATTAGATTTAAAGCCCACTGGACAGGAGGAAACTCAGTTTTTGAACTGTAAATCTGGCTGAGAATATGAGGTTGTGGAACCCATAGGCCTAAGAGTGAACTTACTATTTTACTAAAGGAATACTATCAAACTTCTTTCTAAATATGTGCCTCTATGCCCGTAAGTAGCACATCTCTAGATTCACAACAGATAACCAAATTTGTACAATACAGAGACTTATAACATAGTCTAAGTGCAGAGAATAGGTGTCAGCAGAATTCTTGGCCATAAATGGTATACCTACATTACACTCCTTACCCAAAGACTCAGAAAACATTATTAAAGAGGGTGCAGAATGTTTGTAGCAGCCAGAAGTTAGGAATGACTGCGTGAGGAGTCACTGGGCTGGAGACATTGATGGCTCAGTGGCTACCAGTACTGTGTTGCTCGTGCAGAGCCCAGGTTTAGTTGCCAGCCTGACTGGGACTTAATTACCCCCATGTAATCCCATTCCAGAGGATCTTAGGCCTTCTTCTGCCCTCCATGGACCAAGCACATGCCACATACACAGAAGTATATATAGGCAAAATAACCATGCACAAAATAAAAATAAAAAGATCTTTTTTTAAAAGTGAGGAATTGTGGCCATAAAGACACGTCCTGACAAATATAAAAGATTTTACTTAAATAAAGTGGAAATTGTATTTAAAAACTCAGATTCTTCAATCATATATATATATATATATATATATATATATATATATAGCTTTGATATTTGTCTTAAACAATTTTTTAAACATGCTGTTGGCAAAAAAAGATATGTGAAATAATTTAAAAGGTCATGAGAACATATTCTTGATCCTAATCCCATTTTTTCATGTTGCTTATGCATTCTTCCATATCTGTTCATCCACATATGAATATACAATGAAACAATGAAATCATGATAAACATATACATAATTATTTTTCATCATCATAACAAGCATTACCTTTATTCATTTTTATTACTTTATACCTTTTATTCTTTTGTTATTATCTCATTGTTTTAAAATTAAATTGTCATTGATAAAGGAGAAAAAAAAAGGTATATCCTGAAACTAGTGTTCCTCGGGAAGAGAGGGTTATACAGTTATACATCTTACAGAGAATAAAATCTCATGAGTTTTAATGAGGGACACGCGGGTATTCCAATAGCACAAGAACACTCCCCAGGGCTTTCACTGCACGTTCTTTTGGTAAGACAGAGTACATAAAATATTAAAATCTGTCCTAAAGCCATTTAGCTAAATGTATAGCAGTCTGGGGCCAAAAGTACATTCATTGATTTCAAAACTAGAATCTATTTTTATGCTTTTCAAACAGCAATCTATGGTGACCTTGAAACACAAGTGTGTTTTAAACTCAATGGTTGGGGCCACCAGTCTTAGGATTCAACAAAAGTTCCCTGAAGTTCCTGGGGCCAGCACATTGGGAAGGCTGCCCACTGCCAGCTTTTCCCTTGGGCTGTCACTGTCAAGGACTAGGAACTTTCATGTAGACTCCTGGATCCAGACGTATGTGTGGTACATCTCTGATTTCATCTAGACTCTGTACTCACTCCTGCAGCCAGTATCATTGAGATGTTACAAACTAACTTACAAAGAAGCACAAGGCTTCCTTGTCACTCCAATAAATGGTCTATGGGTCGTGCAGTCCGAGGCAAAGTTATTACTCCAGTGGTTTTGGTGTGAATCTGTAGTTTCTAAACCTTTGCACTTGCACTTCCTGTTCTGTGGAATTTAACTTCTAAGCTTTTGTTTGATACTGTGTGTTAGCACTCTGTCTAAAGTTACCTAGCAACAGCCAGGTAAGCGCCTCCCCACAATTACCTGGCAACAGCCAAGTAGGCTGCTTGCCTCCTTCTCCCTCTCTTACTCTTGCTTCCTCCTTGATTCTCTCTTACCCTCTCGGGCTCTTCCCTTCTCCCCATGGCTAGCCTCTACTTCTCTACTCTCTCTCCCCCTTTCTCTACCCTCTTAACTCCCCTCCCCATGCCCTGAATAAACTCTATTCTATACTATACCATTGTGTGGCTGGTCCCTCAGGGGGAAGGGATGCCTTCGCATGGGCCAAGGCACCACTCCCTTCCCCCACACCTCACCACACTCCCATAGAACATATCTTATACTTATTTATCTTTTTTATAAACACATCACTTTGTGCAAATGGAAATCTATGTGGCATCTAATTGCTAGATGTAGCTACAACTATTAACTATGGCTCCCCTGAGAAGGTTCTCCCCTTGGCATTTTTATTTCATCACAGAAAATTCTATATTTCAGTGCATTGGTTAATCAAAAGATTCAGCAGATGTTATGGTCAAAGCCAAATAAAGAGTCTGGGAGACAGTAGAGACTGCAGTGGGAATTTGCCACAGTAGCTTCACTTTTCTCCTCCCCCTCCCCCCTCCCTTTCTATCTCCTCTACCCCTTAACTCCCCTCCCCATGCCCTGAATAAATTCTATTCTATACTATATCATTGTGTGTGGCTGGTCCCTCAGGGATAAGAGATGCCTCAGCATAGAGAGGCGCCCCTTTCCCCATATCTGACTACACCTCCGCCAAAACATATCCCTCTCTCTTTATCTTTTTATAAACACATCAGCTACAACCAAGTGTTTAGAAGAGAAACTTGGTGTTTCCCCCACCCCAAAACAAACAAACAAACAAACAAACAAACAAACAGAAAAGTAGACTCAGAAAGCAGGCAACTGAAAAGATCCTGGAAGGAAGAGGAATACCCCATAAACAGGAAGTAGGGATAAAAGCAAATTACTAGCTGACACCTGAGGGCAAGAGGGAGTGGCTTGCCATGGGAGAAAGGGGGTGGGGTGGGCTAGGTAATTAAGACCCGCAGAAGGTGTTTCAAAAGCAGAAAACACTTCCAGTCCATGCCAGAGTTTCTGAAAATTCACTCAAATGCAGGACCTAAAGAACACTTTCCAGGAACATACAGCAGTGGTAAGGTTACCGAAGTCGTCTCATGAGCAAAATTACCTTCTCTGCCGGCTCCTTTCATACTTTTCTAGAATGAATGAGGTTAATCCCTTGAGGTTTTCATTGTGTCACCCTTGAATCTCTAACAGTAAGCTTGTGTTAAAACTCTCAGCTGGTGCCTACATCCCTGTATTTTAAGAAGTCTTCCGCACATTTGCACACTAATGGGTCAGATGCCTGACTAAGACCTTGTCCCTTATCAGGTACAAAGTCTCTGCTGACCGGGTAGGTACTTTCTAATGGACATCCGGAGAAAGTCAGGCAGGAATAGAATGGGGCAAGCAAGATAATTGTGGGGAAAGAAGTCTTCTCTCTCCCTAGTTGTCAGAGGAAGGTGCTAAGCAGTAAGAGCACAGCCCTCCACCCTCCTCCCACACCTAGCCTCCTGTTTTAATTAGCATGTATTTATTGTATGTACTGATGAGTTTCACAAGGAATTTTCTTGCAAGTGTATGATGTACTTTGTATCATTACAGGAGAAGGCCCACCATTCTCTTCTACCCACCTTGATTCAGTAGGTACTCTTCCTTCCTTGCTTTTGGTTCTTTGAGGCAGGGTTTCTCTGTGTAGTTCTGGCTGTCCTGGAATCACCTGGAAATCAGAGCTGATTACCTTTCTTTTTCTAGTCTTGTATTTACATTGACCCCAGAACAATCATTAAAATGCAAAATACTCAGAATCCTAAACAGAGGATTCCAATAGTCCAAGAGTGCTAAGGTACTTGGCAGAAGGTCTGAGGATTTTATCTGTGTAGAAGAGATCAGCTAGATCCACTTATTCAGAAACAGTCTAGGACATTCATGAGATGGTTCATGAAGAGGAGCCCTCCGAGCCCTCTAAGTTTTAATGGCTAAAACATGAATTCTTTCATTCACTCAATTAAGATATATTGATTGAGGCCCCACATAAGAAACTACACCTAGAAAGTTCAATAAAATTGACAAGTTTGACATAGGAGAACATGAGCTAATGCTTATTAACTATTTTGTTCAATGAACTATTTCTAAGAACTTCATATACTGGATTACTATATTACTATATGAATTATTATTTGAAAAATTAGTAAAAAACTGCAATCTGATTTTGTAGGTGGTGGAAAGTAAACTTGTACAATTTATTCAGATTGCCCGTTGTGGACATTACAACATAGTAAATATGGTATACAATGAACCTACTGCCAACATTTTGCTAAACAGAAAAAAACTTGTATTTCCACTAATACCAGGAACAAAACTACGATGTTCATTCTCCTCATTCCTGTTCAGTATAGTTCTGCAAGGCTTAGCTACAAGATAAGTGAAGGAGATAAGGGTATATAAATAGGAAATGAAGTATCTCTATTTGCTGATGATATGATATGATACATAAAATATACTGAAGACTCTGTTAGAAAATTTCTATAGTTTATAAACATATGCAGCAAAATAGCAGTATAAAAAATTAACACCAAGAAACCAGTAGCACTCCTAGCTACAAATGACAAACATACCAAGAAAGAAATTAAGAAACCAATAATCCAGCCAGGCGTGGTGGCGCACGCCTTTAATCCCAGCACTTGGGAGGCAGAGGCAGGTGGATTTCTGAGTTCGAGGCCAACCTGGTCTACAGAGTGAGTTCCAGGACAGCCAGGGCTATACAGAGAAACTCTTGTCTCAAAAAACCAAAAAAAAAAAAAAAAAAAACCAATAATCCCACTTACAATAGCCTCAAATTTGTGTGTGTGTGTGTGTGTGTGTGTGTATGAGAGAGACAGAGACAGACAGACATCCTTAGAATAACTATAACTGAGATAAAGATTTGCATAATAAAATACTGAAGAAAATACAAGATGCTGCTCATGAATATACCCCTCATGGTCATGGATCCATATGATTAGTATTGTGAAAATATCCATTCTACAAAAAACAACTTACACATTCAATAGCATCTCCATCAAAATTCCAATGCAATGATGTACAGAAATTTAAAAATAATTTTAATTTCTATATGGACACACACATAAAGGCTATCTAAAATAATCCTGGACAATAAGAGAACATCCTTGATTTTAAGTTATGCTACAGAGACATGAGTTCTGGGCCTAGTCGGCCAACATTGGGAGGAGAGGCCCCTTGGTATTGCAATCTTTATATGTCCCAATACAGGGAAACGCCAGGGCCAAGAAGTGGAAGTGGGTGGGCAAGGGAACAGGGCTGGGGGTGTGGGAGGGAACTTTCGGGATAGCATTTGAAATGTAAATTAAGAAAATATCTAATAAAAAAAGTTATGCTACAGAGCTATAGTAATAAAAGAAAAGCATAATATTGGCATAAAAAGAGACATGCTGACAAAAGGGATGTAATTGAAAACCTGGATATAATTCCATGCAGAAACACCCGGGTTTTTGTTTTTGTTGTTTGTTTGTTTTAACAAAGACACCAAAAAATACATAGTGGTAAAAGACTGCATCATTTTATAAAGTAGTAATAAAATAAAAACAAAAAATGAAACCCAGTGTTGATCAGATTGGATAGCTATGTACAGAAGAATGAGAATCTTACCCAGCAAAATCTCAAGTCTACATGGATTAGGTACGTCAAAAAACCAAAACTGCTTTAAGATTTTTATCTTACTACAGACAATGGCTAAGATTATTTTTTAAAAAGTATCAAGCCATGCTGGTTGATGTGGGGAAAAATAGACACTACTGACAGCTGGTGGGAAACTGAGGCAGACACTGTGGGAATCAGCACAAATATTGCTCAATATGAGAAATATTCTACCATGTGACCTAGCTATACTACTCTTGGGCACATTCCCAAAAGGCTATATCCTACTACAGATGTACTTCTTTATCCATGTTCACTACTGCACTGTTCACAATAGTCAGGAAAGGAAAACAGCTTAGATGTCCATCAACTGATGAGTGGATCATGAAAATATGATACATTTACACAGTGGAATATCAGTCACCTGCTAAGAAAAACAAAATTATAAAATTCACAGGTAAGTAGGTGGAACTGGAAGCAAGTTCATTCTGTATGAGTATGGTGGTTTGAATGAGATGTCTGCCAGAGTCTAGATGATTTAAATACTTGTTCCTAAATTGGTGGCACTGTTTAGGAAGGCATAGGAGGTGTGGCCTTGCTGGAGGAAGTTTGTTACTGGGGCAGGCTTTGAAGTTTAAAAGCCTTGTAGCATTCTCAGTGTGCTTTCTCAGCCTTCTGCTTGTGATTCAAGATGTGAGCTTGCAGTTGTCTCTGCTTCCATTCCTGCCTGTAGCCATGCTTCTCACCATCAAGGGGATGGACTCTTATGTCTCTGGAACTCTAAGCCCAAATCCTTCATTCCTAAGCTGTCTTGGTAATGGTGTTTTATTGAAGCAACAGGAAGGTAAGTAATAAAGTTCAGTAACCCATAGACAGAAAAACAAATACTGCAATTGTTTTTCATATGTGTATGTAATTGTTGATTCTTTCAATATGTATGAATTAGAGTACCCACTGGGGTTAGGAAACTAGTAAGGGGATATGGGAGAAGAGGAAAAATTTCAAAGCAGGGGAGAATATAATGACAAAAAGAGGAAAAGGAAACAGGAAATATGAAATGGGGCAGGATGGGAGGGCAGGGTAGAGGAAGGAATATGGGAAACAATAACAGTAAAGACCCTTTTAAAAAGCCATATGGAAACTAACTTCTGTAGAAACTTCCTAAAGTTAGTACAAAATCATAAATAAAAAGAGTTTAAAAGGAGTAACTCTATTACAAGAGTACCACACCCAACTAGACACCACATGCTAGTACCAGGAATAGGTTGTCACTTTTGCTGAGTTGTTGACCAGTGAAGCCCCATAGACCCCAAAACATTACAGGCTATTGCTGTTGCTCTTGGTAGCCCTCTAGAACCACATTCTTGAAGCATAGAACATGGAAAAATCAAGTTTGGTACCGTCCTAGAAGCTTCCTACATATCGGTTAGCTCTCATAGTGCTGGAAGGTGCTATGCACAGTACTAGAGGAGTAAAGAAATCATTAATCTTACCCAGCTGCAAACTCTGGGACTCTCCTGGAAAGATATGCTCACTGACACAATAATGGTATGAACATTTTGAAGGTAACCAACTACTTTTTGATTGCATTTAAGGCCTAGTCCATAAAATGGTATCCAAATCTGGCATCATTTTGAGGGCCTAAAACTTGTAAGTAGGTAGGTCTTAGGCCTGAGGAGAAAAACCTAGTCCTATTATTCTGCTAAATGGATATAATATTAAAATGACTCCTGATGATTTATTGCTATACCTGTAGGTCAGTGCATCTCTCAGATCTCATCAAAGAAACTTCTTTTTGTAGTAGATGGCATTAAAACAGAGATCCACAAATGATAGCATATAGAGAATAAGAGACTGTAGAGTACTCATCCCTAATTGAGACATAAAAGTCATGCCACTCCCTTTGTAGAGGAAGGGGGCAAAAAAGATTATAAAAGCCAGAAGTTGTGGATAACTAAAAGTAAAAGTGTTTTCTGAACATACTACAATAGTTATCCATCTGAACTCATGATTGTGACATCTGTGAACTCATATGATTGTGACACCAGTGACAGCACTTGTACCAGCTCAAGCCAAAGTTCCAGCATGTGGGGGTAGGTGAGCACAGAGTTCTACCCCTAGCTAAAGATCTATTGGCATTTGGAGCTGCCAAGAGTAGAAGAGTCATTTTCTCTAAGAGTGTGAGCCTGGGTAGGTCAAGTACACTCTAGGACAGGCCTAATCCCAAGAGTATTTGAGCACCAGAAATTGGACTTGGTGGGGGTAGATCTCAGAGGAATTGAAAATCAGGGTAAATGTAATCTAAACACATTGTATAAAATTCTCAAAGGATTAATAAAAATATTTTTTAAAGATTATCCTCCAAAGAGTAGCTAAAAAAGCTGAATGTACTCATTCTGACACCAAAGGAAGAATTAAACACTCTGCCAGGTGATCTGTATGCTCTGTTTTACAACTAAAGTCATTTCACTCCAGAGGAACAAAAATATACTTGTACAAATCTACTTGCTAAAATGTCAACTCTCTGCTTTCCTTTGGTTTCAAACACAGAGAAGCCTTTTAGCAAGGAAGACAAATCTCCACATGTTAACAGAATTCCATTGAATGTGTCCTTTGTGGGGTTGGGCAGTTTTCACAAGGGTAAGGTTTAAGAGACTTGGGAGCTAGTTGGCTTCATCACTGACTCACGTGGGTTGTTTAACATCGCCGAGCTGCTTTGTAATTTTATGTGTAATATTTGTATAGTCATACTACCTTCCTTAACATATGAATCATGAGGTAGGCCATGAGGAATAATTTATAAATATTAAATGGTAAACACAGATCAGAGGTTACTGTAAGACCAAAGTAGGTAAAATCAGAGTACCAAAGAAAAGGACTTAAGGCCCAGAGAAATACTCAAGATCCAAATGAGTTTCCCTGGGCGGGGTTGCCTCGTAGTGCTGAGACACCTCATGGAGGCAAAAGGGAAAAGAAAGGCAGAAGTTGAGTTGTTCAGTAATAGCTGCCCACGTGAAGTGATGGTAGATCAGCTGAAGACATAGCAGATACCCAGATCAGCTGAAGACATAGTGGATACCCAGATCTGCTGAAGACATAGCGGATACCCAGATCTGCAACCCACATACACTGCTTTATGTCAGTTAAAAATAGTTGCACCTTTCTCAATACTCTTTGATTCTATCCATCAGAAAATAGTTTTAGTAGATTTACTTTGTTAAAATATTCCCTGGTATGTACCTGAGAAATCATAGCAAATATAAAAATTGAACAGTGTGATTGGCAATCCCTAAGGCAAGCAGTACACATAGTTTTGTCTTGAATGATCCTAGACACTGATCATCCCAACTCAGGAGTATTTCTTAACATAATTATTGAGTATCAGAATATAGTCATTTAAAAAAAAAAACAAGTTTAGATTGAACTTGAAGGTTTTGGGGTTTGTACTTTAAGTTATAATTTTACTAACTCTAAATTAGCAAGAGTCATAGATAATTGATGTCCAGGAAGGATTTCACATACACAGGGCATAAGTAACAGTGTGTGTGTGTGTGTGTGTGTGTGTGTGTGTGCGCTTGCACATGCGTACATGTATGTATGTGTTAAACACTCATTAGTCTATGAACAAATCAGCTGTGTATATCTAGAGTCCATATCAGTTAAACTATCCATTTAAGTGGGGTTCTTTTCTCTAGCCAAATACCATGGTTTAAACAATCAGTTTAACTAAGTTTGGTTGTACAAGACTGTATTTCCAGGATTCTGGAGACAGGCAGTAGGATTGTGAGATCAAGGCCAGCCTGAGCTACACATCAAGTAAAAGCCTATCTTGAAAAAAACAAAACAAAACAAATTTAATGACCAAAATAATCCAAAAAGATTGGTGAGCAAGATTAGATCCAGTTGTTTTTTTCCCCTGGAGCAGACCTTGCTTGAACCCATTTCTTAGATAACTCCTTAAATAAATTCCTTGTTAAATAATAACCAGTAGTAATTACCTTTCAGTGGGTTGATTCTCAGATGAGAACTGAGAAGTATGCAATTACATTTAATGTAATAATATATGTTGCATTTAATCAGACACTTGATGGGACCACTATTGGTTCATCTTACAGAAGAGAAAGCTAACGCTTGAAGAGGTAATGCATATTTTCCATAGTACATAAGGGTTTCAAGCCACTCTCTTGGAATCCAGAACCATCTAATTCCAGTGATGGATTAGTGTCAGTCTCACTTGGTGCTGCATAAAAGAGTAACTGCTGGGGACCATAGTCTGCTTATAAACCCATTCTAACTTTCAAAGCTTAGCTTAGCATTACAGGATATAACATTGGAGACAAAATCATGAGCTGTATTTATCTCTGGATCAAGCTTTATCATTCACCATCCTAAACAGCCCAAGTCCTTGGAGCGAGACAAACCCAGAACTGTAATTTGGATGGTAACCAGTAGCTTCATTTCTATATATGAAAGCTAAGCAAACAATAACACATATGAATTCTAATTTTAAAACTGAGAAAAAACATTTTAAAATGAAAATGGTTCACTTCATTTTGCAATTACTGAATAAAATTTTCTTCTAAGCCAAAACCCAGTATTTATTTAACTCCCGAGCCAGGCCATCTGTCCTTGCCACTCAGCTGCCCATGGCGTTCCCCTAATGGCCTCAAGGATTTAGCCTCCTCGACAAGCATACATGGACAAAGACTAAGGAAGAGTTTTCCTTTTCTTCTTTCCTACTTCTAATCTGATGGACACCATGCTCTTGTCAAATTCATCAACTAAATCTCGTGTAGTGTTTGAAATATTGGGTCACTTCTCATTTAATGAGACAAAGTGAAGGAGCAATTGGAATCGAGAATCCCCCTCCAAAAAAACCTCATAAATCCTAGAGAGTTCAGCACTTGAGGTATGAGAGAGACCCCACTGACATCACAGATCCCTTCAAGTCACAATGCTCCTCAACTGCCCTTGGAAAGATGTTTCAGAAGTATGAAGATTTTAGTTTGAACATAGTCATAAATCCTTAGTATTTTGGCTTTTGAAGAAGGAAAGCTTAAACAACTCCCAGAGCATATTTCTGTTCCCTTTCAAAAATAAAAAGCAACTCAACAAAAAGTAATAATAATAAAGCTGGGAGATCAACTTCATGACTTCAGGTATCTACCCATGGACAACTCAGTCTTTAAATGTCTCATATTTCCAGCTTACATTTCTTAATATATATAAACAAAGTAAAAAAAAATCTCATAGACCCTCAGCTCTTCTCTTGGACACAATTGGATGTATCTCCCAATATTTTAGGTCTATTTAATCTCAACTAATGCTTTTGGAAGTACCTGTGGAAATATGTTCTGCTCATCAGCTAGAGATGTGAAGGTGGGAAGTGGGGTGGGGGAGGGGAGAGGCTAGTGTCAACAAGTTGGAAGCCTCTCTTTAACTTTTGACACCTGTTTAGAAACTAGCTTCAAATCTTAAAATGCCACCAATGCAATCTGATTCTGCATTCTGGTTGCCTAGATACAGATGTAAACAAAAGTGCTTCTCTGCCTGCCGAAGAACAGCCTGATCCACCTGATGGCCCCCTTCCTGGCTCAGTTAGTGACCAAGAAAAAAAAGCAAGTACTTTTAGATATTCATATTAAGAGTGGAATACTTTGTTCAGTGGCTCTGAAGCTAGGGGTTGTCTAGACCTTGAAGGAATCCCAGAAGAATGACTGTCTGTTCTTCTGTAGTTCCTGTTGTTCTGCCTTGATAAAGTAACGGAGCAGTGAGGTTACAATTAAAAAAAAAAAAAAACTCTCAGTTTCTAAGAGTTTCTAAATATCTTAACTGGATTTTTAATATGGGGCTAAGTTTTTTAATTTGATAATGATTTATTATGATAAAGATTCTTTAAGAAAAAGAATAGTTATATGCAATGTTTCCTTTTTCAGTACTTCTCATAACTTTGTATTAATGATAAAGACCATGCAAAGCAAGTTATGTTTTGGACTTTTGTAGGTCTAATAACACCTGAGCAGTATATACAGTCTCTTCTTATGAAAAAGGTACCAGAAAGCCAACATGACATCAAGCACTGGCTTTAGGTCTCTGTTAGATTGGATGGTTGCTTAACTTCAATTTCCTCTTAGAGAAAATAGGTTAGTTAGCCCTTGCTTTTGTTGTGCATTCCAGAATCACAAGCAAATAGGCTCAGTGTATAGTGATCACATGGTCCATTGCTTCCCCAGTCCTCAAGTTCTTCACCTATAAAAAGAATCATCTTGAATTAGTTAAAGGAACTTTTGTCACATATGATGAAAACAATGATACTGATCTCATAGAGCTTTTAGAGCAACAAAATCTCTATATATGAAAGGATTCCATAGGATAAAAATTCACAATATTTTAAAATGCACCGTGAACAGATGGAAATTGGCTCGTGTAAAAATCCCATAAATAAGAAAGTTATTTTTGAAATAATTTTTACATACAACCACATTTTAGTGCCTAAGAATACATTGAAAAAGCATATACATATATACACACTATACCCCCAAAATAGACATGATGAGAATATCCTAGTAATTCATTTCCTTTGTATACACTCATTCCCCTTGGGGTTCATTGGAGCGGTGAGAAGGTGTCTGATGTGAAGTCAGTAATAAGTTCAGGACTCAGAGCACTTGCAGTAGCAAACAGTAGTGAGAAGATGTGCTAGGGTAGAAATCTGATCAGGTCCTCTAGAAACAATGGATGGTATCCAGAACACAAATGTGTGCACGGGCACCAGAGTATTCTCTAGGGCAGTGGTTCTCAACCTTCCTAATGCTGGTGACCTTTACTATAGTTCCTAATGTCCTGGTGATCCCCAACCATAAAATTATTTCATTGCAATTCCATAACTATAATTTTGATACTGTTATGAACTGTAGTGTAAATATTTGATAAACAAGATATCTGCTGTGTGACTGCCAAAGGAGTCATGACTCACAGGTTGAGAAACACTGCTGTAGAGGAAGTCTAAGCAGGGACACATCTAACCTCTTGCAGAGCCTAATTCAGGGGCATTGCACTAACCCTAATGTTCAGGGGCACTGCACTCTCTTAGAAGCTCACTGGCCCCATCCCAAGAAGCTTGGAGCCTGTTCTGGTAGCCTCCTGCTTACTGTGCTGGATCAAACCATCGTGGCCACTACAAATTTTCTTGATAATAGAATTGCCTAGTTTTCAAATTTTGTTTCTTTTTTAGAGGAGGGGGATTTAAAATTCAATGTCTTGGCCCTAATTCAGGAAATGGTTCATTTCATTAAACAAGCTAAAGAACTAATTTCTGAATTTTTCTTAAACCCTGAATAATTTCTTAATATTTTATTCTGTTATTTTGTTATGCAGTAATATAACCCAAGTAAAGTATCAAACAAACAAATCATGCTAAATTTGTTAACTAAAGAAGAATATCACTTACATTCCCTCCACTGAATCCAATTCCGTGATTGGCTATTAAAATTAGAATAAAACTTGCTGTTCTTAAGTTTTAAAAAATGTATTAGATATTTAGTTGTTTTCCATATACAAAAATAGAGAATATATCGGGCATCTTTTTTTTCCTCATAGAAATGTTAGCAAATTATAAACCTTTGGAAGAAAATAGAACCTTCTAGAAGTAGCAAAATAGTGAATTAGAAATTTTCAGCTGAGTGTTCATATAGCTAACTTGTTTCATGCTACTAAATTATACATGTAGCTGTTCTATACTTTATTTTACATCTATAATAATCTGACATCTAGGGTTTTTAGAATATAAAATTACTTAGATTGACCAGCTTTCTTGTGTTGCTCTGTTCTAAAAATTAGCTGGCTACCCTAGGAAATTACTATGTCAGGCACAACTCATTGTCCTTGGAATTCTTTCAAAACCCAGTCAGTAATCACTGGAGCTTTCGTTTAGCAGTTTTCATCTAGGAATGATGTATGGCTTTAACTTCCTGATGTGTTAGCATACCTATAAAGTGAAACTCTTTAGGGGTGCCCCAGAACCTACTTTCAGTTTCAGTCAGTATCAATACAAGCATGCCACGGGTAAACTGCGGTATATATTTTATTTAAAATAAAAACATTTATCTAAAGACAAGATGCTTGAAGAATAGCCCACCACAGCATCATAGGGTACATCTTGAATCTGTCATCTCTGTTTTAGGTAAGATTATCTCCAGTCAAAATGTCAACTAAGAACGCTACAGATCTAGTTGAATATGTTGACAAGTAAGTCTGTAAGTCTATTTCCCGCATTTAATGACTCAGGGGAGATTAGAATGGCTGAAGGAAACTTTTCAAATCATGTAAGTAGCTCTCTGCTCTCAGAAAACCTGAACAATCTTAGACAAAGTTCACTGTTTCTAAACACATGGTGCTACCTTCTCTTTACGTGACTTCATAAACTCCTACAGATCTGTTAGGGAAATAATACAACTGGGGCCAGAAGTGACACATAACACAACAGATAAATAACTATAACTTCAAATTAGGCCAAGCAGATCCAGTGACACTGTGACATCAAAACAAAACAACAACAAAAACAAAACTCAGGAAACTTGAGGCATTTTAATTATCGGGAAAAAAATTGACTTTTTAAAAAAAAAATCAAATTCCACTACATTCTTACTTACAATGCTATACTTGGAAGCCATTGGAGTGGCCCACAGAAAGTGGACATTTCTGGTTCTTAGGACACAACTATTGGTAGATGCATATTGTTCAAAATACCCCAGAAGTCTGTTTTAGGGGTGGCGTTTCAGAAGCACCACATCTAGGTTGGAGCTGTCTTCTCTTCATGGAAGGGCTGTTGTCTGGACTCCCACTAATAGCTGCAAAGCAGTTTCATCTTAGTCCTTGCACTATTGCTCTCAACTCTGGATTTGGGAAATGTAGTTTTTTTTTTTGTTTTGTTTTGTTTTGTTTTTCACTTGCAAAAATGAGAAGTTCCTGGTACCTACTGCAGCTTCAAAATAATCCAGATTCTGTAATATGCATTCTATCCACAGGAGAAATGTGGCCAAATAAATGAAACGCATCAAGGAGGAGAAGCATAAATAGCAGACTGATTTTTACAGTCATCTTTGACAATGAAAATTATTAAATTTTAAATCCTGCTGTTCTCAGCCAGATGAATTTAATTCATTTCAGCACGCTGGTGTTTCTGCTCTTTCCACACTTTGCATGACCTGCGATTGCTCACATGAGTGTGGATTTACTCTTTGGGAGGGGAGAGATCCAAACAGGAGAATTATCTTCCTTAGTGTTTTAACATGTGCCATTATATAAATTAACTAGGAGCAATGGGTGTAGTACTTCCTCAATTAGTTAAAAGACATATTAGCTAACTTTAGCATCCTAGAAAAAGGAGAGTTGTTTCCACCTGCCTGCATGTGACAGATAGAAATTAGAAATCATCACTCTGTCCTTGTGAGATCATTCCAGTTGGAAGGCAGAGTGATCACGTTCCAGGAGATACAAGAATAAACTCCTGGGGAAGGATAACAACCTTAAAATTCAAAACATTATCTTGGGTTTCATTGCAACAAAGGTTAACTACATTTATATATGTAATATATATATATATATATATATATATATATATATATATATATATATATATACACATCTATGAGTATGTGTGTCACTGTGCACATGCAGAGGCCAGAGGACCTTTGGGAGTTCGGTTCTGTCCTTGCATGTGTGGGCTCCAGGTCACCAGGCTTGGCAGCAAATACTTTTATGTGCTTAGTTATCTCATCCAGTTGCATTTCAGCAAAGTTAAGACCAAGACTGGCTGCTCCCAGCATTCATTCCTACCCCAATTCCCACTCACAGTCCCACCCCTCAATGCCTAAGTCAGGTGCCTATTTTATTTACTACCTGAGCTTCTATGGTGCTCTTCCTTTCTATTCTCTCACATTGCAGCCTCAAACACAGAGGCTCTGGAACCTTATGCTTTTTAATAACCCTGAAGTAAGTCTATCATGGTGCATCAACTATCAATTTTTGATGAACTGTAGCTGACAGATATAATGGAGAGGAAGGCAGGTGGTGGGGAGGGAATGGAACTGGATGAGCTCTACTAACAGGAGTTCTTATGAGATGCTGACTAGCAGAAAAACAAAATGACATTCAGACATTGCAAACCTCACTGCAGAATTTTGAATTGACATATTTAATAAAACAAACTCAACTTTTTTTTTAAATAACTGTGCCCTCTAAATCACCAATTGGCAACAGATGTACTGGAGTGCAAAAGCGGCACTTTGAAAAGTGAAGATCATTGTCCACTCATTAAACTGCCTTAGAATGCATTCCATAGCTTCAGGGAGTCATCCTTATAGACATTTATCATTATGTTTAAGGGTAATATTCAAAAAATATACTAATAATCTCTCCAAAGCAAAACTTGAGTTACAAAAGAAATTATACCTAGTCTATGAAAAAGTTCAGCTTAGAGAAAGGCATACTTAAGAGGCTAGATAATTGACTGTTCATGGAGTCTTCCTTGACCTGTTAATTGTAGTAAAACCCACATAATTATCTATGTGTGATAATGTTAGGTCATATTCATAACACATGTGTGGGGCAACAGAATGTTTTCAAGTATTTATAGGACAATGGTGAAGATATCATCCTATAAAAGGGACCAAATAGTTCTAATGTACATATTGGTTTGCTAATCTGCAATTAGCAGACATGCTGGCTTTATAACCCTGTACATATGCTCATTTAAACTTAATGAACGAAGAGCACCAAAGTCTTGTTTCTTATTGCCTTTCTCGTGCTGATAGAATGCGCACTAGTGGAGTCCAGGGCTTCCATAGCATACTCTTGAGTCCACAGTAGCTAAATTAGCTGTAATAGAGAAAGCTCCCTTCCCCTTTGTAGTCAGTTTCTGCCTTCTGTGTAAGATAGTAGGGTTTCAGTCAATCAAAGATGAGATCTTGATACTTCTCAATTAATTCTGCCCATGATCTTCATCTACATCTTCTTATGTAATAAATTAGGTGATTGAAATTTTAGAACACATATAATCCTCTCAAAGGATTTAATTTTGAATGGAAAACAAATTGTGTGCATGAATCTCTTATTTTTATTTAATTGGCTATCCCACAAGGAGATAATTTTTTTTCTCACCTTGGAATCAAATCCTTTCTGAGGTCCTTTCTAACCCTTCAGAAGCTAGTTATTACTTACTTACTAGTATATGCAAGCTCTGGGCTAGGTACTTACGAAGTCACCAGTGAGCAAATTAGACAAAGATTCCCACTTTCACATACCTTTGATTCCGATAAGGAAGAGGCACAGATTGCTGGTAAGCCTGGCAGGACAATTTTTGCTTACAGGTTAGCATTTGAGCAGACCAGGATATGGGCAGGTAGACACCTGGGCAAGGATGAAATTTGTCAGGCGGGAATGCAGAGGGGTGAAGATGGTTGGAGTACGGCTAGAAATATAAACACATATTGATAATATCAGATATATGGACTTTCCAGTCTGTCTTGCCTAAGGTAAAAATTCTAAGTTTCCTAAATCAAAAGGAGGCTTGAGAAACAAAATTATAGTCATGGTATATGTCAACAACTCTCTTGAGGGTACATTTTGGGAAGACAGGGGTCTAGATGCTAGTCAGACAGCAGTTAAAATTGAAATAGATAAAATGTTCAATACATCAAAGAAGACAATAAGTGATATAAAATCATAAAAGATTGCCTGTCACTGTCCTAAGAAGACCCAGCAATGACTGTCTTCAGACCCTGTTTGCCACATTCTCACAAGGAGAATTCTTAATAGCCATTATATCAGAATGTGACCTCATTTGAAAGTCGGGTCATTGCAAGTATTGCTAAGATGAGGTCACTGTGGAGTGAGAATGTCTGCTTCTGAGAATGTGGCATCTACATATGCCCCAGTACAGGGGAATGCCAGGGCCAGGAAGCAGGAGTGGGTGGGCTGGAGAGCAGGCCAGGAAGGGTATAGGGGGCTTTGGGGATAGCATTTGAAATGTAAATGAAGAAAATATCTAATAAAAAAAAGAACTACGGAAAAAAAATGTGGTATCTATATTTGTCAGGCTCTGGCAGAGCCTCTCAGGAGACAGGTATATCAGGCTCTTGTCAGCAAGCACTTCTTGGCATTCACAGTAGTGTCTGGGTTTTGTGACTGTGGATCCCCACGTGGGACAGTCTCCATATTGCTCCCATGAGTTTTTGTTCCCCCTTCTAAGAAGAACCAAAACATCCACACTTTGGTCTTCCTTCTTCTTCACGTGGTCTGTGAATTTTATCTTGGGTATTCCGAGCTTTTGCCCCCCAGAGATCCCAGGGACTAAACCACCAACCAAAGAGTACACATGGAGGGACCAATGGTTCCAGCAGCATATGTAGCAGAGGCTGGCTGTGTCGGGCATCAATGGGAGGAGATCCTTTAGTCCTGTGAAGGCTCAATGCCCCATTATAGGGGAATGCCAGTGCGGGGAGGCAAGAGTGTGTGGGTGGGTCTGGGAACAGCCTCATAGAAGCAGGGGGAGGGGGGAGGGGATAGGAGGTTTCTGGGGCAAGGGGTGGGGAAACTGGGAAAAGAGATAACATTTGAAATGTAAGTGAAGAAAATATCTAATTAAAAAAGAAGAAGAAAGAGTGTGACATCTAGGGTCTAAAGACAGTCATTCCCAGCTCTTCTTAGGACAGGGACGGGCATTCTTTTTTTTTTTTAAACTTACTCAATTTATGTCCCACCTACTACCCTCCTCTTGATCACTCCCTCTCAACAACCCTTCCTTCTCTGCCCCCTCCCTTTCTCCTCTGAGTGGGTGGGAGGCCCCTGAGAATCTCCTCCACCCTGGCACTTCAAGTCTTTTAGAGGCTAAGTGCTTCCTTTTCCACTCAGGCCACACAGGGCAGCCTATCCCACATACAGGCAACAACTTTGCAATAATCCCTCCGCCCCTGCCCCCTGCTCCAATTGTTTGGAACTCTCATCAAGGCCAAGCTCCACATCTACATTTATTCGGGAGGCCTAGATGCATCTCCTGCATGTTCTTTGGTTGGTGGTTCAGATTTTGAGAGCCCCAAGGGTTCAGCTTAGTTGACTCTGTTGTTCTTCCTATGGATTTTCTATCCCCTCCAGGGCCAAAATCCTTCCTCCTATTTTTCCGTAAGAGTCCCCAAGTTCCATCCACTGTTTGGCTGTGGGTGTCTACATTTGTATGAGTCAGTTGCTGGGTAGAGTCTCTCAGAGGACAACATGTTACTATCTACAAGCATAAGAGTATCAGTAACACTATTGTGTTAGTGATTGGTGCTTGCCTATGGGATGGGTTCTATGTTGGGCCAATTATTAGTTGGCCATTCCCTCAGTCTCTGCTTTATCCCCCATGGTGACAAGCATTCTTTAATGATGTGATTCTCTATGCTTTTTACCATGTGAAGAAGACAGATCATGATACATAAGACTGGAAGGCAAGACTCTGTTGCTAAGCTTTGGATGGGACATGGCAGACTGCCCTGTCATTAAGTACAGGCAGTCTTTGGTTCTATGTATTCTGCCCATATTCACATTTGCCTATCAGGAGCCAGTTGCTGGTAATGAGTGGGCACAGCCACAGGCAGCATGTGCTACTCAAAGACCCTGAAACCCATCAAAACAAGGCTGTGCAGAAGAAATCTAGTTATCTCTGCCTCAGGAGCGTCTCAGTTTCTGCCATGTCTCAGACCCCACTGGAGCACAGACCAAAGTCCATCTAAGTTCCCTAGAGAGACGTAGTGAGGCTTCAGCAGGAAGAGCTGTTAACCAAGACTTAAAAGGTGACCAGGGGAAAGATATACAATGTTGGAAACAAAGTCCACACTCAAAAGTGTGCAATGGAGCATACACACACAGACACAGGTACAGACACACACACACCCTCTCTGAGGGTGGTGCAAAGGCACTAGAGAGAGGCTTTAAATGCCTAGACAATGTTGCAGCAAGGGAGGAAAGAAGAAGAAGCATGGCAAGATATTTTTCAGCTGAGACACTATTAACTTCCAAGTCTCAGGAAAAGTTTATGTGACAAATGTCATTGTAAAGTTGAAATAAAATTAAAATACAGTTCTATGAGTGAGGTGCTAACCCTAAAGTCTCTCTAGAAATAAGATGATACTAATTCAACTCCTTTATGTCTACTGTGCTAAGGTCTCCCTTCTAACAGCTACCACCAATGTTAACATACCAGGACTTCGATGGTCACCAGCACTCTGTAGATGCTGAACAAAAATGTTTATTTCACAACCTTGGAAGCTAGAAGTCCAAAGTCACAGAGTCAACAGATTTGGTTCCTGTAAGGGCCAAGGGAAAATTTCTTACAAGCTTTCCACATGCTTCTCGGCACTTCCTGGTTTATAGATGCTTCACTTCTCTCTCTCTCTCTCTCTCTCTCTCTCTCTCTCTCTCTCTCTCTCTCACACACTCACACACACAGAGACAGACACACACACACACACACACACACACACACCCTGCTTTTTCTCCTCATCCCCTCTGTATCTTTTACAAGGCCATCTTCATTTAAGAATAGTAGCAATATTGGCTCAAGGCTTCTGATACGCCACTGTGACTTCATCTTAGCAATGTTTGCAATGCTCCTACTTCCAAATGAGGTCACATTCTGATATAAGGGCTATCAAGACTTCAATATATATTTTGTGGGTCACAGTTCAGCCCATTTTGCTACACAAAAATTACAAGAATTTGAGTTTAGGCCTTTCAATTTGGCATATAATTTTTTTATACTAAAGTCACATAGACATACATGTTATTTGCAGAGAGGTGGGGTAGGGGATGGCTTGACGGCACTACAAATTCTATGTGAACTCCAAACAGCTACTGTTGTTGCTGACATACATTTTATTTGTATGTGCAATCCAGATGTCCATCTTGCTTCTACACATATGGGTTTTGCTTAAAACCTTTACCCATTCTAACAGCCTCACAAGAAAAGATCCCATCACACCACATGGTATTAATTTTGCAGTCTTCTTAAGACCTCATTGAATATGAGACATTCACATCTTAGTGTACACAGCTTTTCACTGGGAAGATCCACATTCAGTCTCTCTAGTCTCTTCTTGGCTGTGCCACTATTTGGAATTGTCCCTTTTCTAGTCATGTCCCCATGTAGGCTCTGTCCTGGCCCAACCCTATTAGTCCTAGTTATCTGTCTNAATTTTGCAGTCTTCTTAAGACCTCATTGAATATGAGACATTCACATCTTAGTGTACACAGCTTTTCACTGGGAAGATCCACATTCAGTCTCTCTAGTCTCTTCTTGGCTGTGCCACTATTTGGAATTGTCCCTTTTCTAGTCATGTCCCCATGTAGGCTCTGTCCTGGCCCAACCCTATTAGTCCTAGTTATCTGTCTGGACTCTACTCAAACTTTGCATTGCCTGTCTCACCCTTCAGAACACTCAGGTATTTTACTTATTTTAAACTCTGCAATGGAAGCTAGTTTCCACAATTCCAAAGTCCACCAGATGAGTGGTTATAGACAGGCAACAGAGAACTGTTTGGGGAAATATTAAACTGAACTCCAAGTTCCCATGCTTAAATATCTCAGATCAGTTATAATGGCATTTATAGAAGGACTGGGTCTAAGCCTTGTACTTAAAATTTTTCGTATAAATAGAAGAAATTTATACCAATAAAAACCTTGATTTTGTATTAAAATAAATTCTGTACCAAATAAGAAATTATGACTTCAACTTAGTAACAATTATAAAGATTTCAACCAAATGAGTTTATGGGTATATAATCAATTCTAGCTATTTTCTCTCTGTTCCAATTATGACCATTACTAAATTCCCTAAAAAGGCAACCGTAGAATAACCACCTCTAGCTCCAAACCCAAGGGAACTGGGAAAACAACTCTTCATAACTTCAAGCTGAATGTGGGTGTTGAGATATTTTTGAAGAGAGGAGGGTAGGGAAAATGGGGAGTTGGTTGGCCTTAAGAAGGTCACACCAATGATTGTATTAGTCTCTGATGTGTGTCCTGACGATCCGACTGAAAGCCCAAAACATCAGGAGTTCAAGCAGGTCAGTTTAGCATATCTGATGATGAGACTCACCAAGACTGTATATTCTGTAATATACAAATCTCAAAACAAAATTTTGGTACCATCAAGATAAACTTCTTTTTCGATTCTCTGGAATCTAGTTGTCTAAGGGGTCTCCCTCTATCAAATCTGATCCATATAACTCTGGAAGATGCATAGACGCTAATCACCTTTTCAAAAAATGCAAAGACAAATTCTTTCTCCCAAATCAGCATATCCTTGAGCCAATAACCAGAAAAACCTTTATTTTGACCTCTCTCCCAGAGGAATAATATAACCATGAAACTCAAAATCACACCCATTTTGAAAGTTAAAACAATCCAAAAAAATGAAGTAAACTAAAATACTGTATGTGCCTATTCTTAGGCCTTTTCTATTTTGCCAAGCAGGCTAATAACCCAAGATTCATGCAGAGCCCATGTTAGACAGAATTTGAGAATCCTGTGAGGCGTATTAGAGCAATATATCTTTATACCATCTTTCTGTTCGGCTCTCTTCCTAGAGCAGTCATTCTGTTATACCATCTATCTCTTCAGTTCTCTACCTGGAGCCACAGACATTTATTAATTAATACCTCTTATAGTAGGTAATTATCACTGTCCTCTCTACTTGGAGTCAGTGACTAATTTTCCCTATCCTAGTTCTGAACCGTGGATGAAAAATCCCTGAGTGATTTGGCAAAATCTGCATATAAATCTTTCCTAAAAATAAATAATCCCAATTTTATAAATTCACAATTCAATCCATCTCTGACCTAGAAGTAGGCAACTTCCATCCTCTTTCTCCTGACTCAGAGCAACCTGCAGTCCCCACAGCAGGGGACCTCAGAGCCTGCTTTTTTTGTTTCAATTCCATGTGATCCATCTCAGCCAGCACTACCCAGCTACTCACTTAAAAAAATAAATAAATAAAATTCTCTCAGGCAAATAATCTTAAACATGTTGGGATTCTTGCCCAACATGTTGGTTTACCACCTGTTGCAGAAAATATTAAATATTCTAAGTTCCCGTCCTTCTCCCAGCTACTCTCAGCCCCGGCAGTCTTGCGGAGCAGTTCTTATCTCATGGAGACACTCTGACTCAAAGCTCCAAAATCTCTCCACCCAGCTCACTATCCCATCCCAAAAGCCCCTAACTCTCTCTTCTTTCTCCATCCAACCCAGAAGTTTTGCCTACTTGCCCAGTGATTGGTCCCTTTATTCATCTGAGGGAAGGTTCATAAGAAGTCACCTGAGTACAAGACTCACACCTCATTCCAGACAATCCCTCATGGGAAAGCAGAATTAACATCAAAACACAGGCATCACCAGGGCCATCTACAACTGAGAACCTATTGTTGGTTATATATAAGCAACGGACAACCTATTACAGATAGACAAGAAATGCACAAACTATACCAAATACATATTTCTAATTCGCCATTTCCATAATCTCATTGTTGTGATCATAAAAAGAGAAAGAACTATAAGAATATGTTCTAGTGGGGTGTGGAGGAAGGAGGTGCCTCAGTGGGACCATGCTGATGCATCTCTTCCCCCTGAGGAGCCAGACACACACAGGTATAGTATAGAATAGATTTTATTTAGGGCATGGGGATGGGGAGTTAAGAGGGTAGTAGAGTCAGAGAAAGGCAGAGCAAAGGAGAGAGTAGATAAGTGGAGGCCGGCCATCACCACTTGGAGAGAGGGAGGAAGGAAATGGAGAGGGGCGGGGCACAAGGGGGCAAGAGACAAGAGAGGCAAGAGAGAGGCAAGAGTGTAAGAGAGTGAGAGAGAGAGAGAGAGAGAGAGAGGGAGAGAGAGAGAAAAAGAGAGAGAGAGAGAGAAAGAGAGAGAGAGAGAGAGAGAGAGAGAGAGAGAGAGAGAAGAGGGGCCAACCAGCCCCTTTTATACTTGGCCAAGCCTACTTGGCTATTGCCAAGTAACTGGGGGGGTGGGGTGGAGTTTAGACAGAATATGAACACTCATAGAATCAGAATAGTGGCTACATTTTTATATTACTTTTTTGTACAGGATGCTATAAACTCAGAGTATAACTAATTCTTAAAGTTGATCTCGTGAAAATGTAGAAAATCTTCTCAGTATGGCTTTATTGTGTTTAAGAGGATCCAAGTTCTCCTGTTTCTGTCTCTGGCTTGCACAGGTTTCCAGAATGGTTATCTGAAGTTCCTAAGTAAATTTAGTGCTCTCTTCACAGGGACAGAATAGGCAGCAAAGTGAGGGCCCATGTACCAGAGTCTCTGCCAGCCACAGCACAGCTGGTGTAAGTCACACCAATTCCCAGGGAAGCAGAACTCAGAGTCTGGGGAAAATCTGTTCAGATTCAGCTACAGTCAGTGATGTGTGCAAAGACTCTCTGGAGAGACCCTCAGGATTTCTTTATCCTGTGGTTAGTAATTCCATCTGGATATGTCTGGAATATTCAGTTATTTCTTCTTTTCCAATGCTAAATTTAAAACAAGATCCCCTTAATGTAGCATATTATTAAGATTTAGCTGGTTTATTTGTCTTTGTGTTTATAAAACCAGGATAGTCACACAACTGCCAGTGAAAGTTCTCCGTTTATGTCCCCTTTGAGAGTAACCTGGTGATTTTAATAGTAGTACCATTAGGAATTTCCATTACATTAAAAATATTCATAAGTTTGTTCTTCTGGTTATTGAACAAGTAAGAAAAGACCTTTTCTCATAGCAATGGGCATGGCAAGAGAAAGCAAGCCTTTGACATCTGAGAATTCTGTGACTAAAACTAACAAATGGTGAGCATTATTAACAAGCATGATAATTATGTTCTAGGTGACAGAAAGCCTTAGGCATGACAAGAAACCTTCCAGACAGCTCTCTAGAGAGAAAATACCTTTAAAACAAGCCTTTAAAACCACAGGAAATGAAGAACTGTAGCCTAGCACTTGCATATATCCTTAGGAGTCTCCATGATGCAAACACATTTGCATGGTAATAAGTGCTGTCTCCATAGTGGCTGCAGTAACATGCCCTATAGAGTAGAAATACAACTCAGTTAGCTCTGACAGACAGGACCAGAGACAGATGAGTAGATGGGCAGCCCTGCTCCACTGGTCTCTCTGCTGGGAAAGGTCTTCTTCATAATCTGTATAGGAACAATTTTGATCAAAGCTTATAGCATCTCCCAAGAAGAGGGTAATTGGGTCCATTATAGCCCAGGACTGTAGCATACTTGTATGGCACTGGTTGGTCTAATGCCTGCTATAGGCTTCATGCTACCATAGGATTCTCACTATCACACCATTCATAACCAAACAACAGACCATTCCTGTTGACCCTGTTTGAAGATCTGCAACTGCAACCCTCAATTTCGAAGCAACGATGGAGCCTGTATTTCATCCTCAGACTATTGTGCTTTCGCACTTGACAGCATGTTTCTGAATGTCTACAGAACATGGGAGCTTATGTTTCACACTTCAGCAACTCATTTTATATCCTGACTTCTCTTAGTCCTGGCTCACACTCCCAAAACTGTGGTGCTTAATCTTCAGGGAACATTTGAATCATGTAAGTGCTTTCCTTATACATACATGATGGCTCTTCTGACCCACTCCAACATTGCTTTAATAGGTCTCTGATGGAACCAACAAATCTGTACTTTAATATTCTCCCTGTACTCCCATATCACCAATTCAAATGTCTTTATGAATTACATTAAGTCACAGAGTAAAAAATTAGTAAATACTTACTAAGTGCTATATGCTTATTTGTAAATCACTAATATACAAGCAGGCAAGATGGTTCAGCAGGCGAAGGATGGGCTACCAGGAACACGCACACACAAAACAAATTAATAATGATGGAATTTTTAAGTCACTAGGTACAGAAACATTGCTTTTGCCTGCACACGTGCCTGCTGAATTCTGGTCCTTTGTAGATTGTTTACATATGATCTACCTTCTCTTTGTGTATCACAGACATGCTTTGTTTGTTACATATAGTCCTGGTGAGAAAAGATTTTCATATGCTTCATATATTTATCATATGTCTCTCTATCACCATGAGCCTAGAGGTGGGAAACACAGGCAAGCTCTATCAGACATACAAAGGACCCTCTGTCAGGTCTTTACTTTCTGCTACTTGGCAAGAAGCAAGTTGAGCGCCATTGCACTTTGAGCCGTTTGCAGGGGAATCCCCTGAAGGAATGTACAGATCACGTGTGCTTCCTGTTTTCTTGTTATTGTGACTCAGCACTTTACAGAAGCCTACAGCTCTGCCTGGTTCTTCTCAAAGGTCCCAGGAGTCTCAAGTTTCATGCGTAGTTTGTCCCCAGGGCAATAGAGAAGCCACAGGTAAGGCTTGCTTCCTATTCACCCTCCCCCACACACTGGCCTGTCTCTTACCCCAAGCCACAGAGGCCTTCTAACATCTCCAAAGAACTGGACATTGCCTCCCAAAGCCATTTAGAGCAAAACAAGGCCTTCATGTTCACACACACAGCATATAAGCTGCCTCATTGGATATGAGGAGACTTAAGGAGACTTCACTAAATCAAGTTCCAGAGCAGGCCACCTGCTGCCTCCTGGAAGTCTGCCCAGCCTGGGAGGAACATAAACTCTTCCTTCCCGAGAGCACAAGTGGCAGGCACATTATAACATCAGTGTATTTAAAAACTCACCCATTTCCTTAAACGTGAGCACGCGCAAGCGCGTGTGCGCGCGCGCGCGCGCGCGCGCGCGCACACACACACACACACACACACACACACACACACACACACACACAGCTCCAGAGTTTTTCACAGGGTGCATGCTTTCTCTTCTCAGGTCTTCCAAGTTTTCATAGGCACTCTCTCAGGTTGAGAGAAGGGTAGTCATGCTAAAGCAACATTTTTGTCAAAACTGTTATCAACCCAGAAATTTCACCCCAAAGACTAAAGTCATTCAGGTCCTTTGGCTCTGTGCTTTGTCTCAGCTGATTTGTGTTTCTTCAAGGCAGATGTAGATCAGCTACCATGGTTTTAAGAGAGAACTCAATGAAAACCACTGACATGCTCTCTCTCTCTCTCTCTCTCTCTCTCTCTCACACACACACACACACACACACACACACACACACACACACGAGGTGGGGAGGGGAGGAGAGGGGACGGGAGGGGAGGAGAGGAGAGGAAATCTGGAAGAAGTAGAAGGATGTAGCTGACAGGAGAGCAGCCTGTGGACTGGTTTAAGGTAGAAGAGGCAGTGAAAAGGGCCAGAATTCTAGGGTGGACTTTGAAACCAGGTACATGCAAATAGATCCTGAAGGAGTCTGGAGGCCAGCATGGGCTTTGATTTGTCACCACAGATATAGCCAAGGGAAGTGGTTCTTTCTGGCAGGCAGACTCCCACTTTCTGGTTCCTGAGAGTTGCTACTCCTATAGTCTAGCTTAAACCGAGCAACGACGGTCATCTTGGAGTGATCCCCTGCCTTTAGGGGAATTGGGGTTCCTTTTGGACCTGCCAGTGGTAGATTAGTTCTTGAGGTTCTTCCTCTTTTAAAGTCTTGAGTTCTCAAGGTGGCTAAAGCTGTTTGTGGTCCCTGAAGCCCCATCTAGAGCTAAGAATAGAATTGTGATCTTGGAGCAGCCTCACCAATTATTCTGCAGTTGCTAGGACTCCTGGGCAGAAAGGAAAACATTTTCCATAAAAACAAAGACTGTTCCAGACATTCTAGATTCCTCCATGATCATATGCCAGGCCCTAGTAAATGTCAGGAAGCATCCAGGATTGGATAGAGCTGAGGTTGATAATGAGATCAAATAGAGGCCCAGGTGGACAGCAGGGTAGAGTAGGTCCAAGATGGATAACTCAGTTCTTTGGATAACTCAGTTCTTTTCTATGTAAATGATGCTTGTGAGGATGTAATGTTAGCATGTGACTTCTGTTCAGACCACAGATTTTGCAGCAGCAGCTTCTCCCCCTTTCCTAGATACCTACTGAGACACTGTAAGTCTCTAGCTGACAGACAATCCCAGTGGAGTGTCTATAAGCATCTGGTATCTATAAGGTTGCTAGAAAATGTGGTCTGGTTAGCCTCTAGCTCAAACTCAACAACAATGCTGAAAATGCCTTTTCTCCATGACACATGTGCATGCACATACAAGGTTCCTATCACCGTCAATTGCATTGTCTTCCCCAAATCTCCAACTATTGCTAAATTTTCAGGTAACATCCAATATTCTATTTCTAGATATACCTCAGTCTAACCAATGGTCAATATATATATTTATTTTTCCTTACATCTAGTGTTTTTTTAATTGCAACTTTGATTAAAGGAATCATTGTTCATTAAAAACAGATTAGAATCTGTAAAATAACTGCCTTTCCCAAGCTCATTTCCAGTCTCTCTAGCTTCTGGGTGCTTAATCCCTATGATGTCTGTCCTCCCCTTGTGTCCAGAATCTTTGCCTTAATCTCAGGCCACCAATGTTTTGGATACATCAATTTCTCTATTTCTTATCTACTGCCATATAGCAAAGTCTGTCAAAATACAGTAGCATAAAACACCAAATATTTCCCCACAATTTCTGTGGATTGGTAGTGTAGAGTGGCTCCCTAGGTGATTTGGGCTCAGATGGCCTCACAAGGTTATAGTTGGTTATTATCCAAAGGCTGGGAGATCTCTCTTGAAGTGTGTAATCTCACCAGCACATTGCTGGGGGAATCTCCCAGTTCCAGGCTGCCTGATTCATCAGTCTTTTCACAGTCACATAAACTGTTTTTAAATCTCAGAATCTGTCCATACACCATAGTTTCAATCAGTCAAAGTGACAGGGTGCCATGGTGAATCCTCCAGAATGTTCTCATTTTAAAAAAGAAAGACTGGACAAGCTCACCTGGTAAACATCTTATTCTTTGCTCTCTGTTTCTTCTGTTTGAAATATAGGCAAGGTATGTCAAGGTGGTACAAGTACCTTCAGGCTGCAGGTAACGGGGTTACAAAGGAGATTTCCTGTTTGAGGGCTTCCTGGTCTAATATACCACTGCTGGGCCATCTCCCTCTAGACTTCTGCTTACATAGACCCAATTCCCTATTTTCTTATGACATTCTTTGGGAGTATTTACTATGCACACCTATATACAACACTAGCTGATACATGAAGTCTCACACTGAAATACACCTTTGTAATGTGTGTTCTTGTAGAAGCTCTATGTGTCAAACAAAAGTCCCAAGGGGGAAAAAAAGACTCTTTAACTAGACCACAGCAAAATTAAAGTCCCCAGGAAATTTAATAGCATTACAGACTAGTTTAAAGTTAATAAAATTCTTCTACATATATCTAATGAAATTGTAGCTTTTAAAGAGGTCAGAAACCTGCACTCAAGAGCATTGGCAGTGACCTGTACTCAGGAATAAAATAATCAAGTACATTAGTCATGTGTCTAGAATGACCTCAGGCAATTACTTACCTATTCCATAAACCATTTTCCTTCTCTGTGAAGCTAATATAATACTGTTAAACTATAAGAAGTTAATGCACAATATAAGTCACCAAGAGAAAGATATTGTATACAACATTGTCCAGTTTTGTTTGGCTATTAAATTCTTTTGTAGTGGCCATTTTACTTATTATTCCAAGACATCTTTATAGAAACTCTGTAAACAGTCGTGTGTGTGTGTGTGTGTGTGTGTGTGTGTGTGTGTGTGTTTGCATGTTGGACAGAGGTTGACATAAGGTATCTTTCTCAATCATCCTTTGAGACAGAGTCTCTCACTGAACATGCAGCTCATCATTTGGCTAAGCTGGCTGGGATCTGCCTGTCTCTATTCCTCCCCAGGGATAAAGTCCCAGGTGTACCCCACTGTTCCTGGTCATGGATGGGGATTCTAGAGATATGAACTCAGGTCCTCATGTTTGCACAGCTGGCATTTTACCTACAAGGTGATCTCCCAGGTCCCAGTTTGGTATACACACACACACACACACACACACACACGTATATGTATATATATATATGTATATATATACATATATATATGAACTTGTATATTTTTAGATTAAAATAGAATTTGTTTACAAGGATACAAAGACATACATCACTGAAGAAGGCTTCTCTCATCTTTCTTAAGGTTAATATTAATTCCTTCCCAACTATTACCATTTTGGCTTTAAAATTGTTATCATTGTATATAAAATAACTCCAGAACTATGAGATGTATAATACAGTTCCAAGGCATAGTCTCATCTACTCCTTAGATGTGACACAAATCAAGCATTTGAATATTTCAAAGGACATGGGAAAGAAAATGAAAAAGTAGCAGTAAGAAAATGAGTTCAGGCTCCTAATGTCTTGTTTTGAATGAAAATAACTCCCATAGGTTCGTATATACTTAGTCCCCAGTTGATGAACTGTTTACGAAGGATTAAGAAGGATTATGGTTCTCAACCTGTGGCAATCCCTTTTGGATTACATATCAGATATCCTGTGTATCAGATATTTACATTATGATTCATAGCAGTAGCAAAATTACAGTTAGGAAGTAGAAATGAAATAATTTTATGGTTGGGAGTCACCTCAATATGAGGAACTGTATTAAAAGGTTCCAGGATTAGGAAGGTTGAGAACCACTAGATTAGGAGGTGTGATTTTGAGGTTGCAAAAGCCTACACCAGGCCCAGTGTCTCTTTCTGCCTGCTGCTTGTGAATCAGGATTTAAAGCTCTCAGCTACCTCATGCCTGCATGCTGCCACACTCACCACCATGATGAAAATGAACTAAACCTCTGAAACTGTGAGCAAGACAGTTAAGTCCTTTCTTTCGTTAGAGTGGTCTTGGCCATGGTGTCTCTTCATAGCAATTGAACAGTGACTGAGACAGATCCGTGTTCACTCTTGTAACACATGGTATGTCCTTCTTCTGACCAGGGGTTGCCCCTTTCTTCCTGCCATGCCAAGCAACCAAACACGCCAGCTAGAAGACAGGCTGAGTAACCAGGAGCGCACCATAGCCTTCCTCCTTGAGCAGGCCTTCCGAATCAAGGAGGACATCTCTGCTTGCCTCCAGGGAAGCCAGGGTTTTCGAAAGGAAGAATCTCTTGCCAGGAAGTTACTAGAGAGCCACATCCAGACCATCACCAACATCGTCAAGAAACTCAACCAAAACATCGAGGTACGCCTCTTTCTGTGTTTCGTCATTACTACCCAACAAAGACTATTGACTGTCAAAATAACTTTTCAATTAAAATGTGCTGCTGCTGCTCCAGAGAAAGTTAAACTCACTATGGTAAAGCATAACAAAAACAAACCTTTCCTTAGAAAATGCTCTACATCTCTTTTGAGACCAAAGAAAACGGGTTAGTATGCCAGACATTGGGCTCATAGGCTTTCCTCTTCTAGGTATGTAAGGCAGACATAAGTTGAAGTAGAGCTTTGTGTATTCATCAACACACGGAAGCCAACAATGGCCCTGCTGCCCAGTCTTCTCTTCTCTCTGGCCATGCCAGCCTCCCTGCTCGGCATTGTGTATTCACTTTAGTCAGACCATTTTCCCGGAGATAGCCCTGTGAATGTTCTGTGTTTTCCCATAGATAGCCCTTTGAATGTTCTGTATTTTCCTGTAGATAGCCCTGTGAATGTTCTGGATTTTCTTGAAGTTCCTGCTCAAATGCCACCCTGTATGAGAGCACTTCCCTTACACCAGAATCATCCCTTCCCTACAGTTGCAGCCTCCCATAAACTTTACTCTTGTTTGTTTGTTTGTTTGTTTGTTTGTTTGTTTTTTGAGACAGGGTTTTTTTCCTTGTAGCCCTGGCTGTCCTGGAACTCACTCTGTAGACCTGGCTGGCCTCAAACTCAGAAATCTGCCTGCCTTTGCCTCCCCAGGAACTTTACATTTATCCATAGCTCTTACAACTGAGCATAAGACTGTATGTCTGTCTGTTGTCCTTCCATATAGTACAATCTCCATGAGGCTTATACTTAGTTTAATTCACTGCTAAGTCACACACTAACCCCCACCCCCAAAAAAGCTTTTTTTTTAAACAATATTAAAAGAAAAGTGTTTTATCAAACAAAATCTGTACACTAAATAAAACACATTTCAGATACAGGCCTTTTGTTCAGAGTTCTATGGGTCTTATATATCATGAGTCTACACGGATAACTTTTGGCCAAGGGATCTGGAGAGAATACTTCAGGCAAAAGTTCAGAAATTGTAAAACCATGAAAACTGACAACAATATTCTGCTCTGTGCTTCCCCTCATCAAGTACCAGTGAAATTTTGAGACAGAATTTTTTTTTATAGAAAGAAAACCAGACAGAACACATGGGGTTAACTCAGTACAAGTGGCTTGTGTAAGTTTGATCTTTGTGTATAGGTCTAGTGGTCGCCACAATGCAACCAGAGGATGGTGAAAATGTACAACTCTCCGTGAAGCCATAAAACTGAATGTGTGAACACTGTTTCCAGGTGCCAGGCAAGTTGACACATGCCTGTAACCTCAGCAGCTGCAGGCTGCTACAGGAAAAGCACATGCTCCAGGACAGCCTGGGCTACATTGTGAGACTTTGTCTTGCAAAATCAAAGGCTGAAAGTATAGCCCAGTGGTAGAACACTTGCCTCCCTCATACAATCCCTGACACTTATCCCCAGGACCACAAAAATGCATTCAAAGTTTTAAGGTAATCAAATTAAACATTGCAAAGCAGAAACTACTAGGCTAGCATTGGTAAAGAACTCAGTTAAAGAATATTATATAGGGAAATGAATCCTATTCCATTATTTTAAAGGAAACTGGACTCATCAACCCAGTTAGTCTATTTGTCTTTTGTCTCTAAAGGGATATTGAAATATGAAGTAATGTTTAACTCAAGTCCTTGAAAGAACTGGTGGAGGGGCATCTTCCCACGATTGCAGCAGAGGGAGTGGCTTGATCCTTTTAAAAGTCAAAGCGCTCATTTGAGACATGCTGGCCTTGAACTTGTGACCCTGCCTTTGCATTTCAAATACTGGGGTTACAAGCATGCACCACCAAACCTAGACAAACAAAAGGTTTTTAACCAGGAATAAACTGTAAGTTTCAAATTTAATCTATATTTTAACTCAGTAAAGGAAAATTTTATGCTTTATTGCAGGGAATTTTCCCTAGTTACTAAAAGCAATGTTTCTTCATTATGATTCATTTGAAAGTTCAGGAAGAAAATTTGAAACCTGGGAAAATATTCTCACAATCCTACCACCTCATGGCTGTTTCTACAAACACCCAGAGAAATTCCCTGTAGTCCTTGCAAGCATTCTACTTAGGGGACAGACTATCAATTCAACCACAGTCATTAGCATGAAATAAACTCATGTCACTAAAATCTTTTTTCTTTTTCCGAGACAGCATTTCTCTGTATAGCCCTGGCTGTCCAGGAACTCACTCTGTAGACCAGGCTGGCCTCTAACTCAGAAATCTGCCTGCCTCTGCCTCCCAAGTGCTGGGATTAAAGGCATGCGCCACCACACCCGGCTCTTACAAATCTTTTTATATAAGTTATAGATCATGATTTCCTTAATTATTTTCTTAATATTGAAATATTCTTGTGTATAAAGTTATTTCCACAATATATATTCTTGGAAATGGAATTAGTAGGGTGTAAACACTATAAAAGCTCCTGATATATGTTGCTAAATTGGCTTCACAAGCCCTGCACTAATTTACACTCCATTAGTGTTATGTGATATACTTTACACTGGGCCTATGCCAAAATCGAGATTTATTATTTCAATCCTTGCTAATGTACAGAAATGAAGTAGTGGGGGTTTTTTTCTTGAAGATATTGAATCCACTTCTTAATCTGCCTATGATAATTTTTATTTCCTATGTCATTTGCTAATATATCTTTGGGGCTTTTAGCACTTTTTAATTATGTTCAATATGATTAGCTCTTTTATATAGTAAGGATGATAGCCAGGGGCACATTATTAAACATTTAACAATAAGCTTCCCATATGTCTCATGCTGTTTGACTCCACTTTTGCTATTAGTGTTTCCACTATGACTTTAACCAACCATCATGGTGCCCCAGCACACAAAGATGAAAAAACCTGTGCATTCCAGCCTCACAAACAGATATATGGTAGCTTCCTAACATCAGTGAAACACTTGGAAATGACATTTGCCATGTCTTCTTGTTCTTTTATAGCTCAATTGTTTGTTTTTAAAGTGCATTTACATGGTTTTATAAAAAGTTAAACATTTAAGTATTCTGCATTGGAACTAAAAAGTAATTAAAAATACTGATATCTTTTGACATGGTCCTGCCCTAATGTGCACCACACACACACACACACACACACACACACACACACACACACATGCACACACAAACTCTACACACATCAATCACACATACATACACACAGACACAAACCCTACACACACACACACACACACACACACACATGTACACTCACATGTATGCACACATGAACACCCATGTTTTAGTGTAGCTATTCCTTTCCCAGGGTTACAGAAGCCTTCAATATGTTGCTATGTTATAGTACAGAACAATACTATATTGTGCTGAGATTGCAATATGTCATTGCTGTACTGATTTACTTGGTTTTGTCCTAGAAAGTACTCGATACTGAGCAGAGCTGGTTCCTTTTTCTCGTTTGTTTGTTTGTTTGTTTGTTTGTTTGTTTGTTTGTTTTATGAGGCAGTCTCACTATATCACCCGTACTGTCCTAGAACTCGCTATGTAGACCAATCTGGCCTCAAACTCACAGAAATCTCTGTCTCCATAGTGCTGGGATTCATGCTGGATTAAAGGTATACACACCACACCTGGCTCATCTCTGGTCTTTACTGAAGAAGAAGCAATGCAAAAAAACAACATCTTAATGTTTACCTTTGAAAACATACACACGATTTTATTAAATTTCCACTTTCATACATGTAATTGATTTTGATTCACTGACGTTTCTCCCCACACATCTTTCCATAGACAGTGCCCTTCTCATCCCACCCTAACGTTTCAACCCCTTTGTTAAAAGTTAGATCCCTATTTGAGTCCAGATTGTGCTGCCCATATACTGAAGGGCATGGCGTGGCCACAGCCTTACAGAAAACTGACCATCCTCCTCCAGAGGCCTCCTTTAGTCTGTGTCTGATGTTCAGGTTTGCCATGCTCCTAGATTGTCCCAATCCACCAGTCAGAAATGGGGAAAATCTGTATATAGAAGCTCTTTTTCAATCCTAGCACTCACTTTTAAAAGATTCCTTTTGATTTGTACAGTGCGTCAAATTTAAGCAGAGTTCAGCATTTTCAGGTGGAACCAAACCTGAACTTCTTTTTTCCAAGGTACTGTGCTTTCTTTCTCAACTAAACATTTTGTTTGTCAGCATCTACTGATGTTGTTAGTCACTAAAACAGACTTTTAACAGATAGGCATTTTGCCGGGCAGTGGTGGCACATGCCTTTAATCCCAGCACTTGGGAGGCATAGGCAGGTGGATTTCTGAGTTTGAGACCAGCCTGGTCTACAAAGTGAGTTCCAGGACAGCCAGGGCTATACAGAGAAACCCTGTCTCAAAAAATGAAAAAAAAAAAAAGATAGGCTTTTTTTTTTTTAATTTTAAGTTAATAGTTACAACTTGGTGTAAGATACTTTAAAAACCACTATTCCCAGCACACCAACTTGATACCAACTTAGTTAAATGCCAGGATACGATTGAGATGTGACTCCTAGGGATAAAATCGAAGGCACATATGACATAAGTCTTTTAAAATCACTATAGAATGTAGAGTAGATACTCTTTAAAATGACATCTAGTTGGGGTTTTGTCTCTTCCATTATTTGGTAACTCCTTTTACACTTCTTTCCTATGTGTATATATTTTTGGCTGTGAGCCTAGCCTTTAATGACTGCCCCATCTCTCCAGTCCTATGTGTATATATTTTAAGAAGCTTCTACTCTACTAGGTGTCCATGTGAGATTCAAATGACCCGTGTTGTTATTTGTCCCTCTATCATAATCCCTTCCTAACCCCTCGTGGCTTCTCTCTATTTAACACTCCTGTGCCAGACTCTGCCACATCTGTCCATAACTATATACTTTCTCTTCCTTGAGATATTTTCCCAGACTCCCTAGACCCTTTATCCCTAAACTGGGTTATATGGATTGTCACATGTCTATTGAATATTTAAAAGCTACTCTCCATATATAATAGAATACATAAATATTTGTCTTTTGGGGTCTGAGTTTGGCTCCATCTATTTATCTGAGAATTTCATGATTTTGTTTTTTATTTAACACCTTAATAATATTCGATTTTGTAAAGGTACCACATATTCATTATCAACATCTAGGCTGTCTCCTCTTTCTGGCTATTATGAATAGAAGAACAATGAACATGGATGAGCAAGTGTCTCTGTGGTAGGATGTAGAGTTCTTTGGGTAAATGCCCAGACTAATACAGCTGGATCTCAAGGTAGATCTGTTCTCAGCTTCTTGAAGAACTGCTATACTGACTTACATAGTAGATGCCAATATTTTTAAATTTTTTGGCTAGTGTTCAAAAGTTATTGAGATCTCATTTACTCCTGGCAGCATTCAACTGAAACTATATCAGCTTTCCCCACTTAAAGCAAAATTCAGTTTCTCTCCCTTTCTCTCTCCCTCTTCCTCTCTCCCTCTCTCCCTCCTTTTCTCTCTCTCTCTCTCTCTCTCTCTCTCTCTCCTCCATTGCTCTCCCTCTCATCTCATCTGTGTAACCAGTTTAATATGGCTTTTAATGATCTTTCCTTATCATGAGTATTTGGAAATTAATCGTGGTTTTTACTCTTACCTCAAAATTACAGCTCCTAGAAGACCAAATAAGAATCCGAGACAAGGTGGCCACAGGAACTAACTTTGCAGTGCAGGATCTAAACATCAAACACATACAAGGAGTCGGAGACCTTCGGGGAAGAGTAGCCAGGTGAGAAGAAGCATGTTTAATTCAGGTTTGCCAGCTAGCTGTTGGCTAGTGACTATCTGTCAGAAGAATTTTCCATTTTAAAAAACAAACTACCAGTTTACATCAAGCTAAGTGGGTGACATGGAAAGTTTGATGCTTGCTGTCAGTTCCATTAACCATTACATAGAATACCCAGGTTTTTTTTCTACTAGTAATTAGCAGAGTCTTGTCTTTACAGACTTCTCCTGCCAACAGTTATTCTTAGAAAACCCATATAAAGACACAAAATCACCACATGTAGTACTTCTGAGAAATAAAGTACTTAAAGTATGCAGTGATTACAAATCAGCCAAACAGAAAAAGGTTTGAGTAACATCTTTTGTATGCTAATTAAATCATGAATCATGCATGAATCAGGAGAACAATCTACAGATAATGACAGCGGTAGAAACACTGATGGACACATCAGAAATTAGGGAATGTCAATGGCTGGACCACCTTGACAGGCACATGAGAAATTACTTGTGAGCGGGTTACCACAGCTATCTCCCATCTCTATATCTCGTGCTAGATTCTATTTCCTTGTTCTTTGAATTTTTCACCTTCATCTTATTCGTTCCAACGTGTAAATCACCAATGAGAATTGGATGGCTGACATCTAAGTCAAACGTCTTAGTCCATCTATGCAGCTATCACAGAACACCCAACACTAGGTATTTAAAAGAACCAGACACTCAAGTGTATCTCAGTTCCAGAGGCTGGGAAGTCAATACTCCAGGACAATGCATTCCACTGTCTTGTGAGGGCTGCATCTTCCATCCTTGTGTGTCCTTGTGTGTCAGACACCTGAAGACTTCCATAAGGGCTTGGATTCTATTCATCTTCCATTGCCTACCACCTGTCAGAGGCCTTGCCTCTTAATTTCATCACACTGGCAGCACTTGGATTTTAGAGGACACAGAGTTAAGTCAGAGAATTCTAGGATATGTATTTCATCAGTTAAACAAAATGCATTCATAGTCGGGCCTGGTGTCATATATCTTTCATCCCAGTACTCAGGGTTGAAAAGCAGGTGGAGTTCTGTGAGTATGAGGCCAGCCTGGTCTACATAGTGAGTTTTATGACAGCTGGGCTACTTCAAAAGACCCAATTGCAAAACAAACAAAAACCAAAACCAACTCATTTACTAATTCATCATTTACCATACACCAGGCTAAGATTCACAACACATCCCTTCTTAGTAGCTCTTCAGTGTCCATCGGGCAAAACCAGTTATATCAACAGTTTGCCAGCAATGAAAATAATACTACCCTACAAGCCTGGTGTCCTGTGACAGCATTCAAACCAGACTGAGCAGAAGAGGCAGCTCAAGAAGGCAAGACTCAGAACAGCTCCAAAGTATTTGTAGTAATGATCCAAGAGAGGAGGGAAAGGTGTGTAGAAGAGTAAAGGGAAGGTCTGCTGGGCATGTCCCAAGCCTGACCTTGGGAACAGTGTTCCAGTTATGATATTGTTGTCATATTTATTCAAGTAAATATGGGAGATAATGTCAAAGAAACAATAAAAATTGAAAATGAGGAACCTTGTAGGCCAAAGTAAAGTGTTTGAACTTCATGTGGAAGACTGTAAATAGCTATAAAAGGATTTTAGATAAGATAATGGCATTCTAATAATATATGAAATTGGTGGTATATATATAGAATAAGGGCATAGAAATTATATGCATTCTATGGCAGCAGCCCAGGTTAGAGGTAGGTAGGCCCTGAACTAAGTCATTAGTCATGGCTGTTCAGTGCAGAGGACAGATATAGGAAAATAGAATCTATAGGATTACTACATGAATCAACATTAATTAGGATGGAGAAATACATGTCAAAGTTTTTAGAATACACCCAAAATTTTGATCTGGGGTCTGGTTAAATACATGCCAGTCTCCTATTACTTGGCAAAGTAACAAATTATGAAATGAGAGGCAGGTAGGACAAATAAGTAGAAGGTGCATTGGTCCCAAAAGTGTCCTATCTGAGAAGCCAGTAGGATCTTAGGCAATGAGCAAGGTGTTCAAAGGGAAAGCTGTAGGGGCAGAGATAGGGGAGGTGCCCTGGATTTTTGTTGTCCTCCAACACAAATAGCTTAGTGGTACCAGGAAAGATTCTATGGTTCTGAAATGTTGCTTTATTCCCCTAAAAATTCAATACTGTTTAGGAAATACTGTTCATGGTTAGGAAGTCATCAGAGAAAAATTAACTGATAATCCAGAGACTTTGTAAATAAATACAATATATATCATTCTATGTTTATTAGACAATATCTGATACATGCAAAAGAATTTTTAGATTTGGGTGGGTTATACAAAAACACAATAAGATAAACATGAATGAACCTGTGGCCGGCCTTACTTAATGTTTCTGAAAAACGTAAGCAACAAACACTTCCTTTTGAATAAAATATGATTTGGTTCAGTTTGGTGGTATACTGGTAACATTTAAATGCTTTTTATTTCTTTCTTATAAATTCTATTTTGTATATAAGGCAAAGAACAAATGGATTCAAAATAACTAAGTGCCTGAGAGATGGTCCAGTAGGTGCAAGTGTTTGTAGACTAAGCCCATAGACCTGAATTCAATCCCCAAACCCAGAGTAGAAGGCGAGAAGTGATTTCTTAATCTTCACAGGTAAGCATTAACACATGTCATACTGACACATGCACACACACACACACACACACACACACACACATACACATATACACACACTGGCACTCATACACACTGACACACACACACAGAGTTTGGTTATTTTTTCTGTAAGTAACTCAGAGATAACTAGAATAACATCAAGAAGATGTGACATTCTTTTTCCTTTGCTCCAATTTAATTTATTTTTAAATATTTTTTTGGAGTCAAATCCCAGGGACTGTTCCCAGGCTAACCATATTCTCTATCTACTACTGAACTCCATTCCTCTTTATTGCCCTCTGTCTCTCTTTCTTTATGTCTTCCCATCTCTCTGTCTTTCTCTATCTCTCTCTGTGTCTTTCTCATGTGTTGAGACAGAGTCCTACTGTATTACTAAGGAGAGCTGAAACTACTAATTTCCCTCTTGCTCCTCTCAAGGACCTGGATGTATGGGTACTTGCCAGTACATGACACTGTCTCCAATACTTTCTAGGCTTTCATCCTCAATCTTAAGTAGCATCCTCAGGGCAAGCTAATATCTGTGGAAAATTCTGGAGTCTATTTGGTTATCTGAGACAAACTCTGGCTAGAATTCGTCAGACTTAGATTTGTCTCCCCTCTCCTGCTTCTTTTCTGTGTGTTTTTGCCAGAACAAAACAAAAAGGTGACTAATGGACAAGCCAAGGCATCTTGATTACTGCCTTTCCACATTCAGTCATTTAAATTCTAATTAGCATTTTGCCATACATGAAATTAAGTTAATTATTTCAACATAATTCTTAGCAAGCACCTTACTGTTTCATAAATCAGCCTCAATATTTAAGTTTAATATTTAATACTTAATTAAAGTTCTAATTCCTTGGATTTTTACTTCTCCCCCATCCCACTGTATTGGTAATTTAAAAGCTGATACTTCCTTTGAAGTGAGTTTCTCACTGTGGTACAGCCTCCCTGTGATATCTCTCTTCTGGCAGATTGATCTTGAGTACAAAACAGATAAAGGTGAGTGAGCCCGGGGCACCCACAGGAATGGTCATAACTTACAGCCTGCAGCAGCAGCAGCCAAACCATTGCCATGCTTGCTTCATTAGGACTACAAATCAAACTTGTATTTTTTAAAAAATGAGAAATCATGTTGATTTGTCATTAAAAGCAATAATCATGTACTTCAAGTATAAAAGTTGAGAGAGAACATTTCTGTCTATATAGGACAGAATGAAGACATTTTGCTTAACTCTCCTTCAACGTATCTCAGAGCTAATGGAAAACTTATAAGGAAAAAAAACTTTCACTTTTAATATAATGTGGAGTAGATCAATACATAGATATGATAGATGATAGATAGGTAGATAGATTATATATAGATTGATAGTGATAGATGATAGGTAGATAGGTAGATAGATAGATGGATAGATAGATAGATAGATAGATAGATAGATAGATAGATAGACTCCAAAAGGCTGGAGAATATACTTCATGAACAGAATTGCTCAGAAATAGAAAGCAAGACAAATCCAATGTCTCCTAATTTCAAAGAAACTAAGAGAAATGAAAAACTTGTGAACTTATATGTGACTCTGTCTAAAGGTGACACATAAATTCTTTTCACACATAAATCTTCAATGAAGTTATTTTTCTCTTTAAAATGTGAACCCATTAACATGAGGGATACCAGCAAGTTTTAGAGTTGTAAAATAAAAGAGCATGTGAAAGTGGCCTTAGGAAGCTTAGTCACAGCACTTTTAAATCTCTATATCAAAAGCAGAGGGTTATGGGGCAGAGGTGAAAGAAGGTGCACCTTAGCAGCATTTCAGAAGACATATGCACACATCTGCCAATGGGTCTATCATCTCCTAGTAGTGTGGGGTAGAAATTATGTATCTGTTACAGTGTACCAGTTTAGCATTATTGGCCCCTGAACAACAACTTTTTCAGTGTAGAAAATCAAAACTTTTATGTGTTAAGAAACACATTCCATGTCACAAACCTAAGAAGTAGCAGAGGTAAGGCTCAAAGCCTGGTCTATTTGACACCAGCTTCTTAGTCAGCAACCTGCATTGTGCTCACCAGCTGTCCCAGAGCTTGGGAAGTAAGGAGAAGGTGGCAGAAGGGGACAGGAAGTAGTGGAATCAGCAGCAACTCCTCTGTACTCTTGTGGGTTATATGGTCTCAACATGGATTCACATGAGAACATTCTAACAAATTAACAACAGAGTTGCCATTCCACCGATTATAGATTCTATACACAACTGTGTACAACAATTTTGACCGTGACATGGATACATAGTATATGGTCCTTGATCAGACTGACTCCTAATCTTGTCTCCCACAGCCTCCTGTCTCCCAACCATAGCCTTCCTTCACAGAATGCTAGGCAAGATTGCTATCTTAATTCACTTTGGGTTCCAAAACTCTTAAAGAAAAAATATTAGCTCTGGGGCTTACAAACTATTAGTAGTCCTAAGATACTATGTTCTTTGGCATGATAAAAATGAAATTGCAGTTCCTAGTAAATGGCTATGACTTGATGGCAGTTATTTTATAGCATGACAACTGTCTGAGAGCGTCTGTGAGCTCAGCCTTATAGAAGGGCAGTTCTTTGGTGCTCTGTCTTCAAATTCATTCAAACAGGAGCAACAGCTGAAACTGATCCTTAAGGCATCAAGGAGCATCTCCAAGAGAGGCTTGAGACACAGAAGAGAGATGGGCAGTTTTGTGTTTTCTCTGCCATTCTCTGCCTCTCTCTCTCTCTCTCTCTCTCTCCCTCTCTCTCTCTCTCTCTCTCTCTGTCTGTCTGTCTGTCTCTCTCCACACACAGAATTCCTTTCCTAAAATTCTCAGTGCTGCCTAAGGACCAATGTACATTCAGGTGGCAGTGTGAATTGCCTTTGCCCCATGAGACAACACAAATTTGAGACCACTTCAGGAAGGGAAGTTTTGTTAGAAGCTAAGAGAATTGAACATTAGTTTTTGAGGATAGAGTAGAATATTTTGTTTGATTGAGACATTTTTTTTCTTGCCAAAGGGAAATTGGCAATTGGCAGCTGAGAAAGAAAAGTAGATTCAGAACTTGATAGAGAAAAGAAAAAAATATCATAATTGCCTAACCATGGGTAAAAGAATATAATATCCAAACACCAAAATCTATAAAAATCACCCAGCTTAACCAGGCAAGGTGGTACATTTCAGCACAGAGGAGGCAAGGCATGTATATATTAACTCTGTGAGTTCAGAGCCAGCCTGGTCTACAATCAAGTTCCAAGCCAGTCAGAAGTGCACAGTAAAACCTCTCTCTCTCTCTCTCTCTCTCTCTCTCTCTCTCTCTCTCTGTCTCTCTCTGTGTGTGTGTGTGTGTGTGTGTGTGTGTGTGTGTGTGAGAGAGAGAGAGAGAGAGAGAGAGACAGAGAGACAGAGAGACAGAGAGACAGAGAGACAGAGAGACAGAGAGACAGATACAGACAGAGAGACAGATACAGACAGAGAGACAGAGAGAGAAAAGAAAAAAGAAGAGAAAGAAGAAAGTAATGACTGAAGGAAAGAAGGAAGGGAAAATAAAAGACAATGTTGTGAAGCTGAAATGCAGTCTCCTTCCATTCCCCATGGTGTTCCTACAGTACCTCAGTGCTGTGACTGAGCCAGTGTGACCAAGGAAGCCTCTTTCCATCTCTTCATGCCCCTTCTCATAGCTGCCAACATGTTATTCAAAAAAACTGGAGAAATTTGGTGTTAAGTGAATGCCTAGATTATACTGTAGATTTTACAGTTTGTGAGCCTGCTGATCCCACACAAATTTCCATCTTGACCCTAGATGTGATTCAAGCATTGTGAAGCTTTCCGGAGATATCCAGTTCATCAGGCATGAATGCCGACAGGTTGAGAAATCAGTTCAAGAACTTCTTTCTACCATAGAAACCATTTCCAAGAACTTGGAAGTGAAGGTAACTGGAAAGAGACAGGATTTGTAGGGCATTACAAGCTACTATCAGCAGTATTGTGATAGCTCATCAAAAGGCCTAAACAGAAAAGAGAACCCTTTACCTTGAAAGATTTAACATGAAGCTTATTCATATACATTATTAGTTCAGTCAGTTGAACCAACAAACATTAAATGAGTGCCTCTTGTGTCCCAGCACAGGCTTCCACTGTGAGCATGGGCTGCTTCCATCAGTGCTGATATTTGCTCACTTGCTGGCTTCCTTCCACACTCTGGAGCTCCCTACCTATTCAATATAGTCCTAGCCAGAGCGATTCGACAACAAAAGGAGGTCAAGGGGATACAAATTGGAAAGGAAGAAATCAAATTATTGCTATTTGCAGATGATATGATAGTATATATAAGTGACCCCAAAAACTCCACCAGAGAACTCCTAAACCTGATAAACAGCTTTAGTGCAGTAGCTGGATATAGAACTAACTCAAACAAATCGATGGCCTTTCTCTATACAAAGGATGAACTGGCTGAGAAAGAGATCAGGGAAACATCACCCTTCACAATAGTCACTAACAATATAAAATATCTTGGAGTGACTCTTACGAAGGAAGTGAAAGATTTGTATGACAAGAACTTCAAGTCTCTGAAGAAAGAAAAGGAGCTCAGGATTATACACAAATGCAGTTCTCCTAGAAGATATTATTACTAAAGGCCCAACATTTGTGTCACTGATAATGTTACATATCTATTTAAACCGTGAGGTGGGTTAGATCTTTTATGAAAAGCATAAGAGCCCTTATATTTAATCATAGACACTGCTTCTTTAATGGACCTGCCTAGTACCTGGGCTTTCAGGCTCACCCTTTTGGCCCAGTGATACTGAGCTACCTGCAAATCACTACTTAACTAGATTTGACTCTCTCATGTCCTGTCAGTGGGTGACACATTCATTCTCATTTCCTAGGAAAACTAGTTGCAGAATGGGTTTTCTCACTGATACTTGTTATTCCAGACCCTTTGAGAGGCAAATATAATGAAGGAATCAGATGACAAAAGACTCATTAAGGGACATCTGTAGGAATAGTGGAGAGAGAGCTGGATGAGACAGGGAAATAGAAATCTGACTCCTGTGACACAGACAGGGAAGGAAGGACTCTATGGGATAACAGTTCTATGAGTGAAAAGTACCTATGTGAGGAGTGCTACACCTGGTGCTAGGATGAAGGGTGTGGGAAGGATACTCAGGGCACACCCAACACTAGGTTTTAAACCCAGTAGTTGAGGCTTTGGGCCAAGTATGTCTTTCATAGTAACTGTCAGAGGCATGTGAGTCACTAAATTTAAAAAAAAAATTCTGTACTCAAATAGCTGGACTTTGATTTCTTCATATGCACTCTGTTCTATCAATTTCCACTTAGCAAAGTGCAGACACGTAGCCTTTGCTTTTCTTCTTGCATTTGGAACATTTTTAAATTCCCTTTGGATCACAGTGTTTATTTGCTTATACACTGATGCTTGGAAAGAGTGAGCCAGTGCTAGTTGTTTGTGAGCATCATAGGCTGGTACATACATCTATTAAGTATCATTGTGTGAAGGTTAGTGTATGATTTAAACTGTAGTAGTATTTCTTTTATAAACTGGAATGCTCTTGTCTTGAGGACATAGATGTTAGGAACTCAAATGTCATCTTGGCAGATTTCACTTGATGAATATGTTGTGTCCTTTCTTATCTATTTTGATTAGTTTTGGTTTGAAGTCAATTTTATTATATATTAAGAAAGCCACACCAGCTTGCTTGGGGTTCATTTGCTTGGAGTATCCTTTTCCATCACTTTTCCCTTAGGTAATGTCTATCCTTAATGTTGAGGTGTGTTTCTTATATGCAGCCAAAGGATGGGTCCTGTTTTGTACTCATTATGTTACTCTGCGTCTATTTATTGGGGAATTAAGACCACTGATATCAAGATCTCATTGAGTAATGATTGTTGATTTTTGTCTTTTCATTGGTGGTGGTGGTAGTGGCGGTGTGTTTATGCTTCTCTTCCTTTGGTTTTGCTGATGTGAGATTATTTTCTGCATTTTTGTGGGTGTAACTAACTTATTTGGTTTGATTTTGTTCTTATAGCACCTTCTGTAGTACCAGATTTATAAATAGATATTGTGTAAATTTGAATTTATTATAGAATATCTTATTTTCTCCATTTATGGTGATTGAAAGTTTTGCTGGGTATAATAATCTGCGCTCCTATCTGTGGTCTCTTAGAGTCTGCAACACATCTGTTAATACCTTTCTAGATTTTAGAGTCTCCATTGAGAAGTCAGATATAATCCTAATAGGTTTGCCTTTATATGTTACCTGGTCACTTTCCTTTATAGCTTTTAATATTCTTCCTTTGTGCTCTATGTTTAGTGTTTTTATAATTCTGTGGTGAGGGGACTTTCTTTTCTAGTCTATTGTATTTGTGGTTTGTATGTTTCTTGTACCTTTATAGGCACCTCATTCTTTAGGTTAGGAAAATTTTCTTCTATGATTTTGTTGAAAATATTTTCTAGGACATTGAGATTCTTCTCTCTCTATTTCTATGATTTGAGCATTAGTCTTTTCATAGTTTCCCAGGTTTCCTGGATGTTTTATGTAAGGAGTATTTTAGATTTAATATTTTTTGATGGTTGTATCCATTTCTTGTATGGTATCTTCAATGACTGAGATTCTCTCTTTTATCTCTTGCACTTTATGGTGAAGCTTGCCTCTGTAGTTCCTGTTCAAATTCCTAAAATTTTTCATTTCCAGGATTCCCTCAACTTCTGTTTTCTTTATTGCTTCTCTGTTGCTTTTCAGGTCTTAAACAATTTTGTTTCCTTCAGTTGTTTTTGTTTCCTTTGCTCTTTTTTTTTTAAGATTTTTTAATTTCCTCCAATTGTTTTCCTGGATTTCTATAAGGGATCTATTCATTTTCCCATTAAGGATATCTGTCATCTTTATAAAGTTGGTTTTAAGGTCATTGTCCATGCTTCAGCTGTGTTAGCATATTCAGGGCCTGCTGTGGTGGGATATCTGGACTCTGATATTGCTTTAGCTGTAATTATGGGGTTTTTTTTTTTTTTGTGTGTGTGTGTGTGTGTGTGTGTGTGTGTGTGTGTGCTGGAGTCTAGGCATCCGGCTTTGAGGTGCTTATAGGTCTAGGTGTTGATTTCTGGCTTTGCCTTGGTTGTATGATAGTTTTATTCCTTGGTTTCTGTATCGTCCCTAGATTTTTAGAGAGTGAATTTATTGGCTGAGTGTTGCCTGTTTTACTTGTCTGCTAATCTGGTATGTTCACAAGAATGGTTGGTGAGGGCTGGAGGGATACTTGCTGGTGTTGGAGGCTATAGGGAGATATACAGGAGGCATAGGCAGGAAGTAGGGGAAAAGCTGCTCATGGTATTCTATTCTAGTGCTAGGAGCAATGATGAGAATTGTGTCTGGGATAACAGAGGGATGAGGAAGGTCTGGGGGCAGCCTAACTGGTCTTCTGGCAGGTGAATCATTTTCTAATGTAGACATGATCTAGGTTTCTTCAGAAAGAAAATCTTAGTGCAAAACTGCTGGAGGCTTTGCTCTCACATACAAACATCTCTACTTTCATTAGGTAATGCAGCTTTTAGGAAAGATAGAGGCCTCTGCCTCTGAGCACACCTCAAATTTAAAGATGGTCCAAGGAGATTATCAGCATGAAATGAACCTCTTAGAATTCAAGTAAGTAAATACATGATTTTTAATTTTGTTAAGTGAATGTCAAAGAATTTTGTATAATGAAAACACTGGCAATAAATAAAATCTAATCCAGAAATCTGAGCCTGGACAAGAAATAAAGTAGCAAATCAGTCCAGGGGACGTTCCACACAAATATAATTTATACAGTATTCATAAGGAATAAATGTGAACACTAATTTGAACATAATTTATATTATTTAAATTTAAAATGCTAAGTTATTAGATTTATTTATGGAAGCATGTTTGGCAATCATAGGAGGACTTGATTGAGGGTGTTGATCATCTCCTTCTAACATGTGGGTCCCAGGGTTCAAGTAAGGTCATCAGGCTTGGTGCCAATCACCTTTACCCTCTGAGTCATCTCACTAGCCCATGAATATTAATATTGCTGCTTCCTTTATTTACTGGTTGATATGCAAAACTTTCAAACTTCCTATAGTGTCATTTTAATTTATTACCAATTTACATAAAAATATATCATAAAAATTTTACTGAGCACAGTTGATTACCAAAGATTATTATCTTTGGATATGCTATAGAATAATTTTGGTTTAATTATGCTTCTGTTTCCTCTTTGTATTCAATGCTTTCACTTTTTTTTTTTTTTTTTTTTTTTTTGGTAATACCTTTCTGAAACTGGGCTTTACCTTTCCAAATTTACTTCTCCCCTACTGAAGGAGAAAGTAATAAAGAGGATTGAACTAATGTTTGGATGACTGCCATCAGTCTCAAGGTTCCCTTTCTTGTTTAAATGACCACTATGTCCAAGAAATATAGCACAAAGAAACCTGGCTACCATGATCTTAGCATTCCTTATATCTTGCTCTTCCCTCTCTGTCCCACAGCACCTGGGAAATAACATGCTTTTTCTCTTTTTTTTTTAATGAAAAAATGATTTTATTCAGTTGTCATAATAGATTAAAAAAATCTTTAAACAAGGTTTTGCTTTACTCCCATATCAAGAACAAATTTTGGCAATTACTATAGCTATGCCAGTAGCTCAGATATATCAGAGCCAAGCTTTCTGTCATTCTTGTGGTTTTTCTCTCCTGGTCATAGTGGAGTTACAGCAAATTTACCCATCCCATGTACATATAAGACAGAGGAGCAATAACATACTTTCTCAATTCTCCACATCTCTTCTGCATTCTCATTGACCAAAAGGGACACTGTAATATTTGTACCTCAAAGTCACTAAGCTCACAATCCACAGTAAGATATAATGTATACTTTAGTCATAGTAAAATGGAAAATGGATGTAACCCCAAAAGATGGCAAATCAGTATTTGCTAAATTTTAGAGACATGGATTTCTCAAGTAAAGGGAACATATCAATTTCTTTATATTTAGGACAACTTTTCAGATTATGACATCCCTGTCCAATAAGATCACTCAGTAAGCAGCTATGTGACTGATTTAATTAATCCCCTTACTTTTGGATTAAGACAAAAAATATCCCAAGGGAAAGTGAAAATGCAAACATTTTAAGATATACAATTTAAACTGATCATGGTGAATGATGATTTTGATGTGTTTTTAGATTCGGTTTGCAAGAATTTTCTTGAGTATTTTTGCTTCAGTATTCATAAGCGAGATTGGTCTAAAGTTGTCACTTTTGGTTGGGTCCTTATGTGGTTTAGGTGGTTTAGAGTGAATTAGGTAGTGTTCCTTCTGTTTCTATTTTATGGAATAGTTTGACGGATATTGGTATTAGGTCTTCTTTGAAGGTCTGGTAGAAATCTGCACTACATCTGGCCCTGGGCTTCTTTGTTTTTGTTTTTGTTTTTGTTTTGTTTTTTGTGTTTTTTTTGTTTTGTTTTGGAGGGGTTTTTGTTGTTTGGTTTTTTGTTTTTGGTTTTGTTTTTGGTTTTTGAGGTTTTTTTTCAACTTTTATTAGATATTTTCTTCATTTACATTTCAAGTGTTATCCAGAAAGTTCCCTATACCCTCCCCCCTCCCGGCCCTGCTCCCCTACCCACCCGCTCCCACATCTTGGCCCTGGCGTTCCCCTGTACTGGGGCATATAAAGTCTGCATTTTCTTTTTTGTTTTTTTGAGACAGGGTTTCTCTGTGTAGTCCTGGCTGTCCTGGAACTCACTCTGTAGACCAGGCTGGCCTCGAACTCAGAAATCCGCCTGCCTCTGCCTCCCGAGTGCTGGGATTAAAGGCGTGCACCACCACGCCCGGCTGTTTTGGAGGTTTTTAATGACTACTACTATTTCCTTATGGGATATTAGCCTGTTTAGCTAGTTTATCTGCTCTTAATTTAACTTTGGTATGTAGTATCTGTCTAGAAAACTGTTCATTTCATCTAGATTTTCCAGTTTTGTTGAGTATAGGCTTTTGTAGTAGGATCTGATGATTTTTTGAATTTCCTCCATTTCTGTTATCTCTCCCTTTTCATTTCTGATTTTGTTAATTTGGATACTGCCTCTGGGCCCTTTAGTTAGTTTAGCTAGGGGTTTAGAACCAGCTTTTGGTTTTGTTGATTCTTGTATTGTTCTCTTTGTTCCTATTAGGTTGATTTCTGCCCTGAGTTTGACTGTTTCCTGCCTTCTACTCCTCTTGGGTGTGTTTGCTTCTTTTTGTTCTATAGCTCTCAGGTGTGTTGTTAAGTTGCTAGTATAAGTTCTCTCCAGTTTCTTTACCAGGGCACTTAGTGCTATGACTTTTCCTCTTAGCACTGCTTGCATTATGTCTCATAAGTTTGGGTATGATGTGTAAACATTTTCATTAAATTCCAGGAAGTCTTTAATTTCTTTCTTTATTTCTTCCCTGACCAAGTTATCATTGAGTAGAGACTTATTAATTTTCCATGTGTATGTGGGATTTCTATTGTTTTTACTGTTATTGAAAACTAGTCTCAGACCATGGTAATCTGATAGGATGCATGGGATCATTTCATTTGACAAAATACAACACCCCTTCATGTTAAAAGTATTTGAGAGATCAGGAATTTAAGGGTCATACCTAAACATAATAAAAACAATTTACTGCAAACCAACAACCAATATCAAATTAAATGGAGATATACTTGAAGCAATCCCACTAAAATTGGGGACAAAACAAGGATACTCACCTTCCCCATATCTATTCAATATAGTACTCAAAGTGTTAGCTAGAACAATAAGACAACAAAAAGAGATCAAGAGGATACAAATTGGCAAAGAAGAAATAAAGGCATCACTATGTGCCGATATTATGATAGTATACACAATCAACCAAAAAATCCAACCAGAGAACTTCTCTAGCTGATAAACAACTTCAGCAAAGTGACCAGATATAAAATTAACTCAAATAAATCAGTAGACTTCCTTTATACAAATGATAAACAGGCTGAGAAAGAAATTAAGGAAACAACTCCCTTTACAATAGCCACAAATAATATAAAATATCTTGGAGTAACTATACCCAAACAAGTTAAAGACCTGTATGACAGTAACTCTAAGTCTTTCAAGAACAAAATAAAAAAAAGTCTCAGGAAATGGAGAGATCTCCCATGCTCATTGATTGACAGAATTAATATAGTGAAAATGGCCATCCTACCAAAGGCAATCTACAGATTCAATGCAATCCCCATCAAAACCCCAACACAATTCTTCAAAGACATGGAAAGAGCAATTCTCAAATTCATCTGCTAAGGCCAAAGACCCAAAATAGCAAAAATAATTCTTAACAATAAAAGAGGGCCGGGCGTGGTGGTGCACGCCTTTAATCCCAGCACTCGGGAGGCAGAGGCAGGTGGATTTTTGAGTTCGAGGCCAGCCTGGTCTACAGAGTGAGTTCCAGGACAGCGAGAGCTACACAGAGAAACCCTGTCTCAAAAAACAAAAAAACAAAGAAACAAAAAACAAAAAACAAAACAATAAAAGAAAGACTGGGGAAATCACCATCCCTGACCTCAGTCTTTACTGCAGAGCAATAGTGATAAAAACTGCATAGTATTGGTACAGTGATAGACATGTTGATCAATGGAACAGAATTGAAAACCAAGAAATAAAACCACACACTTACTTGATCTTTGACAAAGAATCTATAAATATACAACGGAAAAATTAGAGCATCTTCAATAAATAGTGCTGGTCTAACTGGCTGACTGTATGTAGAAAAATGATTATAGACCCATATTTGTCACTTTGCACAAAGCTCAAGTACAAGTAGATTAAGGACCTCAACATAAAACCAGATACACTGACTAATAGAAGAGAAAGTGGGAAAGAGCCTTGAACTCATTGGCATAAGGAGAAATTTCCTAAACTCCGATGGCTCATGCTCTAAGATCAAGAATTGATAAATAGAACCTCATGATACTGAAAAGCTTCTGTAAGGCAAAGGGCATAGTCAATAAGACAAATCAGCAACCTATAAATTGGGAAAAAAATCTTCACTAACCCCACATCCGATAGAGGGCTAATGTTGAAAATATATAAAGAACTCAAGAAGCTAACCAACAAAAAAACCAAACAACCCAATCAAAAACTGGGGTATAGAACTAATCTGAGAATTCACAACAGAGGAATCTAGAATGGCTGAGAAGCACCTAAAGAAATGTTCAAAGTCTTTAGTGATCAGGGAAATACAAATCAAAATGACCCTGAGAATCCACCTTATACCAGTCAGAATGGCTAAGATCAAAACCTCAGGTGACAACACATGTTGGCGAGGATGTCGAGAAAGAGAAACACTCCTCCATTGCTGGTGGGATTGCAAACTGGTACAACCTCTCTGGAAATCAATCTGGAGGTTCTTCAGAAAATAGAAAATAGATCTACCTGAAGATCCAGCTGTACCACTCTTGGGAATATACCCAAAAGATGCCCCACCATGCCACAGGGGCATGTGTTCCACTATGTTCACAGCGGCCTTGTTTGTGATAGCCAGAAGCTGGAAACAACCCAGATATCCCAGAACAGAAAAATGGGTACAAAAAATGTGGTTCATGTACACGATGGACTACTACTCAACTATTAAGAATGAGGACTTCCTAAGTTTTGCAGGCAAATGGATGGAACTAGAAAATATCATGTGAGTGAGGTAACTCAGACCCAAAAGTACATGCATGTTATATACTCACTAATAAGTGGATATTAGCACATTAAAAAGTACAGAATACCCAAGATATAGTCCACAGAATTCAAAAAGGTCAACAAGCTAAAGCGCCCAAGTAGGGATGACTAAGTCCCACTTGGGAGGGAGAAGAAAGCAATCACAAGGGGGGGTTGGAGGGTAGGGTCCTGGGAGGGAATGTGGATGGGGGTAGGAGTGGAACCAGATATGGTATTAGGTGAGGGAAAAGGACAGAAGCCCTGAGGGCCAGAAGAAAGAATGGAAACAGGCAACCTCTGGAGGTAGGAGGTTGGGAGGACCCTCTAGAATGCACCAGAGATCTTGGAGGTAAGAGGACTCATAAGGAGGGACTGTAATGAAATGCCCAAATGTAGGGAGAGGGAACTTATAGACCCCACCTCAAGCAGGAAGACAAGGCATCAAGTGAAAGTGGGGGTCACCATCCCACAGTCACAACTGTGACCCATAATTGTTCCTGTTTGAAGAATTACAGGGATGGAAATGGAGAGAAGCCTAAGGAAAAGAAGGTCCAGTGACAGGCTCAAAGTGGGATCCAGCTCAAGGCCTGACACTATTACTGAGGCTACGAAGCACTCACAAAAAGGGACTTACCATGACTGTTCTCTGAAAAAAACCAACAATCAGCTGAAAGAGTCAGATGCAGATATTTGCACCCAACCAATAGACAGAAGCTGCTGACCCCTGTGGTTGAATTAGGGAAAAGCTGGAAGAAGCTGAGGAGGAGAACAGCCCTGTAGGAAGACCAGCAGTCTCAACTAACCTGTACTCCTGAGATCTCTCAGACGCTGAGCCACCAAACAGGCAACATACACCAGTAGATATGAGGACCCCAACATACATACATCAGAGGACTGCTGAGTGTGGGTTCAATCAGAGAAGATGCACCTAACTCTCAAGAGACTGGAGGCTCCAGGGAGTTTAGAGGTCTGGTGGAGTGGGGTGGAGGGTGGGGACATCCTCATGGAGACAGAGGAGGGGAGGAAGTATGGGATGTGGAACAGTTGGAGAGTGAACTGGGAGAGGAATAAAATCTGGAGTGTGTGTGTGTGAGGGAGGGGGGAGAGAGGGAGGGAGGAAGAGAGAGAGGGGGATGGAGAAGAGGGGGAGGGAGAAAGAGAGAGAGAAAGAAAGAAGGAAGGAAGGAAGGAGAGAGAGAGAGAAAGAAAGAAAGGAGGGAGGGAGGGAGGGAGGGAGGGAGGGAGGGAGGGAAGAAAGAAAGAAAGAAAGAAAGAAAGAAAGAAAGAAAGAAAGAAAGAAAGAAAGAAAGAAAGAAAGAAAAGAGGAAAAAAGAAAAGACCAAATTAAAAAAAAATCTTCAAATTGTCTAAAACTGGCTATTGAATAATTCAGGCATGGAACTGCACTGGGGTCATGAGTGGCCTATGTAACACTGATTTAGGATGGAGAGTTGAAGTATGCAACCTAGGCATTTGCATCATTAGTCTTCACTACAGCTCTGTGTCAGCTTCTGCTTTGCCTTCAGTTTCCAATTAAGTCTTCCTAGAATTACCCTAGGTGTGACATTTAGCCTTATTTCATTTATATAGAAATTAAACAACACCAAAGGAATAGCCTGCATTGTCCTACTAAGGACTCTGACCATAACTGAAAATCTGGCTTTTGTCTTAAAAAAAAATTTTTTTAAGGGCCATCTACCTACCAGTCTGTCTGCCTGTTGGTATCTATTTGATTTAGTTAGAGTTTTATTGCTGTGAACAGACACCAAGACCAAGGCAACTCTTATAAAGGACAACATTTAATTGGGGCTGGCTTATAGGTTCAAGGTTTCAGTCCATTATCAAGACAGGAGCATTGCAGCGTCCAGGCAGGTATGGTGCAGGTGGAGCTGCGAGTTCTACATCTTCATCTGAAGGATGCTAGGAGGAGACTGGCTTCCAGGTAGCTAGGATAAGGGTTTTAAAGCCCATGCCCACAGTGACACAACAAGCCATACCTACCAATAGTGCCATTCCCTGGACCAAGCATATACAAGCCATTACACTGTCTGTCTGTCTGTCTATTTATGTATCTGCCTATCTACCTATCTATCATCTGCCTACTCACTTATCTACTCCTGGTTGAACTACCACTACACTAGATTGATGATCTGGTAAATAAACTGTAAATGTCATAAAATAAATTAATACATTTTAACTATTAGTTATATAATCTACAGAATTAGGGTAAATCATGTCCATAATCTTAGAGAAAATTCTAAGCAAAGATTTACATGAATTTATTTTATTTTTTCTTTGAAGAAAAAATGCTTTTAAAAATGCCTTTCTGTTTTAATTTATTGCTAGCAGATATAATCTGATTTCTAATGTTAACAGGAAAGTCATTCTCTGATTGAAGGTTGGCCTTGTAACAAAAGGGTCACAGTAGTAATTGTGTTTCTGTATTTATTTTAATTTCAGAAATTCAATTAGCAACACACCCTTAAAGAAAATGGTACTTGGGTATAGTTAGTGTTTTCTTGTTCAGAGAGACATTCATACTGTATATGTGATAAGGGAATAAATGCTTGCATTCATTACAAGCAAAGGTGAGCCTGAAGTCTCAGTTCACAGTTGGAAGATTATAGATTTCCTGGGACGTATTGTCCCTGTAAACCATAACAATTAATGCTTCCCCCAGACATGGAGAAAAAGAAGATGAAAGTCAAAGCATATTAGGTTTCTAAATAGTTGACAAGTTTTTTTTCCTGTCCATTTGTATTTTACCTTTTAATTTATAATCCTTATTATTAAAAAGAACTTAAAAATAAGTAAAAATATAGCACAGCAAAATTAACCAGACCCAAAGTCTATACATGTTAGTGGACTGCAGCACAGTTAGAATAGATGAGCAGAACAGAAACTGTGGGACTGCTCATTAACCTTTGCACTCTCGGTGTTGAATGTATTTTATTCATGTATCTACTATCACAACCGAAAATTCCACGACAGCATCTAGAAACTGGATGCTCCGCGACAGAACTAGTAAAACAGTTAGCTTTACAGAGTCTTTCATAGCGTGTGCCTCTTTCCTGAGGTTTGTTCTTCCTCATGTCCACATATTTACATTCTTGCTCCTTTTCTTTATATTGTGCTGGTATCATATGTGCATTTTTACATATATGCATACATTATTTGCTAGATTCTGCATATGGAAGAAAACATGCAATTAATTTCTTTTGAGACTGTGTAAATTTGTTTAATAATATACATTCTAAGTCCATCAATCTTCCTGCAAAAATTTTAACTTCATTTTACAGAGCACTGATCTATGAGTATAGCACAATATAATTTGGGTTATTTTATTGTTACTATACATTGCAGTTGGTTCCTATATAGCCTCTTAAATGTCCTTCATATTCATCCATCTTTCAATACTGTCTCCTTTCTCACCAGATCCTCCCATTCTTGTCCCTCTCTGTCCTTCTCCAAGGCTCTATTCTATCCATAAAATCTATTCTACCTCTGCCTCCAGGAGAGATCTATGTGTATGGCCTAGCCCTCTCCTCTATGCTTATCCTCCCTGGGTTTATGAAGTGTAGCTTGCTTATCATTTATTTAATAGTGAGTTTCCAAATATAAGTGAATACATATCATATTTATCTTTCTGGATTCGGTATATCTCACTCAGCATGATTTTGTTTCTAGTTCCATCCATTTGCCTGCAAATTTCATGATTTCTTTTAAACATGTGAACAGTACTCCATTGTGCAAATGGAGCACATTGTCGTTATCCATTCTTCTGTTGAGGGGCATCTAGACTGTTTCCAAGTGCTACCTCTTATGAAGACAACAGTACAAACATGGTTGAGTGTCATTGTGACAGGGTCCCTGCAGGTGTCATGGCAGGCAAGGGAACACCCACAAAGAGGTAAGAATGATAACTTGCTTCAGCCTGACTTGAACTTTGGGAGCCTAGTGACAAGTGGTTTATTTCCAGTTTATTTAAATGCAGTACAATTTGGAAAATAGTTTCCTGGTGTAAAATAATTCCCAGTGCACAAGACTTGATTACATCAAAACTCAACTCAAAGTACTTTGCTGAAAGTGTTTATTGCCTATAGGAGTTTCTAACTCCATTATCATACAACAGTGTTAGATTTTGTCAAAGGCTTTTTCAGTATCTAATAAGGTGATCATGTGATTTTTTTCATTCATTTTGCTTATATGGTGGATTACATTTATTGATTTCTCTATATTGAACCATCTGTGCTTCTCTAGGATGAAGCCTACTTGATCATGTTAGATCATGTTAGATGATCTTTTTGAAATGTTTTTGGACTTGGTTTGCAAGTATTGTACTGAGTATCTTTGCACCTATTATTCATAAGAGAAATTGTTCTGTAATTCTCTCTCTCTCTCTGTCTCTCTCTCTCTCCCTTCCTCCCTCCCTCTCTTTTGTTGAGTCTTTATATGTTAGCACAGGGTAACTTGTCAGGAGCCATCTAGGATAGGCTAAGGCTAGCAGGTAGCCTTCCCGGAGGTGGCCCATCTTGTTTTGGTTGGTCTTCATTTGGTGAGCTCGATGGCAAAGTTCCAAAGAGACTTCATCTCAGGATTGTTTCTTGCAGATGATATGCCTTTCCTGTCAATTATTAAATTAGTATAATAATCTCTGTGTATTAACCCACCCTATTGATCAGATTTCCAGCAGATTAACATAAAGATGAACTCTCATGGAGTGATGCTATTTAGCTGAATTAATGAGTCTATAGGATTCCTGATTTGATTAAAATAATTTTAGAAAGAAAGTTTTCAAAAATGGTCTTATTTGCTATGCTAGAAAGATGAAATTAAGTATTACAAGAATAGAATGTGCCCACTTCTCATATAGTAAGTAAAGGCTGCATAATAAATACTTTTTTTCTTTTTTTAAAATTAGATATTTTCTTTATTTACATTTCAAATGTCATCCCTTTCCTGGTTTCCCCTCCGAAAATCCCCAGCCTGCCACACCCCCGGCCTCTGCTCCCCTACCTATCCACTCCAACTTTCTGGCCTTGGCATTCCCCTATACTGGGGCATAGAACATTCACAGGATCAAGGGCCTCTCCTCCCATGGATGACTGACTAGGCCATTCTCTGCTACATATGCAGCTAGAGCCATGAGTCTCACCATATGTTTTCTTTGATTTGTGGTTTAGTCTCAGGGAGCTCTGGGGGTACTGGTTAGTTCATATTGTTGTTCCTTGTAGAGGGTTGCAAACCCCTTCAGATCCTTGGGTACTGTCTTAGCCAGGGTTTCAATTCTTGCACAAACATCATGACCAAGAAGCACGTTGGGGAGGAAAGGGTTTATTCGGCTTATACTTCCATACTGCTGTTCATCACTAAAGGAAGTCAGGACTGGAACTAAAGCAGGTCAGGAAGCAGGAGCTGATGCAGAGGCCATGGAAGGATGTTCTTTACTGGCTTGCTCAGACTGCTTCTTATAGAACCCAAGACTACCAGCCCAGAGATGGTCCCACCCACAAGGGGCCCTTCCCTCTTGATCACTAATTGAGAAAATGCTTAACAATTGGATCTCATACAGGCATTTCCTCAACTGAAGCTCCTTTCTCTGTGATAACTCCAGCTGTGTCAAGTTGACACAAAACTAGCCAGTACAGGTACTTTCTCTAGCTCCTTCATTGGGGACCTGTGCTCCATCCAATGGATGGCTGTGAGCATCCACTTCTATATTTGTCAGGCACTAGCAGAGCCTCTCAGGAGACAGCTATATCAGGCTCCTGTCAGCAAGCTCTTGTTGGCATCCACAATAGTGTTTGGGTTTGGTGGTTGTTTCTGGGATAGATCCTCAGGTGGGGCAGTCTTTGGATGGTTATTCCTTTAGTCTCTGCTCTGAAATTTGTCTCTGTAACTCCTTCCATGGGCATTTTATTCCCCCTTCTAAAAAGGATCGAAGTATCCACACTTTGGTCTTCCTTCCTTCTTCTTGAGTTTCATGTTTTGCAAATTGTATCTTGGGTATTCTGAGCTTCTGGGCTAATATCCACTCATCAGTGAGTGCATATCATGTGTGTTCTTTTTTGATTGGGTTACCTCACACAGAATGATATCCTCCAGATCCATCCATTTGCCTAAGAATTTCATAAATTCATTATTTTTAATAGCTGAGTAGTACTCCATTTTGTAAATATACCACATGTTCTGTATCCATTCCTCTGTTGAGGGATATCTGGGTTCTTTCCTGCTTCTAGCTATTATAAATAAGGCTGCTATGAACATATTGGAGCATATGACCTTATTACAAGTTGGAGCATGTTCTGGGTATATGCCTAGGAGTGGTATTGCTGGATCTTCTGGTAGAATTATATCCAATTTTCTAAGGAACTACAAAACTGATCTCCAGAGTGGTTGTACCAGCTTGCAGTCCCACCAACAATGGAGGAGTGTTCCTCTTTCTCCAGCATCTTCTGTCACCTGAGTTTTTGATCTTAGCCATTCTGATTGGTGTGAGGTAGAATCTCAGGGTTGTTTTGATTTGCATTTCCCTGATGATTAAGGATGTTGAACATTTTTTCAGGTGCTTCGTAGCCATTCAGTGTTCCTCAGTTGAGAAATCTTTGTTTAGCTCTGTACCCCATTTTAAAGTAGGGTTATTTAGTTTTCTGGAAGGAGTTACAGAGACAAAGTTCAGAGCAGAGACTGAAGGAATGGCCATCCAGAGACTGCCCCACCTGGGGATCCATCCTAGAAACAACCACCAAACCCACACACTATTGTGGATGCCAACAAGAGCTTGCTGACAGGAGCCTGATATAGCTGTCTCCTGAGAGACTCTGCCAGTGCCTGACTAATACAGAAGTGGATGCTCACAGCCATCCATGGATGGAGCACAGGGTCCTCAATGAAGGAGCTAGAGCCATCATTAAAGAAATTTCTCCTTCAGTAAGATGAGAACTAACACAGAGACTCACAACTGGGTAATATACAGAGAGTGAGAGACCTTGGCACACTCAGACCTAATGGGATGTCTTCATCAAACCTCTCACCTCAGGGGTCAGAAAACTATGTGGAAGAAAAGGTAAAAGGATTTTAAGAGCCAGAGGGGATGGAAGACATGGAGGAAACAATAGGAATGGCACATAAATTAACTCACACATACTATATCAGCATGCCCAGGACCTGCATAGGTTCCATTCAGACCGGATCCCAGAACTGAGAGGGGAAGTAGAAACATCTCCTATCCCTAATCAAGAAGCTATCACCAATTGACAACCACTTGCAAATGAAAAATGGGTTATTCATTTATTGGAGAAAACTTTTTTTTCCAACTTTTATTAGATATTTTCTTCATTTACATTTCAAGTGTTATCCAGAAAGTTCTCTATACCCTCCCACCTCCCGGCCCTGCTCCCCTACCCACCCACTCCCACATCTTGGCCCTGGCGTTCCCCTGTACTGGGGCATATAAAGTCTGCATGACCAAGGGGCCTCTCTTCTCAATGATGGCCAACTAGGCCATCTTCTTCCATATATGCAGCTAGAGACATGAGCACAGGAGGTACTAGTTAGTTCATGTTATTCTTCCACCTATAGGGTTGAAGACCCCTTCCGCTCCTTGGGTACTTTCTCTAGCTCCTTCCTTGGGAGTACTGTGTTCCAACTAATAGCTAACTGTGAGCATCCACTTCTGTGTTTGCCCGGCACTGGTATAGCCTCCCACGAGACAGCTATATCAGGACCCTTTCAGCATTATCTTGCTGGCATATGCAATAGTGTTTATTTTTGGTGTCTGATTATGGGATGAATCCCTGGCAGCCGCAGTCACTGGTCGGTCCATCCTTTTAATTCAGCTTCACACATGATCTCAGTAACTCCTTCAATGTGTGCTTTGTTCTTAATTTTGGGAAGGGGCAAAGAGACCATATTTTGAACTTCATTGTTCTTGAGTTTCATATGATTAGTAAATTGTATCTTGGGTAGTCTAGGCTTCTGGGCTAATATCCACATATCAGTGAGTACATGTTATGTGAGTTCTTTTGTGATTGGGTTACTTCACTCAGGATGATGGCCTCCAGATCCATCCATTTGCCTAGGAATTTCATATGTTTATTGTTTTTAATAGCTGAGTAGTACTCCATTGTGTAAATATACCAAATTTTTTGTATCCATTCCTCTGTTGAGGGACANAGGAAAACACAGATAAACAACTAGAAGCATTTAAAGAGGAAAAACTTAGAGAGTTACAGGAAAACAATACCAAACAGGTGATGGAAATGAACAAAGCCATCCAGGACCTAAAAATGGAAGTAGAAACATTTAAGAAAAACCAAAAGGAGATAACTGTGGAGATAGAAACCATAGGAAAAAAATCAGGAAACATAGATATGAGCATCAGCAACAGAATGCAAGAGATAGAAGAGAGAATCTCAGGCATAGACAAGACAATCAAAGAAAATGCTAAGTGCAAAAAGATCCTAACACAAAATATCCAGGAAATCCAGGACACAATGAGAAGACCAAACTTAAGGATAATAGAAGTAGATGAGAAGGAAGACTATCAAACTAAAGGGCCAGCAAATATCTTCAACAAAATAATAGAAGAAAACTTTCCATACCTAAAGAATGAGATGCCCATAAACATACAAGAAGCCTACAGAACTCCAAACAGGCTGGACCAGAAAAGAAATTCCTCCTGACACATAATAATCAGAACAACAAACGCACTAAATAAAGAGAGAATATTAAAAGCAGCAAGGGAAAAGGGTCAAGTAACATATAAGGGCAGGCCTATTAGAATTACTCCAGACTTCTCACCAGAGACTATTGGAGAAAACTTACTGGATGTGTTATCCACATGTAAGTGTAGGCCCCGTGTCTAGCAGTAGAAGGCCAACAAAAAAACAAATGGCACTGTTTTAGAATTTTGTCCCATATTGCCTTGTCTGAGCATTTTGTTTTGTTTTTATTTTTATGGCCTTTTGTTGGTATATTGTGGTTTCCAATTTTGTACTTTTGTGGAATGTGTGTGTGTGTGTGTGTGTGTGTGTGTGTGTGTGTGTGTTTATTTCTCTAGTGTGAAAGGGTTATGGATTTGTTGTTGTTATTTTGTTTTGCTTGTTTGATACCTGTTTGAGAGGGGGGGCATGGAATTGAGTGGATGGAAAGGTGGAGAGGATTTGGGAGATGTTGGGGGAGGGGCTACTATGATCAGGATTTATTGTATGGTAATTTTTTTCAATTTAAAATATTTTCTCCCAAGATTAAGCATTTAGGAAAATATCTAACTAGAGAAATGAAAGGCATTTATAATAAAAATTTCAAGATATTGAAAAAAGAAATCACAGTAGATACTAAATGATGGAAAACTATTTTATGCTCCTAGGTAGGTAGAATTAATATTATAAAAATGTCTATACTACCCAAAGCAATATTAAACATATTCAAATTCAAAACTTCTATGTCACATTTCACAGGTATAGGACAAATACAAGAATTTATATGGAACTACAAAAACCCAACACAAACACACACACCACCAGTAGCCAAATCTATCCCAAGGAATGAAAACAATGTTTGAGATTTTATACTACCTGACCTCAAATAATACTACATAGAGTTATAGTAATAAAGACAACTTTGTTTTGATACAAAAATGGATCAATAGACCACTGCAATAGAAAAGAGAACCTAGAAATAAAATGGCAAAGCTATGCCCACTTGACTTTTGACAAATGAGGTCTGGTGGTTTGAATGAGGATGATGCAAGAGCTCAAATGTTGAATACTTGGTCTGCAGTTAGTGGAATTGTTTGGGAAGGAATAGAAGGCGTGGCTTTGATGGCAAAAGTGTGTTACTAGGCATGAGCTTTGAGGTTTCAAAAGCCCATACCAGACCCAGATCTCTCTCCTTATCCCCCTCCCCCTTACTCCCTCCCCCTCTCTTCCCCCTCCTCTTCCACCTCCCCTCTTCTGTTTCTGCCCATGGATCATGATGTGACTGTTAGCTACTGCTCCAGTACCATGTGTGCCACCATGATGCCCCCTGGCACAATGATAATAGCCAAGCCTCCAATTAAATACTTTCTTTTATAAGAGTTGTGTTGGCCATGGTGTCTCTTCATAACAGTGAAGCAGTGAAGATGCCAGTGGATATCACATTAGGTAAAGGGTCCTCCTTCGCAGGAGTTACTCAACTCCTGTTAAAATTCCTGTTACTCAACTCAAGTTAAAAGGGTATTATTACTCAACAGAGAAGTCCACAAAGAGGAAAGTGTTGATCCAAATGGCACTGTCCACACAATACTCATTGAACTTATTTGTCTGAGATCTAACAGCAATTAGACATTTTCACAGGTGATTGGGAATCATGACACTGTTAAAAACAAGAAAAGAAACTGATTTCATGTTCTTCAATGACAAGGAACTCAGCTAAATCGAGATACAGTTTCTGTGAATGTCAAAAACTAATGTGAGAAAATTTAGATGTGATGAAGATGGGACTTTAATTATCTTACTTTCTCCAGTCCTTGCCTTTGTGATGCAAGTCAGGGTTTGTCACCTCTAACATTATTACTGATGGCTTGGTTGCATGACCGTGGCTGTGTGCATCAGGAAGATGTGTAATAACCACCTTAGTCTGTACACGAAATGCCAATTGTGCCTCCCGGTGTTGACAATGAAAATTGGCTTCAGACATTACTCAGTATCCTCTGCAGTTTACAGCCACTAGTCTATACAGAAAGTATTTTATGGCGCCTATTCTGAGGTGGTTGTTTCTCTCTCCTTGTCCTTCCACCCCACTTCTCTTTTGTTTTGAGACAACATCTCAGTCTGCAACCCTGTCTAGTCTACAGGTTAATAAGTAGACCAGACTTGCCTTGACCTGTGAACAATCCTCCTGAATCTGCAGGCAAGTGCTAAAATTATAGTAGTATGCTAAGATACTCAGCTGACATTTCCATTTGTTAATTATGAATCCAAATACTTTTCATGACAGCCAGAAAGATATATATATATATATATATATATATATATATATATATATATATATATATATGTGTGTGTGTGTGTGTGTGTGTGTGCCATGTGTCCCTCACATCTTAAGTGATTTCGAAGGATTAATACCATAATCTGTACCTAATTTTGTCAGAAGAATATCAGAGCAATTATTGCTTTGTCAACACTATTCATTGAGAAGGATTTTATCATCAGTGACAACACATATCATTCCTGTCGGTCTAATATTATGGCCTGTTCCAAATGGGAATTTGAAATTGCCATATTAGGGACTACTCACACACCTCCATAATTTCTCTCTCACCTCAGATTTACTTCTCTGTCAATTCAAATATAATTCCCCTTTGTGCCACTGAGCCCCCCCCCCCGACAGTGACATTTTATGTCAACTCTGCCTGTTTACAATGCTTTTAACCTCTGAAACAATATTCACTCCCATTTGTTAAAAATATTCTGTTGTTATTTGATGATCTTATACTTTATCATGACAGGCAGCAGCTCCTTTCTGTACATTCTTCACCTCAGGGTTGGTTGCTTGGGTCCTTCATTTTGCCGTGTGAGTAACTTGGCACAAAACCATCCACTCAGACCCACCAGTGGCAAAGGAGATGGTTTGGATGATTTCCCCAGGGCACACATTACCCAAACCTTAGACACTGCTCTGCTGAGGTACATTTGGGGCTTGCCCTCACCTTCCTCTAGTGACATTGTCAGTCCCCTTTGCCCTTCTCCTTGCTTCAGGTGGATTTGTAAAGCAAGAGCACAAGAGCCAGAACACTGAAGCAGCTGAGTCTGACTGAAGGGGTTTTATACTTCTGAGTACTTTTTTTTTTAAGTATACTAAATGACCTGTAAATATTTTGTGAAATTTGACTCTGGGTATACAGAGAGTTTGATCAGAGCAGAGCTATGCTATCTGTGTTGTTTATGGCTACTCTCCTGTGACAGTAGCAGCATTTGAGCTATACTATGGAATACTTGCAATCTGGCTCTTTACAGGAAATTTCTCAATCTCCACTGCAAAATGACTTGATCATTTCTTTCCCTCACACAGAGAACTTCAAGCCTTGAGGGGATTTCCACATGGATACTTATGCATTTCTGTATGAGAAAATTATCAGTATGCTTACCTGCCACCATGTAGGTTTGCATTCTGAGGTACACAAAGGGCTGCTGAAAGTGGCTGGCCTGGACTCCAGCAGAACCCACACCTCCTAAGATGCTCAGGCCCAGAAACATTGCCTACTATATGTTTTTGATGATAAATTTTTACATTTATTAACTTTATTTATATTTAGATGTATTTATTTATAGATTTATTAAATTCACTTATAAAAATGTTTTCCCTTAGATTTAACTCACTTTCTACAAATATATATGAAGAAGTTGAAACCAATCAAAAATGGACAGAAAACCAGTTTATCAAGTACAGAAAAGACCACCTGAGCCACATGAACGAGTGTCTGAAGGTTGTGCAGGAAAAGCTGGTAAGGCGCTCCTGTGTCATGAGGCTAATAGCAGTGCGTGGTGGCTGCCCCCAGCAGTGACAGGAATCTCTGCTGCATAGGAGAGTGCTTCTATTTTAACACCTCTGTAGGTAGTCCAGGAATCTCTCCAGATGTGGGAACCTACATTTCCTAGAATGTGCTCTCCCTGTTCCAAAATAATTTGAAGAAATTTTCTTTTTTTTTTCAATTTTTATTACATATTTTCTTCATTTACGTTTCAAATGTTATCCCGAAAGTCCCCTAAACCCCCTCCCATCCCCTGCCCTGCTCCCATACCCACCCACTCCCACATCTTGGCCCTGGCGTTCCCCTGTACTGGGGCATATAAAGTTTGCATGACCAAGGGGCTTCTCTTCCCATTGATGGCCAACTAGGCCATCTTCTGCTATATATGCAGCTAGAGACATGAGCTCTGGGGGTACTAGTTAGTTCATATTGTCCTTCCACCTATAGGGTTGGAGACCCCTTCAGCTCCTTGGGTACTTTCTCTAGCTCCTCTCTTGGGAACCCTGTGTTCCATCTAATAGCAAACTGTGAGCATCCACTTCTGTGTTTGCCAGGCACTGGTATAGCCTCCCACGAGACAGCTATATCAGGGCCCTTTCAGCAATATCTTGCTGGTGTATGCAATAGTGTCTGTGTTTGGTGTCTGATTATGGGATGGATCCCTGGCCGCAGCAATCACTGGTTGGTCCATCCTTTTGTTTCAGCTCCACACTTGATCTCTGTAACTCCTTTTGAGACAGGGTTTCTCTGTATAGCCCTGGCTGTCCTGGAACTCACTTTGTAGACCAGGCTGGCCTCGGACTCAGAAATCTGCCTGCCTCTGCCTCCCCAGTGCTGGGATTAAAGGCGTGTGCCACCACACCTGGCTTGAAGAAATTTTCTTTTTCAAGAACGGGTGGAGGAAGAGCAGCAGCAATAACAAAAAACCACTCTCAGCCCAAGGTGAAGAATTTTCTGGAGTTCTCCTTTAGGAATCTGGGGCTCTAGACAAGTTTCCTAGGTGACATTTGACCTCATGACCATTTCAAAGCTTCTGGAAGACAAGAAATTTACCCTATTTGAGATCTATCACTAGATGCAGAGTTATTTGTTATTGTTTTTTTGTTTTTGAGACAGGATCTTACTATGGAGCTCTGGTTGTTGTGAAACTATATAGATCAAGTAGGCCTGGAGTTCACGGAGATCTGCCTGTTTCTCTCTACCTCCTTAGTGCTGAGATCAAAGGCGTGCCCCACCATGCCTGGCATAGATCCAAAGTTTTAAGAACTCTTTTCTAGATCGTACCATGGGAAGCAAGTCCCAGTTTTCAGAGTGAGGCTGATAGGGCATATGAGAAACACACCTATGTGTGGGCTTCCAGATTCTCTCACTGCTGCTGGAACCCCAAGTCCTCCAAGAAGGAATAGCCCATGGCTGCTTGCCATGAAGATTGTACAGAGAAGATGTCTTGAGAACTTCATTCAGTGGAACTGCCAGCAACACAGTAACAATGTCTCTAGCCCACACCTGAGCCTGCACATAACTGAATGAGGCAGAAGCCTTATTGTTGCTATAACTAGCAAAGTCTGTATAGTTAGATTCATGGCTGCCAAGTGAGCCTGCTAGTTCTTCACCTCCTAAAGTACTCAACGCCCTCTACCATTGATAAGCAGTAGTGGGTGATCCTGGGTCATTGTGGGAGGAAGAGAGAGACTGAATCCACCGTTCCTAAAGCAAGCAGTAGGAAACAGACTCACAGGAGTCACGGCATTTGTGTCCAGTCCCTCCTCCCTGATTCTCTGTAGAAAGCCCATAGGTCTAAGGCTGTCAGTGCACCCACACTCACACCCTAGAATCACATGGTGAGCATTTCTATTGTGCTAATTCCTGCATTGCATCCCACACCAATTAAATCAGAACTCTTAGGGGAAGGGTATGACCTAGGGAATTTCAAAAACAAAGAAACAAACAAACAAACAGCTTGGAGTAGAGAGTCACTGATTGGGGTCCACATGAAGATGTAAGGTTCTATAGAGTACAGATTATTTATAACACTTAGGAGCACATCTGTCAACTTCCTTTGTGGTAACTTATTTAAAAGTATCTAAATCCCAAACCTTCCAGGCACAACAGCAGTAGCAGTCCCTCCTACATAACATGCAGTGTTACAAATAAATGACAAAGTCAAACTAAGTGTCTTAGTCAGGGTTTCTATTCCTGCACAAAACATCATGACCAAGAAGCAAGTTGGGGAGGAAAGGGTTTATTCGGCTTACACTTCCACACTGTTGTTCATCACCAAGGAAGTCAGGACTGGAACTCAAGCAGGGCAGGAAGCAGGAGCTGATGCAGAGGCCATGGAGGGATGTTACTTACTGGCTTGCTTCCACTGGCATGCTCAGCTTGCTTTCTTATAGAATCAAGGACTACCAGCCCAGGGATGACACCACCCACAATGAACCCTTGATCACTAATTGACTTACGGCTGGAGGCATTTCCTCAAGGGAGGCTCCTTTCTCAGTGATAACTCCAGCTTGTGTCAAAATGACACACAAAACCATCCAGTACACTAAGCAATTGACTCTCACACTTAGGAGCACAGTTAGAGACATACAATGTTCATATTCTTCATGAGAAAAAAGCTTTTTCTTTAAGCCAAAGCATAAATCCGTTCTGCTGCTCATTTGGGGAGTTATCACACAATCTCTCTCTCTCTCTCTCTCTCTCTCTCTCTCTCTCTCTCTCTCTCTCTCTTTTTAAAAATTATTTTAAGGAAAAATCTGAGAATAAGATGGAAGAAAAAATGCTGCAACTTTCAAGCAAGTTGGAGAATTTTATGAACTTGCAGAAACAGGAGGCAGAAGTAAACAAAGTGAAGGCCATAGACAATAAAGTGTCTAAGAAAATGAGCCAAATAGAGAAGCGGATCTGGGCGGAACTAGAGAAAATGCAAAATGACTATCAATCAGGTGAGCAAAGAACACATGGCTTTCCTTTCCCTTCCCCTCCCTCCCTCCCTTCCCCTCCCCTTCATTCCCAAGTGTTTCTTTTCAGTGGGTCTGCTCATTTAGTGACATCATCATGCATTTAATCTGGCTTCCCCAAATATCTTATAGGAGGCCAGCATAATACTGAAGGTACATTCATGAGTAGTCAATTCCACTTGATCATGTCTCTTGCCTGTTATTGCTGTGAGATGCTTTACTTATTAAGATCTTTGCATCATAAATCTATAAGATGTGAAGCTCTTGGGCTCACAAAGTCCTGACTTGTGGTTCCATTATAAACTTAGGAGACTAAGTCAAATGGCCTTCTCATTGAACCGCAGGTGTAGTGGTGTTGTACAGATGTCAGCCTGACAACTTGACCTTTAGAAGGGAGGAAAAGATGAATTAACAGAGTCCTTGTAATAACTGCTTTTCTTCTTAAGAGGCTAAAGACAGCAGTGTCCAGCTGAGCTGACTTCAAAGAGAATTGATTTGAAAGGGTCATCTAAGTCAAAAGAGAAGAAGAAGGAATAGGGGCTGTGGAGCAGCCATTTGCCTTGATTCACAATTCTTTTTTTTTTTTCTTCAATATTTTTTATTAGATATTTTCTTAATTTCCATTTCAAATGCTATCCCGAAAGTTCCCTCCCCCATCCCCCCACCGTGTTCCACTACCCACTCACTCCCACTTCTTGGCCCTGGCATTCCCCTGTATTGGGGTATATAAAGATTGCAATACCAAGGGGCCTCTTCTCCCAATGATGGCCGACTAGGCCATCTTATGCTACATATGCAGCTAGAGACATAAGCTCTGGGGTTTCTGGTTAGTTCATATTGTTGTTCCTCTTCTAGGGTTGCAGACCCCTTCAGCTCCTGGGGTTCTATCTCTAGCTTCTCCATTGTGGGCCCTGTGTTCCATCTTATAGATGACTGTGAGCATCCACTTCTGTGCGAGACAGCTTTATCAGGGTCCCCTAAGTAGACATTTGCTGTCCTATGCAATAGTGTCTGAGTTTAGTGACTGATTATGGGATGGATCCCCCCTGGTGGTGTAGTCTCTGTATGGTCCATCCTTTCATCTTAGCTCTAAGCTTTGTTTCTGTAACTCCTTTCATGGGTATTTTGTTTCCTATTCAAAGGAGGAATGAAGTATCCACGTGCTGGTCTTCCATCTTGATTTTCTTGTGTTTTGCAAATTGTATCTTGGGTATTCTAAGTTTCTGGGCTAATATCCATTTATCAGTGAGTGCATATCCAATGACTTCTTTGCCCAAGAATTTCATAAATTCATTTTCTTAATAGCAGAATGGTACTCCATTGTGTAAATGTACCACATTTTATGTATCCATTCCTCTGTTGAGGGACATTGATTCACAATTCTGAAGAATGCAAGGCTCCTTTATTAGAGAAAGGTCTAGCCTCTGTTGTGTCCTCCAGGGCTTAGAAAAATATGTGTAAATTCCACAAGAATTTGGTCTCACGGAGATGCACTGAAGGTACCTCCTTCCATCCAGTGTTCTTGGCACTTAAGTTAATGTGCTGCCTACAGCAAGTAACTCTCACAGCCCCACCTCCTACAGCCATAGCTCCACCTCCTACAGCCATAGCCCCACCTCCTACAGTCATAGCCCCATGTCCTACAGCCAAGTTAAAATAGTGAACCTGTGATCAGGTATCATATCCCAGACTCAAATGACTCTTCCAATAAGGGACCCTCTTTTCCTATTTCATTTCAGTACCCATTTTCTATTTAATTATACTTATTGTTGCTTAGGAGGAGTTGAAGAGTTTTTTTCAGTCTTTGTTTTTGTTTTACTAAGTGGGGGGTTCTAAAAAAGAGAGACTACAATGGAGTACTCCTTTATGCTTTGAATAAAAAGATGTTGATATGCAACTATGTGGCAGACCTCCTCAGGATGTAGGGTCTGAGCTTGTGGCCTAAGGGTCATGAGGGATTAGACATGAGGAGAAAAGGTAGGAAGCTCCAAGAGGGACAAGAACAGTCACTCTTTAGCTCCCCCAAGCTGCTTACTTGATAAGGAGGTAACAAGAATTGTTTTGTAGCCACAAATCTTTTCTCAGCACCTACAGAGAGAAATGTGTGTGGTGTAACTGGATATTTTCTTTATTTGATTTTCAAGTATTATCCCCTTACCTGGTTTTCCACCATCCTAGTAACCCGCTATCCCATCCCCTCTCCCCCTGCTTCTATGAGGGTGTTCCTCCACCCACCCACCCACCCACCCAGCCTTCTTGCCCTTGATTTCCCTATACTGGGGCATCAATTAAGCCTTCATAGGACCAAGGACCTCTCCTCGCATTGATGCTGACAAGGCCAGCCTCTGCTTCATATGTAGCTGGAGTTATGTGAACTCCTTGTTTGGTGGCTTAGTCCCTGGGAGCTCTGGGCAGTATGGTTGGTTGATATTGTTCTTCCTGATATTGTACTGTTGGTTGTTGTTCTCCCTATGGGGTTGCAAAGTGCTTCAGCTCCTTCAGTTCTTTCTCTAACTTCTCCATTGGAGACCCTGCACTCAGTCCAATGGTTGGCTTCAAGCATCCGCCTCTGTATTTGTAAGGCTCTGGCAGGGCCTCTCAGGGGACAGCTATAGTGGGCTCCTTTCAGCATGCATTTCTTAGCATTCACAATAGTGTTGGAGTTTGGTGACTATATGGTATGACTCTCCAAGTGGGACAGTCTCTAGATGGCCTTTCCTGTTAATACCCAGGTTCCCGCCTTGCCTGCAAGAAAGGAATATGGACAAAAATATAGAATCCTTCTACAAGCATATCTTTATTACCATGTGGAGAAAGAGAGAGCGAAAGAGAAAGTAGTCCTAGAAATAACTCCGCTCAATTACACCTCAGTGTGACGTGTGTCGTCAGGATTGGCTGACTGCCCATTACCTCAAGTTACGCCCCGGGATGGGCGGTGACTACGTGGTTTCATCACTGGACTTGTTTGCGTCTCTAGGCAACCGTCTCCTAGGTAACCCTCTCGGGCACCGCACCGGCTCGGAAGCGGCTTTAGCGCGGCTCCCTACACTTTCCCTCAGTCTCTGCTCTGTACTTTGTCTCCGTATTTGCTCCTGTGAATATTTTGTTCCCCTTTCTAAGAAGGAATGAAGCACCCACACTTTGGTCTTCCTCCTTCCTGAGTTTCATGTGGTCTGTGAATTGTATCTTGGGTATTACGAGCTTTGGGGCTAATATCCACTTGTCAATGAGTGCATATCATATATTTTCTTTTGCGATTGGGTTACCTCACTCAGGATGATATTTTCTAGTTCCATCCATTTGCTTAAGAACTTCATAAATTCATCGTTTTTAATAGCTGAGTAGTACTCCATTGTGTAAATGTACCACATTTTCTGTATCCAATCCTCTGTTGAGGGACATCTGGATTCTTTCCAGCTTCTGGCTATTATAAATAATACTGCTATGAAGTGGAGCATGTGTCCTTATTACATGTTGGAGCATCTTCTGGTATATGCCCAGGAGTGGTATAGCTGGGTCCTCAGGTAGTACTATGTCCAATTTTCTGAGGAACTGCCAAATTGATTTCCAGAGTGGTTGTACCAGCTTGCAATCCCACAAAAGTAGGAGTGTCCCTCTTTCTCCACATCCTCACCAGCATCTGCCGTCACCCGAGTTTTTGATCTTAGCCATTCTGACTGGTGTGAGGTGGAATCTCAGGGATGTTTTGATTTGCATTTTCCTGATGACTAAGAATGTTTGAACATTTCTTTAGGTGCTTCTCAGCCCTTCAAGTTTCTTCAGTTGATTATTCTCTGTTTACCTCTGTTCCCCCTTTTTTTAAAAATAGGGATATTTGGTTCTCTGGAGAAGAAAATATTTTAAAGTTCCTCTGAACTAGCCAGTATGATTACAGAGAGGGGAAAGAAAAGTATTCATAGTAAAGCCAGATCCAGTTAATCTACTATACGCTAATTCATCTGTATATTTTTAGATTTGTCTTAATGGAGTTTAATGTTCTTTGAATTAAAGGTTGATCAATTATGGAAGTCCTGCTAAAGAGCACATTTGGTGGCAGGGGAGCTCCAATGCACTGTTTTTAATGTATCTGTTCTCCTTTCTTGTTCTAGGATTTAATGTATCTGTTCTCTTTTCTTGTTCAAGGATTTAATGTATCTGTTCTCCTTTCTTGTTCTAGGATTTAAATCAATCCACGACTCCCTCAATTCTCTCCAACAAATACAGAAAACAAAAATGGATTTAGAGAAACATAAAGTACAGAAAGACCTAAAGAAATTACAACGTAAAATAGTGGAACTTCAAGAAGTGTAACTTTGAAGACGCTTTCTTTTCCAGCAGCTGGTGCAAGGTTTTGTTGGGGAAAGTTGTGAATAAGAAAATGAATATCTTTAGGAAACTACTTCTGGTGTTTCTTATCACCTCTAAAAGAAATCAACATTTCAGGGGGAAAGACACAATAAATCAAAAAGCTTCATGATGCCTTGAATTTCTTAATGAAAAATTAAGAAATTTGTTTTCATACATGCACAGTTATATTTTTATTTGCCCACAAGTAAGAAAAGCAAAATTTGTAACGTGTACCTGATGAATAAAGTAAGTTCAAGTATATGGCAGAGCCACTAGATGACTGATTATGTCTGAAAATAACAACCACTATAGTTTCATTTCTGCTCCTGTGTTAAAACTCCATAAGAAAAAGCAACTTTAAGGGAGAAAGGATTTATTTGGCTTTCAGTTCATTGTAGAGAAATCAAGCAGCTTGTCTTATCACATCCAGAGTTAGGAACAGTGAGAAATGAATGCATAAATATTTCTCATGCTTACTCATGTTCAGCTGTCTCCACTGCTCTACATTTCATGACCCCTGACTAAGGAAAGTTACCACCCATAGTGGGCATGGTTCTCCCATATTGATTATTTAAAACATCACCCTACAAATACATCCACATGCCAACTAAACTACAGATAATTTCTCACTGAGTTGCTCTTCCCAGGTGAGTCCTGGTTGTGTCAAGTTGACAATTAAAGTTAATCATCATGGGAACTATTAGAATAAGGCATTCTTACTTTGTGGTACACTGTTTGTGCTGGAATGAGGACTAATTTCTACCTACAGGTTTTATAAGCCTGACAAGGGAACCCATTACCAGATTTAGAAACCTTCCTTGGTTTATAGATTTCTAAAAATAGTAACAATTTCTCCCATAATAAAGCAATTTTAACACCCAAATGTTTCACCTACACCCACTTTGCTAATTTTTTAATCATGTAAAACATCCCCACCTGCTATCATTAGTGTATACATGGCTTCATTATCTTTGGAGGGAAAGTCATAGTAGATTTAAGAGTTCTAAACAGAAAAACATCCTCTTGTAATCAAATGTCATGCTAAGGATCAAGATCTGATCCTCCAAGTAATTACAAGTGTTTGTAAATCAGCAAGAAAGTGATATATTCAAAATTTTATTTTCAATATGGTCACAGGATATGACTAGGTAGGTGACAGAAAACTATAATAAACAATGGAAGGATGAAAAATACTCACCTTTGCTGTCAAAAGAATCAAGGGATCTCAGATACCATCTTCAGGTTGCCAGGCAGTGAGTTAGTTGATAATACTGCATGGACACATGTGAGAAAGAAAGGAAAGCTCTCCTAGAGCATTGGTGAACCTATAAACTGGTACGATGAATTAGAAGGCAATTTGGAAGCATCTATTAAATTCTCTTCTCCTCTCTTCCCTTCATCTCTGACTCTCTGTCATACACAGACCCTGCAGAATTACAATTCCAAACCTGATCTATTACACACATAAAAAGATCCCCAAAGCCTTGTAAAGACACATCCAGGACTCATACTCATGAGAGATTCTGAAGCTGAAGAAACTTTGATGGTTATACAACAATTTAACCTCTGTTCAGAGGACACTGGAGGACTGGACCTCTTTCCCCTTGCATTACTCCATTTAAGTTTACTCAAAAATTTTATCAGCATGAATGAGCTTCCTTTTTGAGAGAAGGTCAAGACAGAGACATGGCTCTTACTCCATCTCAAATGCTTTTGCTTAATCATTTAGGAAATGTGAAGCTCCTCTCCCCACAGACACAAGCTAATGCTGGAGCACTGGAACTCTGGGATCATATACAGAACAGATGATAAAAACTCATGAGCTTTTTGTATACTAATACCATTTTTACAGTCTTGGATAGTGTAAGTCCTGCTGTCTTCCAGCATTTGCTTTCCCTGTATTAGAACCTGCTTTTGGAAAATATTCTGGAAACTTCTTGACATTAGTTGTAGTAGTGACTTTTTGGACATAAGATCAAAACACAGAGTGAGAAAAGTGTGACTACATCAAATAAAAGGTTTCCACATAGTAAGACAACAATATGGAGGGACAGCATAAGGGAAGGGGAGACAAAGAGATGGCTCAGTGGATGAGAACATCTGCTGTACAAGTAGGAAGACATGCGTTTGATTCCAGCACCCACATAAAAAGCTGGCATGTCCATACCAGTACCTGCAGGGGCCAAGACAGGAAGATCACTGGAACAAGCTGACACCAGTACAACCGCAGGTTCAGTGAAAGGACCCTGCTTCAAGTGAAAAGGGTGAAAAGGGATAGGATATTTGATGTCCCCCTCTACCCGTAAATGTCTACACAGGTACATGCATATACACCTCAGCACACACACAGATGGAGAATATGGTTGTCCTTCAGCATCATGATCCATACATGTTGAACTCATGCAAAATCATGTAGCATTTGTTGAAGACCTATGCAGATTCTTATATTTTATTTGTTCCTTTATTGCACATTGCCACTAGTAGTTTACCATGTCCAGATGGCTCCTTTGAGCAAAATGGAGGATTCCCATTTCTTACCAGGGCTTCCTCTTTTCTGCCTGATCTGGGGAACCCAACCCCCAATCTTCTACCTGAGGAATTTCACATGGTCCTTAGCACCTTCCTCTTTCCTTTTTTTTTTTTTTTTTTTTTTTTTTTTTTTTTGGTTTTTCGAGACAGGGTTTCTCTGTATAGCCCTGGCTGTCCTGGAACTCACTTTGTAGACCAGGCTGGCCTCGAACTCAGAAATCCGCCGGCCTCTGCCTCCCAAGTGCTGGGATTAAAGGCGTGCGCCACCACGCCCAGCTTCCTCTTTCCTGATAAGAATCTGCCCAGCAAGTACATGGGAGTCCTAGAATGTCTTTCCATGCAAATGAAGCATTCATAGTACTCCATTTAAACTCCAGCCAATGAAACTTAACCTTAAGAAGAACACCTTTCATGGACCATCCAGAGACTACCCCACCCGGGGATCCATCCCATAATCAGCCACCAAACCCAGACACTATTGCATATGCCAGCAAGATTTTGCTGAAAGGACCCTGATATGGCTATCTCAAGTGAGGCTATGCCAGTGCCTGGCAAATACAGAAAGGGATGCTCATTGTCATCTATAGGATGGAACACAGGGCCCCCAGTGGAGGAGCTAGAGAAATTACCCAAGGAGCTGAAGGGGTCTACAACCCTTTAGGTGGAACAACAATATGAATTAACCAGTACCCCCAGAGCTCATGTCTCTAGATGCATATGTAGCAAAAGATGGCCTAGTTGGCCATTATTGGGAAGAGAGGCCCCTTGGTCTTACAAACTTTATATCCCCCAGTACAGGGAAATGCCAGGGCCAAGAAGTGAGAGTGGGCAGGTAGGGGAGCAGGGTGGGAGAGGGGATAGGGAACTTTCAGGATAGCATTTGAAATGTAAATAAAGAAAATATCTAATAAAAAATAATAATAAATAAAAAACACCTTCCCATTCTTCAAGGTTCATATATAGCCCTTGTCCACCTCAAATAAAGGTATGGGCATAAGCTAAGACCATGTAAGAGAGCTGTTTCATTAAAATCATCAGAGAAATCCCTCCCCACTCCAGGTCTGGCACCCACTCCTCGCCAGACCAGGATCCTACAGGCCCCACCTCTTCTGGTTCCAGCCTAGTGTGTAGCAATGCCTGGACATACCGAGAGGGAGGAAACAGAGGAACCCCAGGAAGAACCCCAGCACAAATATCACATCCCTATGTTGGAGTGACCCCAAGTTTTCAAGCAGGTCACACTCCACAATTCAGCCACATCCCTAGCCATCTATTTTGTTTGTTTGTTTATTTGGTTGGTTGGTTGGTTTTCAAGACAGGGTTTCTCTGTATATCCCTGGCTATCCTGGAGCTCACTTTGTAGACCAGGCTGGCCTCGAACTCAGAAATCCGTCTGCCTCTGCCTCCTGAGTGCTAGGATTAAAGGCATATGCCACCACGCCCGGCTGCCATCCACATTCTTTAAACCTCACTAGATTATTGCAATGTCAGAATGTCAGTGCTATATAGTTTTGCTAAACCTTTTTTCTTCTGGCAGGGTTAGTGGGGATGATAACAAAAAGAAGTACATGTTCTATACAGTTCAAGTTTAAAACTACTTTTTACCAATGATTGAGTCTACAGTTGAAATACCTGCAGACTCAGAAAGGGAGACTTCATGTATTGACCATAAATTTAATAGGAGGCTAATATCTTGCTCTTAAGGAAGTTACAGGCTATGGAAAGGCCAATAATTGCATTTGCAAACACATGGGCAAGGCTGTGATGGGAACTAAGCCAAGTGGAATAGAGTGAGAAGAGTCTGTTGGACAAGAGACTAAATCCATGAACTTCAAGAAGTTCAATATAGTCAGAGCCTAACATGTGTCCTGGAAGATGGGGAGGGGAGGAGCATGCAGGAAGTGGGTAAAAAGAGAGCTGGGGAACACTGAGGGTGTGTGTGGTTCAACCACAAAGGACTTAGTAATTTATGTTGAGAAACTGGGCTTTATCCCAAGGGCCCATAATAGGCTCCAAGAGATTTGCATTTGAGATTCCTTTGCCTGGAATGTGTAGAAGACACAGGGAGGAGGAAGCACAGTTGGGCTGAAGGAAAAAGAAATGATGCAGTGGGGCAGGATCTGTGTTCTCAGGGATATACAGTATATACATTATATATTCTGGGCACAGTCAAAACTGGGAGTCCAGTAGTTTAGAGGAAAATGGGGCCTGGATAAAAATTCAGACTGTGAATTTATCTTTGGAAGTCACCAACAAAGTTTTTTGGAGTTATGAGTGGGAAATACTTGCCTGAGCAAGAGTCCCATGGGTCTAGGGGCATGGATACTGTAAGAGGAAGAAGGTGAACACCAAGTGTGAAGGAATAGGCATGCCCAGGTAAGAATGGAATCAGCAATGAGTAGAAGTGGTGCAGTAGGTGAGAGGATGTGACTGCCTGTGAAGGTCTTGGGCTCTGCCTGCAGATGGTGGCAGTGATTCATTATCATCCCACTGTCCTTGGAAGTCAGAACCCACCTAACAAAGATGTCTCACCCTCCAATGTAAATTTGCAAGCATAGAATAACAAATGCTTTCTTGATTCCTCTTCTATTTCATAAATAAATGCATGTCTTTTCAAACACACAGAGGGTGATGAGTTTTTCAGAGAAGCAGGAGTGCTGAAAGAACACAGGAGAGATAGATCGCCTGTACCCTATCCTACAAGGCTTTTCCCCATCTCTGTTAGATCCTGTTATAAAGTCATGACATTTTCTGATTCTTTGGTAGAATGTAGCTATTTCATTATCAGAAGGTATACATACACGTGACAAATGAGAACTTGAAATGACTGGTAGACTGACCACTATGTCATGAGCCAAGTCTACTTCAACAATCTCAGAAAAGAAATGGGGGGAATCTATTAGTTGTCAGAGAATTCAAGGGATGTTGAGTGCTACAAACCCCAAATTTAATCCTGTACAACAATCACCATTCTTGTGGTTTTGGATTTATTCTGTAATTTTGGTTTTCTCATCTTCAAATGGGTCAATACTGCACCTGCCTTGAAGGTTACTAAAATATGAGAAAGAACATTTATTAAGGTATTGCCAGATATTAAGAACTGCTCAAGGAAGTCTAAATGGATTCATACTAGACAGTAATCACAACAGAGAGATGAAGCAACTTACTAGGTCAGGTTACTAGACGAAGACAGAATTTGAACCCAGAGAACTTAATTTATACAGCAGTTTGTATTTTTTTTCTTTAAACACAAGCAGATCGCCTTACATTATAGTCTGATCTAGTAAAGACTACACACTTATTATTAATAAACAGAGCATCTGACTTTCCTAAGGTAAGATGGAGTTCACGGTACTCTATATTGAGATCATTATCTAAAAATATTTGTGCTTAAAAGACTCATTTAGTATGAATGAAAAAAATACTTCTGCTTTTACTAATCCTATCAAAAGAGAAAAGTAGAGAGAAAACAAAAATAGATATTTCTTCTGGATGACCTGCTGACAATGAAACCTTATCCCAAGGCTCTGAAGTGTGCTTACCTCCATCTCACAGTATTGCTTATTGTTAGGTCTAAAGTGTGCCCCCAAGATGGCAGCGCTGGTGACAATGTCCTCAATGACAAATGGAATCAGCTCAGGTTGGACTCTGACCAGATAAACAGAAGGCTCACTAGCAGATAAAACCTACTCAGCATTCCTTAGAAACATGAAGCAGGTAGGTTTCTGTTTGTCAGGATAAGCCTTTACTTCCTTATGCACATGTCCTTAACATCCAACTACCTCCACTAGGGACATCTGGTTTCCAATGAACACAAACAGACCAAAGTCCCCATGCTAGTTCCTAGTGTGTTCTGGCCTGCTCCCCACTCGCCGGTTCTCTAGTTCTCAGGCTGTTCTGGCTCACATGCTTCCCCCAACCATTACCTGTCCCCCAGGGACTAATCCATCATCAACAAAGGAGTGAGTACACATGGCTCCAGCTGCATATGTTGCAGAGGATGGCTTTGTCACGCATCAATGGGAAGAGAGGTCCTTGGCCCTATGAAGGCTCGATGCCCCAGTGTAGGGGAATTGAGGGTGAGGAGGTGGGAGTGGGTGGATGGGTGGAGGAACACCCTCATAGAAGCAGGGGAAGGGAGGATGGGATGGGGGTTTCTCAGGGGTGGGGGACTGGGAAAGGGGATAACATTTGAAATGTAAATAGTGAAAATATACAATTTAAAAGAAGAAAAAAACAAAAAACAAAAAACACCCCCCCCCCCCCAGCAAAGCTCACTCCCATTTGTTGTTCTCAGTTTGGACCCACAATAAACCTCTTTTTATGGAGTGGTCCCATTTAATTTCATTGCACCGTGCTTACACATATCAATAAAAATTTCTCTCTCAGCCAGTGTCTACCCCCCACCCCTTTCTCCATGACAAACCATCTGCTCCATCTGGATTCTTCCTTGTGCCCAGACAAATCTGTGTCACAAACAAGAGAAATTAGCACTTCTAGAAATGTCTGTACTCAGAAAAATATGTAACTCAGTCTGTAAGGCAACTCTTTCTTTTCCTCACTACCACCTGGCTTTGTCCTAATCCCCAAACTTAGCTCCATGTTTACAAAAACTATCTCTACCTTTATTTTCTAAAAATATTAAATAGTGCAAATCAATTAAATCGTTTAAACTAGTGTATTGAAGTTTTCCAAAGCAGTTACCACTGCCTATTTACAGCATGTTTTTCTATCTAGAGATCAAACAATGACTAATTTTTTGTGTGATCAAAGGGAGGAAATGACATTAGAAATGTAGGGACTTAGAGAGGAAGTTATCTAAGATATATAAAACAATGTGAATGTTCTATTTAATGTGTGTGATCTTGTAAAAAGCACAACCTATTTTGGCATATTGCAAGAACAAGCATATAATTACATTGAACCTTTCATGGATGGTGGCTTCTGTGAAGCACCCTCTGAGTGAGGACAACTTTCCTTCCTAGTCTTAGATTCAAGACCACTCCCCTACCTATTTTTGCCCTATAATAAAGGGCTTCTCTTCTAAGGTTTATAGGCACAGGGTTTGCAGCAGTTTATTCTAGTATTTTGTTTCATTCATTTTGACTTGGAAAACTTCAGAGCCCTCATTAGAGGAATAGAATGTCATCAGTAGAAACCTAGCTAAGACTCAGAATTTATAAACTCATAGACAATTCAAAGGCAAAAAAAAAAAGACTTATATAGTCATAAATCTAGTCAATAATAAAGCATGCTTTAAAAAAAAACAAGAATTTTGTAGTGCATACAATGTGTTTTGGTGATATTCTCCTCCACTGTCTCCCCTAACTCCTGCTAGATACACTCTCACACTCCCCTCCTGTCTTAGTCAGGGTTTCTATTCCTGGACAAACATCATGACCAAGAAGCAGTTGGGGAGAAAAGGGTTTATTCAGCTTACACTTTCATACTGCTGTTCATCACCGAAGGAAGTCAGGACTGGAACTCAAGCAGGTCAGAAAGCAGGAGCTGATGCAGAGGCCATGGAGGGATGTTCTTTACTGGCTTGCTTCCCCTGGCTTGCTCAGCCTGCTCTTATAGAACCCAAGACTGCCAGCCCAGAGATGGTCCCACCCACAAGGGGCCTCTCCCCCTTGATCACTAATTGAGAAAATACCCCACAGCTGCATCTTATGGAGGCACTTCCCCAACTGAAGCTCCTTTCTCTGTGATAACCCAGCTGTGTCAAGTTGACACATAAAACCAGCCAGTCCACCTTCCCAGAAACCACTGGAAGGATACACCAGGACCAAGTTCTCAGCCCACAGGAGATTTGTTTGACCTAGAGGGACAAAGGGCATGAAGAAAGAGACAAAGACAGAAAACACAGGACTGGGGAGAAGGGAAATGAAATAAGGGAGATGGGGGAGAAATATTTTTCTGGAGGGACAAAGAACTGATTCTGGATAGAGAGAAGGCCTGGAGGCAAAGGGCAGCTTATAAAGAGAAAAGGGGAAACCATTCAATTATGTGGGACTGCTACCTTAATATCAAGGTTCCCTACCTCACACTTTGACCTCCACAGGCACACCACAGCATGTGCTGCCACATCCACATGTCACTCTGCACACAGAAGTAATTTTCATAAAATTTCCAAACACACACACAAACATGTTGTGTTTAACCTTGATTGAACATGTTAATTAGGTGAGTCTTTTAGTTGTTGGACACCTGGACCTTGGTGGTCAGCCTGGGGTTGAGAAAGTGGCCCATAAGGGAATAGACCTTGCTTGTTAGCTTTAAGAATATAATGGCTTTTAATGGGAGGGTGAGTGTAAAAGGTAAAATCTGTTGGTGCCATGTTTGCCCTGCTTGGGCCTGCTACAGCCCTTCAACCATCAACTGTCAACAGCACCTCAGCTGGTTGGGTGGAGGCTTGAGAACCCCTTCTTGCTCCTCACTGGCTTGCTGACTGGCTAGAGTGTGTGCAAGCAGCCACAGCTGCTGTGAGTTCATAAGCGCAGTGGTCCTGACATGTCCAGAAGATGTTGCTAAGCTCAGGTCTTCCCTAACCTCCAGCTCTTATTATCTTTTGGCTCTCTCTCCCAAAGTGGCCCTGATCCTTGGGAAGAGAGTGTGATAGGTTCCATCGGTGGTGCCTGAGCAACCTAGATACTTGTTCTCTGTATTTTGAGTAGCTTTGTGAATTTCTGCATTAATCTTGTCCACTGAAATTTCTCTGGTAAGTTCTGAGATCTGCACTAATCCATGGATATAGCATAAGAATTTAGAGGTAGTTTGACACTTAGCAAAATATTACTAGTAGGTTCATCCCTTTGGTTTCAATCCATTGGATGGTGTTTGGCTAGAATAACAGCACACCTGTGGAGTGGTTCTCAAATACAATCAGAAAATTGTGGTAGTATTGCACCCATGGCTGTATCTTGCTATACCTGTCACTATTGCCTGTCACAGGCATCAACAACAGGGTAAGACTGTTGATGATTTTTCCCTCAGCAGCCTACCTAGCACTTTCCAGTACTATGCAGAGTAGCCAGGAAACCTACTGTTCAGTTCCACCCTGAATTCTCTAAGTCCCTTGATAAGTATGTGGTGTCTTCAGCAATAGCATGGTTCTGCTGGGCAAACAAGCACTGGCAACAGTCTGCATTGTTTGGGAGTATCCAGGACTCTGAACAAAAACTCAAAAAGAGGATTTTCACACCTGGCAGCTGAGTTTATTATGTGGCAACTTATGGCTTACAGGAGGTGCATTATACCTTATGTAGGGTAACTCCAATCAACTCCTTTATGTGAACAACATGTTTGTGTGTGTGTTTGGAAATTTTATGAAAATTACTTCTGTGTGCAGAGTGACATGTGGATGTGGCAGCACATGCTGTGGTGTGCCTGTGGAGGTCAAAGTGTGAGATAGGGAACCTTGATATTAAGGTAGCAGTCCCCCATAATTGAATGGCTTTCTGAGCTTGGTGCAAAATAGGGAGCTCCTTTTCTTAGCAGGGCTTCTCTGACTCTGCCTTTGTCTGGGGTGTCCCTGCACACAGGTCTTGTCTGAAAAGTCACCTTGTACAGAGCTCTCTAGAAGGCAGCATAGCTAAGTACACATGTCCCACTTTGGCTTCCTGCCTGCATGATAATTCAGTGCTGTATTATAACCAATCAGTCCTTCCTGCTCACTTGATGTTATTATCAATTAACTCTTTCTACCAATACCCATAAAAAAGCCCTCATATACCCTATCGCTGAAACAATAAAGTAGACTGGTTTCATTGCAGCAGTCTCCAGGGGTCATTCTGTCCATACTCATGGCTGCCTGAACCTTGCTCTCTATCTCTGTGTAGTGGTGTAAAATCCAAAATAAGTTCGAGACCACCCAGCCCCTTCCATTCTGAAGGGACTTTCCAAACGATACAGTTTTAGTGGTCAAAATGATGAAGTCTACAGCTGCCAAAACAAGAGCTGTTTTCAGAAAAATAACCAGAATAGCAGTTCCCAGAAAAATTCCCCTACCCCACCCTACACCGAATCCCGAGAAAGACCATAAACTGCCCTGACCTTGACGATAGAATTCCCCATGACGTTAATAGCCATGATGTTAATAAGTGGGACGTTAATAGCTGAGCCATACATACAAAACATACTGTTGCTTTGCTGACCAATCATAATAACTCGCCAGAGAGTATAAAGGAGCTGTGCTTTTTGAATTCGGGGTTGACTCTCCCTTTGAGGCTGAGCAACCCCATGTGCATCAGAACAATAAACCTCTTGCCATTGCAGCGATCTATCTTCAAGTTGTGTTTTTGGGGTCGCACACTCAATACTAAGGCCTTAGGGTCTTACAGTGGCTATTCCTGGTTGTCAACTTGACTATATCTAGAATGAATTACAATCCAGAATTGGAGGCTCACTAGTGATCCTAATCTGGAGGCTGGGAGATACAAGTTTCTGACCTGGATTTTGGCATGGAGATCTTAAGGCATAGTGGCTATGAATTCTAGAAGATTAAGACAGGGAGACCTCTGAGTTCAATCTGAGATTAAAGGCATGGTGGCACACACCTTTAATCTGGGCTACACCTTCTGCTGGAGACCTACATAAGGACATTGGAAGAAGGAAGATTTACACTCTTTCTCTCCTTCGCCTGCTTGCCTTGTGGGACTGAGCAACTGCTAGATCCTTGGACTTCCATTCACAGCGGCTGCTGACCATTGTAGGAAGTTGGACTGCAGATTATAAGTCATCAACAAATTCCTTTACTATATAGAGACAACCCATAAGTTCTGTGACTCTAGAGAACCTGACTAATATATTCCTCATGGCTTGTTCAGCCCGCTTTCTTGCAGAAGCCAGAACCACCAGCCCAGGGATGGCACCACTCACAATGAGCTGGGACCTCCTCCATCAATCATTAAGAAAATGCCATATAGCCAGATCTTATAGAGGCATGTTCTCAACTGAGGCTCGCTCCTCTTTGATGACTCTAGGTTGTGTCAAGTTGACATAAAACTTGCCAGCACACCAGTCAAGGTAAGTTGTCCACCATCAGAGGCAGTAATAATACGTGGAAACTGGGGCATTTCCAGATCCTTGGATCTGTGTAAACTGCGTCATACAAGTCATCCTGTGGGTTGCTCCCTGTGACATGAGGAGTGTTATCTCTACCTTTATGATGAGGAAAGTTGGGCTTAACTTTGGTGGCTTGTCCAAGGTGACCCAGCTACCAGGTACTGGAGCTTTCAGCAGAGCTGTCTATTGGAACAAAGACCTGGAGAATGACCTAGAAGGAGTCAGACTCAGGCTACAGAGATTTTGGGCAGGGCCAGGTCCATGTCCAAGGCAGTCAAAGAGCTGGGAAGATACAGTGTGATCACCCAGGCTCTGATACTGATATGATGGCTATTACCTCCATCAGGGAGAGGCAGGAGCTAGCATAATCATACATTGAAGGAATGCAGTACAAAAGAGTGGGCAGGGAACAGAGAATGTTACACATGAGAGGACAACTTTGAGGAGTTGGTTCTTTCCATTCAACACAAGTTTCACAAATGTAACCCACGTTGCCAGGGTATGTAAATTTAATGCATTTAAAAAAGATAATTAGACAGAGCTACTTATTGGTGAGGCTAGTTCACATAATATAATAATTTCCTGACTCATTCATTTGCCTGCAAATTTCATATTTCTTTACAGTCAATGTGTATATGTGCCACACTGCCCTGTCCTTTTACTTAAATATTATTACACAAAAAACTATAGTACATAATAGCTCAACACCAGGAGAGGTCTTTTATGGCTATTTTCTATACTAAAAAGGGGTCATATATTGTAAACAATGGTATAAGTATTTAATCAATGGTAGCTAAATGGTGGGTTAAGAAAAGCAACAATAGAAAATACATTGTAATTCTAAAATCAAATATAGGAACAACAATGAAATACTGAATATTAGTCCTTGAAGAAATTAGCTTTAATTCATTTTTCCACAGCTTTATAATGTTGATATGTTTCAAAGTGCATTGCTTTAAGAATGTTGTTTAACACCAATATTAAAGAAGAATGTAAATGATCCCAAGTTTGGTACAAAATAATTTGCATGTGCACATTCTAAATGCAAAAAAAAAAAAAAAAAAAAAAAAGAACCGAATGGTTATTAAAGACATTTTTTTTACTACCCCGATTTCCAGAAAACTCAGGGCCCTGGAAGCCAGCATTAGCAAAAGAATCCAAAGGTCATTGCTTGAATTTGGGCTGGAGCAAGGGCTAAACACACCATGAGTGATCTTCAGTATACAAATCTTAAGTAAATACATTCTCTAAACCAAAAAAATGGGTCACATAATCTAAATGGGGAAGGAAATAACCTTGTGAATTACATGATACCCCCCAGAAAGCAGGTGGATGGAAGGACTGTGTCTATAATACAGGCAGATGGCAGCAGCCCAAGCAGGAGGAGAAGACAGAAGGACGTGGGCACTGAGCTGCACAGTGCATTCTCGAGTATACACATAGCTACCAGGGGTCAGGCTGTACACACTGGATCAGCTTACTAGGAGGATCAGGGAGAAACACCCAGAAGAACCTTTGTGTTCAAGTCTGTGCAAGTGTTAGACCTCCTCAGGCTCCATCAGAATGCTGAGTTCTGAGCCTTTCCACCCTAAGGTTTCTGATTGAGTAACTGTCAGTGATTATAATGTTCCAACACAAATGGAAAAAAAACAGGTTACAGTTCTGTCTAAGAGAATAACCTCTGACATACAATTTAATTAAAGGATATTACCAATTCATAGGATTTCACAAAATAATACAATGAGCCTGCTGGCTGAGAAAAAAAAACATACAAAATTAATTATACTGTCACATATCTCTGTACAATAAATGTTTACATCTGAAAAAAATTATTGAGACAAGATCTCACTACCAATTCTGGCTGGCCTGGAACTTTCTACATAGGCCAGGCTAATCTCAAACTCAGAGTTTTGCATGCCTCTGTTCCTAAGTGCTGGTATTAAAGGCATGCACCACCATGCCCAATGGAATATTTAAAATCACAATCCAAAGTGAGTGACATATAGGTTATTTAAATATATAAATTATATTTTGAAAAAAATAGGTAACTCTGCTTTTAAGTTTTAAAACCTAAAATTTAAAAACTATGTTTCATACTAATAATATAAAAAAATAAGACACTGATTTTGTTTTATTTCAGGTCATGTCTTTTCGTTATAAGCAAAAAAATGCATGAATAATTAAATATTATCAGCATTATTTTCCCCAAATTTTCCATTAATGTGTTTTTAAATACAACCATGTAACTGAGCATTCTGGACTTTATAGATATATCCATTAGCAATCACAATCTTACAAACATTCATATTATGCTTCTTCAATAGGATCTGAGATGCAACTAGTAAGACAGAGTACAAGAACATGTAGATTTCACCAAGACTTGGTCTGAAGAATTCTGGGATTAAAAAAAAGAAGAAGAAATTTTACTTTTTCACATTATTTGTAAAATAGTTACAACGTTTTTATTGTAAGAGGCAACCTTCAAAAAATTCCCCATTATATCATACAAATGTAAAAAAAAAAAAATTAACAGTTTGTGCCAGGTGATGGTGAAACATGCCTTTAATACCAGCACTTGGGAGGCAGAGGCAAATGGGTCTCTAAATTCAAGGCCAGCCTGGTCTATAGAGGGAAATCCAGAGCAGCCCAAAGAAACTATGTCTTGGAAACAAAGAAACAAACAAGTAATAGTTTGTAGTTTTTTTGTTTTGGTTTGTTTTGGTTTTTTGAAACAGGGTTTCTCTGTGTATCCCTGGCTGTTCTGGAACTCACTCTGTAGGACAGCCTGGCCTGGAACTCAGAAATCCACCTGCCTCTGCTCCCCAGTGCTAGGAATAAAGGCATGCGCCACCACGCCTGGCAATAGTTTGTAAGTAACTGTTAAATAACTAAGAATCAGGGTATTAACTTTCCTTATGGACCAAGTAAGAGGTTTCAGGTTAAAAGCAGATTAAAGGCTTACTAGAAAGTTACACCCCTAACTTAAGAACTTTGGTGTCTATAAAGAAAAAAAAAGGAGGGAAAGCAATGGATCAAATGATCAAAACTGTAGCTTTAAATTTCTTTGTTTTTATTTTTTATTGTTTTCAAGATGGGATTTCATTGTGTACAGATGGCTGGCCTGGAACTCCATGCAGATCATGATGGACTGGAACTCACAGAGATCCACCCACCTCTTCCTCCCAAGTGCCAGGGTTAACTGGTGCACCACCACACCTAGCTGATACAACTATAATTTTAAAATACGCTGTTCTGGTGAGAACTCTTGACTCATTGCCTCATCTATAAGTATTTTCATTGTTTCCTTACTTAAGTCTCACAATCCACGATCACTGTGCCGACAGCTTCCGATTCAGTTCCAAAATTCTTTTATCGCCGTGAGTCTCTGCATTCCTCACCAACACCTGTGTGAAATCATACAGAAGTTAGAGAAGCTACAGAGATGCAACTGTTCCCGTTCACTGTAATGACCTACTCAGCTACAGTCAGCAATGTAAGCACGGGGTATTAGGAAAACTGCCAATAACTTGACTGCTCTAAGGATCAGTTGTACACAAAATCAAGGACATTGTTTTTACCTTTGTCACCCAGAACCCTGACCCCACATGCTGGTTTTTGCAGAGCTCTCCCAACAGCAGTGACTGTTCGAAGCCATGGCATAAGATCTGGGCTCTAGGTGTCAGGTTTTGTCAGGCAGCTTGTCTTAGTTCTGCTAATTCCACCTGATCATTCAGTTGATTTCTGTTTGTCGTCAAGCACTGCAAGAAGTGTTCTACTAGCCAATTAATAAGATGGTGTACAGCAAGATTCTGCCTGATGACACAGGACTGCAACCCATTACAGCAGACAACTGCCTACATTCGTTATGGTATAGCCAGTACATTGGGTAAGCTAGCTGGGGCAGTGCTGGAGAGCTTGCCCTGGTGGTGTGGATGCAGAGAGCTGGTGGGCTGACCAACTCAGCTACCACACAGGCCCAGATCCTGGGCTTTGAGATGGCCCAGCCAACATCTACCTCATCTACCTCATCTGCGAAGTGCTGAAGCATGTGAAGGGGCCAGCATTGATGATAGTACAGGGGAAGCCAGAGGCCTTGAACCAGACCAGAGACTCTTTGCAATGGGCATTTGCAAGTAAAGAAGTATGGATGAAAGGTTATACACTGTGGGACACAGTGACACACTGCAGTTTCTACAACAAGATTTGTTTGTTTGTTTTGGGGGTTTCCTGTTTTTAGGGGGGAAAGTTGAAGGGATGGAGCGCAGGTACAAAGGGACAGGGACATGAGTGGGATTGGGTTAGATGATGTGAAACTCATAAAAAAATCAATAAAAAGTTGAATAAAATAAGTAAAAGAAAGCGTGTAAAACTACACCGACAAATAAGACATGTAGGTGAGGATAACTTTTCATTGGCCGCATTTTATGCATTTTAGCACAGAAAATTAAAAAAAAAATCTAAACTTGTACCTATGGTTACTACGCAATTATTTATTTTCTTTAATGACTAAGAGAATGTTTATTCTGGAGCCAAATATGAGTGACCACGCCCAGGAACACAGATTTAGGTTACCTTAAATTTCATGCTCCAACATGGCTAACAATTTCAGGATATTTTTTTTTTTATAGTAACAGAACAAAGAAAGTCAAATACCAAAGTACATTGATGGAAGCATGTTTACTATTACATGTGTGGGGTGGAATAATTGTGGACACATTCATAAGAAACTCGTGGTAGTCTGTTTTTCCTTGCGCCATGGGTAACAGGGATCTAGTCAGCTTTCACAGCAAGATCTAGATAGAGCATGTTGCCCCATGCAGCTCTTTAGAATACAGACCACATTGGCCTTGACAGGAGAGTGTGAAAGCAATACCTTTTACCATCAGTGCTAGACATTAGCTTGGACTTTGGACTCCAAAATAGCTAGTCTCATAGAAACTAGCTCATATGACTTCCTGTTGAATCTGCACTAAACTAGTTGTTTTTTGTTTTTATTAGATATTCTCTTCATTTACATTTCAAACGCTATCTCCAAAGTCCCTTATACCCTCCACCCCACCCCCCGGCCCTGCTCCCCAACACACTCACTCCTGCTTCCTGGCCCTGGCATTCCCTTGTACTGGGGCACATGATCTTCTCAATACCAAGGGCCTCTCCTCCCACTGATGGCCAACTAGGCCATCCTCCGCTACATATGCAACTAGAGACATAGCTCTGGGGGGTACCAGTTAGTTCATATTGTTGTTCCTCCTATAGGGTTGCAGACCTCCTTAGCTCCTTGGGTACTTTCTCTAGCTCCTTCATTAGGGGCCCTGTGTTCCATCCAATAGATGACTGTGAGCATCCACTTCTGTATTTGCCAGGCACTGGCATAGCCTCACAAGAGCGAGCTATATTAGGGTCCTGTCAGCAAACTTTTGCTGGCATATGCAATAGTGTCTGGGTTTGGTGGTTGTATATGGGATGGATCCCTGGGTGGGGCAGTCTCTAGATGGTCCTTCCTTCCATCTCAGCTCCAAACTTTGTCTCTGTAACTCCTTCCATGGGTATTTTGTACATTGAACTAGTTTTAAGCATAGCTTAATATCTTAGTTTTTCATGCCAAAGAATCTTAGCTTTCAAGATGGGAATTTTAAAACAAATGTAAAATACTAACTACAATTTAACCTTTAAACCATGTACATAACTCTCTCTGTACTTTCAACAGATGCAACATCAACTGTGGTATTTACCAAAGAACTTGATATTCATCTTTTAAAATTTCAATAACAATACAGTAAGTTTGAAAAGATAACTAATATTTGAAGTGACTTTAACAGCTTACATCAATTAGTTCATGGTCATCTTTCGCATAGAGGTGTCTTAAGAGGTACCAACGAGCGGTTGATACAACTGAGCTGGGGTATCCAGTCTGGTACACTACTCTCTCCAAAAGTCGCCGTGTCTCTCTAGAAGAATGACATGTACACTTACTTCAAACATGTAAGTTATTATGGAAGATTTTACGTACTAGTCTCATACATACATTACCTTTCTCATTTGTTTAAATATCTTTTTTGGGGGGGGATTGCTTTTTTATTTTGTCTTTTAATTTTTCAGCTTAACATATTTTTTCATTCTAGGTATTCATTGTACATGGTACTATGTTACACATAACCATTTTCCTTTTTTTTTCAATTTTTAAAATTATTAATAGAGTTTCTTCATTTACATTTCAAGTGTTATCCAAAAGTCCCCTATATCCTCCCCCCACCCTGCTCCCCTACCCTCCCTCTCCCGCTACTTGGCCCTGTTTAAATATCTTAACTGATTACTCTATCATGTTTACTTTGATAGGAACAGTAACAGCTATTATTTTATTATATATTATATATTATTATTATTAAATGTTTAGTATGACTATGCACAAAGCACTATGGCATTTAGTCATACTTAATATCACAGCCTTATTGTTGTTTTTATTCATACTGCAGACATGCAAATTAAAGCTCATTCAAAATACAATGAGAAGACTCCAAATTATATGAACATCTCTAAGTGTTCAACCTGTAATCTTTTTGACAAAAAAAAAAAATTGCAGAGAAATCAGTCAGGCATGAATAGTCTGAGCATTTCTGAAGCTCAAATCTAAAAGGGAGAAGGTGGAAGCCTCACAGGTCCAAGGCCTCCTCCTGGGCTATACAGTAAGACCCTATCTCAAAAGTCCTCAATGCGGAAAAAGTTCTTAAACAAGTAACCAACCAACCAGCCAGCCAGCCAATAGCAGCCATGATCTATAATGGACAAGAACATTGATTACTGGCACAAGAAGCCACATGAGTAAAATCAAACATATAATGTTTTCAAGTATATGTTCAATATGTAAGCTCAACATACAAAAATAAAAAATCATTTATAATTAGTTATGTTCTGACTTTTTTCTTTTATCTTACTAACATTTATGACTCTCAAAACTCCTTAGTGGTAGAAATAACATAAAATAACTAACTTCAGAACTGCTAACTAAAACAATCATATAAATAGCAATTGTTTTGAGCAGGAACTAAAGAAGTTGTCTTGAAAAAGTCCATGCACAGTTTCTTTCTAGAGGGCATGTTTAGGGTCTAATTTTTGGAAATGCTATCAATGGTAAAAAGTCTGGCAGGGTCACATGAAAATTGGTGTTCTCATGTCCGTGACGCTCATCAGCAGGAACGGATCACAGTTAACGGACAGAAGGTCCGCAGTGAAGCTGTGTGCCCACTCGGTGCACACAGAGCGCCTCGCCAGGTGAGGGTTATAAGTAAAATTGGTGGATATTATAGAATTGAGGGACCTTAATTCATCCTTCAGTCTTGTTTGTGTGACTTGGCTTTGTGAGGGGGCATGTTTATATATAGTAATATTTCTATAAACCTATTCTATATTCTGTGTCAGCAATGTTTATTTATAAGCCATTGGTTTATATATAGTTGACTTATTAGAGCCAGATGTTATATAAAACTTTTTAAACACTTTTCACCTATATATATGGCATCTAAATAATGCTCTTTACATTTGTGATCCCCATCCCCAACCTATAATAAATAATAAAGTTTTGTTTTAATCTGAACAGCCTTTGACTTTTCTAGACATGAAAACACATATTTACAAATAGGTTTATCTTTTCAACATTTGTTAATTTTTTCAAGCAAAGGGAGAAAGTGGAAATTAGCAAAATTTCTATTAATATAATCTTGAGCCAGAACCACTATGATTTTGACTGCTATTAGAATCCACATTACATTATATCCTAAAATAGAAAAAAAATTAAATTCTCAAGGGCATCTTCACATGGAACGTTGACATGGCAAACTTGTCATATTTATACTTATGCAGCATTTTTTTTGTTAAATAAGAAATGTTTTATTCTTCACTGCCATACAGAATGAGATGTTCCTAAAGTAGAGACAAAATATCCCAAAGCTTGATACATTAGTTTATCTCATAATAAATCTTCCCTCAATTATTTCATAGGAGGCTTTATAATCACCTAGATGTTCCAAGCAAACAATAAACATAGATGTTTAATACCTTGCTCCCATCTTACGGTTGAACTGTAGCAATGCTTGCAAGAAGATAGCCAGCGGGCTAAAGCAAACCTTCAAGGCCTCACTTGTGGCTTCCTGAACCAAGGATGACCAATGATCACCTGAAACATTAGCCTAAAAAATGCAAAATAAACATTAACTCTAAGTTTTGACATGGCCACTCTAAAAATGGGGTTGGTCCCAGTACTGAGAAGGGGAAGTGGACATGAGCTCCTATCCCTATCCCAGATGCTATCTCCATCTGCTTGTTGAAGAAACTTCTCTGGGTACACTACCCACACTTCAGGGTGGGCACATGCCCAGGAGCGGAAGGCTACAACAGGAACTCAATGGTGTTTTCCACAGACTTTTTGTCTCACATTGCTTTGTTTGAGCATTTGCGCGGGGGTGGGGGGGGGTGGGGGGGTCTTACTTGTATTTTCCTTGTAAAGTATTATTTCCAATTTGTGTTCTTAGGGGTTTTGTTTGTGTGTATTTGTGTGCCTGAGTTTCTTGTGCCTTTTCCTTTAATCCTGTTTTGTTTTAACTTGCCTGTTTCTTTTCTTTTTTCTTCTTTTTAAATTATCTTTAATCTTTTTGACAGTCCAGTCATTATCCCCTTCCTGGTCAGACCTCTCTCTGACTGTTCCACACACCATTTCTCCTTCAGGTCTACAAAAGGACACACCCACCCTACCAGGCCTCTCCACTCCCTGGGGCCACAAATCTCTTGAGGGTTAGGTGCATCTTCTCTCACTGAGGCCAGACCAATCAGTCCTCTGCTATATTTGTGTCAGGAGGCTCGTATCAGATATTGTATGCTGCCTGTTTGGTGGTTTAGAGTTGAGAGATCTCAGGGATCCAGGTTAGTTTAGACTGCTGGTCTTCCAGTGAGGTTGCCTCCTCCACAACTTCTTCCAGCCATTTCTTAATTCAACCACAGGGGTCCCTGGCGTCTGTCCACTGGTTGGGTGTAAGTATCTCCATCTGTCTTGGTCAGAGACTAAGGCTCACCAAAGCCATAACAGCATGGTGTTCTTCCACTGTATACCCATTCTTTCATGAAAACTGTATTTCTAGGTCCTGAGCAAACTTTTGGAAGTTGATATTTGGCAAGTACTATAGTTAAAAAATGACATGAAGCTCTTCAGGCCTGAGAGATTTTAAAGTTGTTTTCCTTATGATAGCTTTCTCAGAGACTTTTAACTTCAGAAGCAGGTGTCTATCTACCACACAACACTCAGTTCTCAGAACAAAAATACAAGTGTTGAGAATTATTAACAGATTTAAAGATGGCAAATGTAAGTGTGGAACCCTATGTGGTGTTATTATTTCCTCATTTTCTCCACAACTATTTATTGGGAACTGATCATCTATCCACAAAGCATTGGTAAAGCCAAGGAATAAAACAAAACATGGTCCATGAGTCTACAGCAACACCACCCATAGCATTCACCCCAAAACTCTTTTCTTTCTTAATCAAAATATATAAAGTGAGTTGATCATATTTGCATAGAATAATTAGGTAAAAACAAGCTATTTTAGGCCTGCACAGGACAGTCTCTTCTAATCATGTAAAGTAGAAAGGACAGCTCATCTTTTAACTATGAGTTTTATGAATATGATAAAATTTCAAAATACTATCAAAAGATAAAATTTTAAAATTCTCCCTTATCTCTAAAAGCCCAGTTCTTTTACTCAGAAGAACCGCCATAGTTTCTATGGATTTTCCATGAATTGGTATCTATGCACTTCCATACTTGTATATTTTCAAACATACATAATATATATCCTGATTCTTAAACATATACTAACTACAAAGTGCTCAAACAGGATTGATTATTGTATATAAATTGATCTGCAGGTTGACCTCACTCTCATGTACATGTTGTCTTTAAGAATTTTTCCTGCTGGTAATAAGACTTTTTGGTTAATATATGTAAAATTGGCATCAGAAAATAGGATATCAAGTCACAGGTCGATAGAAATACCATGAGGAATGTCAAACTGAATGAAGAAAAAAAAAATGTTAAATTCTGGCATCCTTGTCACAGTAAGTAGCAGACTTGAATTCTTTCTTCCTTCCTTTCTTTCTTTCTTTCTTTCTTTCTTTCTTTCTTTCTTTCTTTCTTTTTTCCTTTTGACAGGGTTTCTCTGTATAGCCCTGGCTTTCCTGGAACTCACTTTGTAGACCAGGCTGGCCTTGAACTCAGAAATCTGCCTGCCTCTGCCTCACGAGTGCTGGGATTAAAGGCGTGCACCACCACGCCCAGCCGGATTTGAATTCTTAAGTTACCAAGAATACAACTTTTAAAATTACAGTCTTAGAGTGTCTCTAAACCATTCTGAAATTCTGTTGTAGTCTGTGGGTTCCTATTGCCTATGTTTCCCTAGAGCTCAAGGTACAGTCCCCAAGAGACCACAGCAAAAGACAAGAAAACAATGGGAAATGCCACAGAATATCATGTTGTGAAAGGCTGTGTAATTAAAAAGGAAGGGTTTTGTGATGTGTTGCAGTAAATCTCCTCCCAAATATGCCCCAGTAATGAAGACATAACACAGTTAATATGATTACATGCTGTGTGCATACCGCTACACTACCATCTTCCACAGTTTATGAGACCCCTTAGAACTTGTGGTTTCTCCACGTGCTTCTGCAGCACTTTTCTTTGTCTTCCTCCTTCTCTGTATCCTCTCCCTCTTCCATTTTCTCCTTCTCTCTCCCTACCTTCCCTTTTATCTGCCCAATCATCAGCTCTCCTTTATTTTACAAATTAAGGTGGGAAGCAGGCTTATAGGAAATCACCTGAGTGCTGGATCATTCTGTGTTCACAACCACTCACAGGAGAATGGAATTATCAAATATAATTAGCCCCAGGGCTATCCACAACAGTGATGGAATCAAGTTTTCATGATTACGATTACATTAAGCTTACCATGCACACTTCCAATGCAAGAAGGGCTAGCTTCAACAGACTCGAGAGCTTCCCACTCCAGTTGCCCTGTTGGGATGCCACTTGGAGACTCTTTCTGTAACACATCTCTGCAGCACCCATCATTCCTTGGGACTGATACACCTGTGCCAACCACTAAGGAGCAGAAAAGAAGACAGATGCAGAACATCTGAGCTTATTACAGAGTCTACATTCCCTACAAATTCAATAAACTAATAAACTTAATTTTTTAATTCAATTATTGGTATGTCCCATGTTCCCAAAAAAGGACGGTATTCACACAGTTTAATCTGCTAGCGACATTTTCATAGTACTATCAAGCTAAAGTCTAAATGTCTCCAAAGATGGCAAGTCAGATTACCAAATGCAAAAAAACTATGTAAGTACTAATCCAAAGAAAGTTTGTGCAGCTGTAGCACTATCCAATGTAGTCTTTAAGACAACAGCATGGAGAGAAGAAGTTGATATTGTAGCTGTACTCCTGCCACTTAAGCATTTCAACATAGAATTCATGAAAAAAGGCTGACAGAAACCAATAGTAAATATGTTGATTTTAACATGCCTACTTCATCATCCAGATTAAGAAAGAAACACACACACACACACACACACACACACACTCACACACACAGAGTAAAATAAAAATTCAGCATGCCGACCAAAGATACAAAAGATGACAAGCTTGGTTACACTACCTACTTTAAGATACAAAGATAAACTTGGTTTACACTACCTTCTTAAAAGACTAATTAACAACTAGAGAGCACATGTTTTACAGCTACACAATGCAGGATTTACCAAGTATGTCTTTATGTTGGGTTATAAAACAAATCTTAAGGCAGCCATGTTGGATCATGCTATAATGCCAGCACTCTGTAGGCTGAGGCAGGAGGAGCACAAGATCCAGGAGGACACCCTGGGCTTCTAGTGAGCCCCTATTTCAAAAACTATCACAAAGACTACATTTCAATAAATACCACCAGCCTGAAATCATAAAATTACCATCTAACTAAATGGAACTATGCTTGAAATTATTAACAGAAAAACATAATATACTCATATTAGAAATTTTCAAAGATGCTTCAAACAAATTCCAATGATAAACAGCATTTTGAAACAAATGGCAATGGAAATGCTACACTAGTATGCAAATTAGACAGCAGGCAAAGCACGAGTAAGGCAAGTAAAGGCTAGACTTCAGAACTGAGCCCTGTGGGCAATAGTCCACTGGTAATCCCAGTGTCCAAGAAATGGAGAGAAGAGACATTCAGAGAAAGCTGACTAGCCAAAACAGTGAGCTCTGGCTTAGGTGACAGACACAGAGCAATTGAGAAAGGCACCCAATATTAATCTCAGGCCTCTACATTCATACACACACACATGCACACATACATGAGCATCCGTATACACAAGTGAAACTACCACAAATGGGTGCACACACACACACACATACACTTATACATACATCTGCATACTGTGAACATAAATATTAGAAAGGGAAAAAACCCACATATTAGATGATAAAACTCTGCCGCATAAAGTTATGGCGGGAAAAGCAAATCAACAGATTAAGATGAAATAAAACACAATGAAGAAACAGCAAAGAAAAGTAACTAGTAAAATGAAAAGGAAGCAGAAAAAGACGAACATGGCAGGACATTAGTTTTCAGAAAATAAAGGACAGCACCTGAAAAAATGTTCAACATCCTTAATCATCAGGGAAATGCAAATCAAAACAACCCTGAGATTCCACCTCACACCAGTAAGAATGGCTANAAAAAAAAAAAAAAAAGAAAATAAAGGACAAAGAATTAGGACCACAGATAAAAATACTTAGCAACGAACTTGCATGAATGAAAATTACAGGTCAGTTTCTCTTATGACTCCTGGGTCAAAAGTTCTACACATGAGAGCTAGAGATGGTTTAGCAGTTAAGGGTACTTGATGCTCTTGCAGAGGACCTAGGTTCAATTCCTACTACCCACACAACAGCTACCAACCCAATGCAACTCCAGTTCCAGGAACTTCAGCAAAGAGAAGCACACACAGAACACACACATACAAGTAAAACGCCCTCAAACAGAAATACTTCTTAAAAAATCTAAACATGGTATTTGAAAATGACAAATCATTACATTAATGTATCATGACTAAGTAGGACTTAGAATGATTTGTTTCTCTCTCTGTGTGTGTGTGTGTGTGTGTGTGTGTGTGTGTGAGTGTGTGTGTAATATGCATGTGTTCATGTTGGGGAGGGGGTATGTATACACATAGTAAAAGAGATTAACTATCAGGTGTCTTCCACAAACACTCTCCATCCCCTCTGTTGAGCCAGGGGGCCTTTTGGAGAGCAATGACTGGCTAGACTGGCTGGCTGACTAGGGAGCCCCTAGGAGTCTCCTGTCACCACCTCTTTTATGTGTATGCTAGGAATCCTGGCTCAAATTCTCATGGTTTCACAGCAAGCACTGTGCCCACTGAGCCATCTCCCCAGCTCAAGATTTATTCACTCTAAAGAAATAACCAGCCCTGTCATCTTCCTTCTGAGGCCAGCAGAGGATGCTAAGGGCTCCGGAGTGCTCTCCATACTGAAGGATCACAGGTGAGTGGAACGCAACATCAGCTTCAAGAAATGCCAGAGGGTCTTGTGCCAGCAGGAATAAGGACAAAGGAAACCGGCCCCACAGAGGCTGGAATCTGTCAGAGCCACCTGTCTCCCCTGCCATCTCCCTTCTGAGCCCAGCGGAGGCTGCTAAGGGCTCCACACTGCAGGACCTCTGGATCACCTCGAGATCACAGGACAGGACCCCTAGCACACCCAGGACCTCCTGATCACCTGAGAGCACCTGGGTAATAGAAGCAATAAAGCTTTTTGGTCAAGGTCACCTCAGGCCTTCATCCTCAGCCAGGAGGAAGAGCTGAAATCCAGACCCCTGAGCACATTCCTTGGCAGAGGAGAGTGGCCTTCAGGGAGGGTTCTGACCCTAGAACGCAGGAGGTGGATCAGAACTCCAGACTGCTGGACACCTGCCCTGCAAGAGAAGAGCTTGCCTGCAGAGTGTACTCTGCCCACTGGAACTCAGGTGAGAGTTGGACTCCCAGGAGTGCTGAGAGAGGCTAACAGAATCACAGGAATGTCAAGCTCCAATCAGAGACAGCTTGAACATTAACATCAGAGATTTCCAGATGGCGAAAGGCAAACGTAAGGATCTTACTAACAGAAACCAAGACCACTGGGCATCATCAGAACCCAGTAGGCCCACCACAACAAGTCCTGGATACCCCAACACACCCGAAAAGCAAGACACAGATTTAAAATTATATCTCATGATGGTGGTAGAAGATTTAAGAAGAGCATTAATAACTCACTTAAAGAAATACAGGAAAACACTGCTAAACAGGTAGAAGCCCTTAAAGAGGAAGTACAAAAAAATCCCTCAAGGAATCACAGGAAAACACTGCTAAACAGGAAGAAGTCCTTAAAGAACTATAGGCAAACACTGCTAAACAGATAGAAGAAACACAAAAATCCCTTAAAGAATTACAGGAAAACACAACCAAACACTTGATGGAATTGAACAAAACCATCCAAGATCTAAAAATGGAAGTAGAAACAATGAAGAAAACGCAAAGGGAGACAACTTTGGAGATAGAAACCCTAGGAAAGAAATCAGGAACCATAAATGTGGGTATCAGCAACAGAATACAAGAGATGGAAGAGAGAATCTCAGGTGCAGAAGATTCCATAGAGAACATGGGCACAACAATCAAAGAAAATGCAAAAAGATCCTAACAAACATCCAGGAAATACAGGACACAATGAGAAGACCAAAGCTACAGATAATAGGAGTAAATGAGAAGGAAGATTTTCAACTTAAAGGGCCAGCAAATGTCTTCAACAAAATTATAGAAGAAAACTTCCCATACATAAAGAAAGAGATGCCCATGAACATACAAGAAGCCTACAGAACTCCAAAATAGACTGGACCAGAAAAGAAATTCCTCCCGACATATAATAATCAAAACAACAAATGAACTAAATAAAGACAGAATATTAAAAGCAGTAAGGGAAAAATTTTGGTCAAGAAACATATAAAGGCAGGCCTATTAGAATTACTCCAGACTTCTCACCAGAGACTATGAAAGTCAGAAGATCCTGGACAGATGTTATACAGACCCTAAGAGAACACAAATGCCAGCCCAGGTTCTATACCCAGTAAAACTCTCAATTACCATAGAAGGAGAATGTGGATTTTGGGACTTTGGATTTGGAATGCAGTGGAATATTTTAAATGGGGCTTAATGGGTAGGAATATGGAAGACTTTGTTGCTGGGAGCAATTTGAACTGTGTTGACCTGGCCCAAGAGATTTCAAAGAAGAAGAATTTCAGTATGTGGCATAAAGACTGTTTTTGTGGTATTTTGGTGAAGAATGTGGCTACTTTTTGCCCTTGTCTGAAAAGTCTGCCTGAGGCTAAGGTGAAGAGACTTGGATTAATTGCGTTAATTGCACTGGCAAAGGAAGTTTCAAAAAAGCCCAGCAGAGACTTTGTTCTCTGGTTAAGTCTTATGAAGAGAAATTTGAACAAGCATAGCAAGCTTAGAAAGGAAAAATATAAAATATATGGTTTGAGTATTAAAGGCATACCAGGAAGTGAAATGGAGTAAAATCCCGTGTTTTAGGAAATAACAGATAAGGGAGTGGGACCTTGGGGTAAGATCCTACCCAGCTGAATTTAGATCCAGGCATGGTGGTACACACCTTTAATCCCATGAGATAGGCATGCTGATCTCTGCATTCAAGGTCAAGCTACAGAGCAAGAACCACAATAGCCAAGCTTAAACAGTGAAGGATTTAGAAAACATAAAGCCTGTGATAATGTAATAGTACAAGGGGATCATGTTCTAGTTCCTGTAAGCAGCAGAACTCGGCAGCTTCAGCCATGTGGCTCTGGCCCTAGAGTTAAGAATGAAAGGAACTACTGGGACAATTGATGCTGGTTAGCTGGAGCTAAGACATTAGCAATGATTAAGAAGAGACCAGCATCACTGAATTGAAATCTGGGAGTTGTTTTCTGGGAGCACAAAGAAGCTGTGTTCCAGCGATAGCCAAGGTTGTACCTCATGCTGTGGCTGGACTTGGTAATGTATAAGAGTTACCTAGGTGGTACTGGTTTTGAAGGCATGAAGGGGTCATGCAGAGCAGCTGAGGCCACGGAAGCACTATGAGAGGCCATGGAAGGCCATTGGTGAAGGTGAGGCCTCAGTTGCAATTGATGGCCCAGGACTGAAGGGGTCATGCAAAGGAGTTGAGGCTTGGCACCATGAAGAGAGACTATGAGAGGCTATTGGTGAAGCCTAGTTGAAGTGGAACACCCCAGTATATTGGAGATATCAGTACCATGGGATGATCACCAAGAACAGCAGCCATAGTGGAGTGGATCAATCTGAGCTTAGAGTGCTACAGAGGGCAGAGCTGGAGAAGTGATGCCAGCCCTTGCGAGGAGTCCAAAAGATCAAGTGGAATCCCAGACACTGAAATAAGAAGCTGTTAACATTGAAATTGTCTTGGAGACTCAAAGATGTTAAAGATGCCAGAGCCATGGGATACATGCTGAGGAAAGCTGCTAACAGGGAGTGGAACCAGCCCAGGAGAAAGCAGTTTGCTGCAATCAACAAAGATGAAAAAGGAATGGAGATCTGAAGACTGCTTTGACATCAGCCACGGAGATGCAGAGTTTGGAGTTTGCCCAGCTGGTTTCCTGCCTTGCTTTGGAGATTACAGTTAATTAGTTGGATGGATCTCAGAAGAGACCTTGAACTTTGGACTTTTAACATTTTTGAGACTGCTATAGACTATGAGGACTTTGAAAGTTGGATAAAGTGCATTTGCATTATGCTGTGTTTAAGTATGGCCCCCATAGACTCATGTTTTTGAACAAGTCTATGAGGGCAAGGGAGTGGAATGTGATGGTTTGTATATTCCTGGACCAGGGAGTGGCACCATTTGGAGGTGTGGCATTGTTAGAATAGGTATGACCTGGTTGGAGAAGGTGTGTCACTGTGGGTGTGGGCATAAGATCCTCACCCTAGTTGCCTTGAAGTCAATCTTCCACTAGCAACCTTTGGATGAAGACATAGAACTCTCAGCTCCTCCTGCACCATGCCTGCCTGGATGCTGCCATGCTCCCTCCTTGATGATAATGGACTGAACCTCTGAACCTGTAAGCCAGCCCCAATTAAATGTTGTTTTTATAAGACTTGCCTTGGTCATGGTGTCTGTTCACAGCAGTAAAACCCTAACGAAGACACTACCTATTCAAAATAGTACTTGAAGTCCTAGGCAGAGCAATTTGACAACAAAAGGAGATCAAGGGGATACAAATTGGAAAGGAAGAAGTCAAAATATCACTATTTGCAGATGATATGATAGTATATATAAGTGACCCTAAAAATTACACCAGAGAACTCCTAAACCTGATAAATAGCTTCAGTGAAGTAGCTGGATATAAAATTAACTCAAACAAATCAGTGGCCTTTCTCTACACAAAGGATAAACAGGCTGAGAAAGAAATTAGGGAAACAACACCCTTCACAATAGTCAAAAATAATATAAAATACCTTGGTGTGACTTTAACTAAGGAAGTGAAAGATCTGTAGGACAAGAACTTCAAGTCTCTGAAGAAAAAAATTGAAGAAGATCTCAGAAGATGGAAAGATCTCCCATGCTCATGGATAGGCAGAATTAATATAGTGAAATTGGCTATCCTGCCGAAAGCAATCTACAGATTCAATATAATCCCCATCAAAATTCCAACTCAATTCTTCACTGAGATAAAAAGGGCAATTTGCGAATTCATCTGGAATAAAAAAAAACCTAGGATAGCAAAAATTATTCTCAACAATAAAAGAACCTCTGGTGGAATCACCATGCCTGACCTCAAGCTGTACTACAGAGCAATTGTGATAAAAAAAAAAACCTACATGGTACTGGTACAGCTACAGACAGGTAGATCAATGGAATAGAATTGAAGACCCAGAAATGAACCCACACACCTATGGTCACTTCATCTTTGACAAAGGAGCTAGACAACCAGTCGGAAAAAGACAGCATTTTCAACAAATGGTGCTCACATAACTGGCAGTTATCAACTAGAAGAGTGAGAATTGATCTACTCTTATCTCCTTGTACAAAGCTTAAGTCTAAGTGGATCAAAGAACTCCACATAAAACCAGAGATGCTGAAATTTATAGAGGAGAAAGTGGGGAAAAGCCTCAAAGATATAGGCACAGGGGAAATATTCCTAAACAGAACAGCAATGGCCTGTGCTGTAAGATCAAGAATCGACAAATGGGATCTCATAAAATTGCAAAGCTTCTGTAGGGCAAAAGATACTGCCAATAGGACAAAAAGACCACCAACAAATTGGGAAAGAATCTTTACCAATCCTTAATCTGATAGGGGACTAATATCCAATATATACAAAGAGCTCAAGAAGCTGAACTCCAGAAATTCAAATAACCCCATTAAAAAGGGATACAGAGCTAAACAAAGAATTCTCAACTGAGGAATTCCAAAGGGCTGAGAAGCACTTGAAAAAATATTCAACATCCTTAATCATCAGGGAAATGCAAATCAAAACAACCCTGAGATTCCACCTTACACCAGTCAGAATGGCTAGGATCAAAAATTAAGGTGACAGCAGATGCTGGCGAGGATATGGAGAAAGGGGAACACTTCTCCATTGCTGGTGCGATTGCAAACTGGTACAACCTCTCTGGAAATCAGTCTGGCGGTTCCTCAGAAAACTAGACATAGTACTACAAATAGATCCAGCAATACCCCTCCTGCGCATATACCCAGAAGATGTTCCAACTGGTAATAAGGACACATGGTCTACTATATTCATAGCAGCCCTATTTATAATAGCCAGAAGCTGAAAAGAACCCAGATGTCCCTCAACAGAGGAATGGATACAGAAAATGTGGTACATTTACCCAATGGAGTACTACTCAGTACTAAAAACAATGAATTTATGAAATTCTTGGTCAAATGGATGTATCTAGAGGATATTATCCTGAGTGAGGTAACCCAATCAGAAAAGAAGTCACTTGATATGCACTCACTGATAAGTGGATTTTAGCTTAGAAACCTAGAATACCCAAGATACAACTTCCAAAACACAAAAAAATCAAGAAGGAAGATCAACGTGTGGATACTTCAATCCTTCCTAGAATAGGGAATAAAATATCCATGGAAGAAGTTGCAGAGACAAAGTTTGGAGCTAAGACAAAAGGATGGACCATCCAGAGACTGCTCCACCCGGGAGGTCCATCCCATAATCAGCTACCAAAGACAGACACTATTGCACATGCAGCAAGATTTTGCTGAAAGGGCCCTGATATAGCTGTCTCGTGTGAGGCTTTGCCAGTGCATGGCAAACACAGAAGTGGATGCTCACAGTCATCTATAGGATGGAACACAGGGTCCCAAATGTAGGAGCTAGAGAAAGTACCCAAGAGCCGAAGGGGTCTGCAACTCTATAAGTGGAACAACAATATGAACTAATCAGCATTCCCAGAGCTCATGTCTCTAGCTGTATATGTAGCAGAAGACGGCCTAGTCGGCCATTATGGAGAACAGAGGCCCCTTGGTCTACTTTATATGCCCCAGTACAGGGGAATGCCAGGGCCAAGAATTGGAAGTGGGTAGGTAGGGGAGCAGGGCAGGGGGAGGGTATAGGGGATTTTTTGGATAGCATTTGAAATGTAAATGAAGAAAATATCTACTAAAAAAAGAAATAAACACTCACTAAATTCAGAATCAACTTAAATTATGATTCATCAATATTAAAAGTTGTCATAAAATAGCATTCAAACAGGATCCACTGATGTGATAATATGTATATATATGTATTTATGATATCAACTTATAGAATGCAATTTCATTTGTAAAATTTTATGAACTCCTTAACTCATAAGTAATTTATTTAGCTTATTAATCTCCTTAAAAGCCTATTTAAAACTTATAAAAAAAAAAAACATGCTTCAAAAAGAATATTTGAAAGGTCTATAGCATGTGAGAAGTTGTTCCGCATCGTTAGTCATCAGGTAAATGAGAGTTAGAACCACCAAAAAAATACTATTACTTATAGATCTAACAAAATATGAGAGAAACAAAAACCTAGCAACCACCAGCATATGGAATGTTCATGTGCATATAAACCAGTACACACATATGTAATGTTTGGCAAGATCTGACAAACAAAATAAGACATCTAAGATATTCATTGTTCCATTACACACAATAACTCAAAATAACCAAATGAGATAAACATTCTGGCCACACAAAATAAAAGGATTCTCCCATAAGTAATATTAAATTAAAATAGACAGATACAAATGATAATTCCATTTTTATGAAGTTCAAAACTAGTTAAAGCTAGATAGAAATGACAAAAGTTAAAATCACTGCTTTTCTTTTAGCTTTAAAGAGTGCAGATGTGTTGAAGTTTGGTCTTTTGCTATATATTGTAATGCTAAATACTGGTCCGCAAGGCCTGGTTGCCCCTTACCTGCTCTTTCTACAAGATGGCACCTTAGCCAGGTGGGTCTGGGCCTGCCACCCTTTCTTTTGTTGCAGGGTAAAGTGGGAGGAGTCTCGCCTATGGCCCTAATCTCCTTCATAACTAGAACCTCTCTTCTAGCAAATGCCTTGGCTGCAACATTAAGCTTTCTAGAGTTCCTTTTCTTTCCAAACTGTTCATTTTGTATTTCTTTCTGTCCACTTGCTTTTTTTTTCTTTATAGATCTGCAACAAACATTCAGTTGACTCAACATTATATTGTATTGAAATGCTCTGCATTAATGAAATTAGTTGATTAATTTTTCATTAATTTTTCATTTGCCTCCTGCAAGTTCTCAGGACATGGGCAGAAAGCAGCTGTATACTTTGCAAAAATATAACTGAATGATCACTAGCCTAATTGCTAAAACTGTTCCCCTCAGAAATCTCCCTTATCCTCTGCTACTGAGAAATGCCACTCAGATTTCACATTCTATAATTTCACATGAATGGCATCTTTAATTGCACTCACATTCAAGTTTGTGGGACAAACCCCACCCAAGTGTAGTGCATTCTCGTTCCTGTGCTGTTGGGTATAAGTGCTAAGGTTGTTATAAATTTCCTCTTGGATGCAAGAGCTGACACTGCTCAGTCCTTTTCTGTTCTTGGAATGTCTCTGCTTTTAGGACTGGAATAAATCTGGCTTCATAGATTATGTTCAAAACCATTTTCATCTCTTTGATTTTCAATCTTGAATAGAACTGGTGTTATTTCTTCCTGAAATGTCTGCACTTTGCATCAGTTTCACCACTTCAACCTTCCAGGCTCCTACAAGGATGGCCCTGTAAGATCTACTTATAGCATTCAAGAACCTTTCTAGTTCCAAAGTCTTCTACACCTTTACAAAATCCATGATCAGGTCTTTTAAGCAATTGCCCACACTCTGGTAACAAAGTCTGTATTAATTACTTTCTGTTCTTGTGCTAAAACACCATGACCCAAAGTGAGTTTTGGAATACAGTTTATTTTGGTGTGCAGTATGGCAGGGATGGTGGCAGCTGGATGCAGCAGGCATGGCAACAGGAACAGGAAACAGAGAGAGCAAACCAGCAAGGAGTCAAGGCCACATACTCTCAAAGCCAACCCCCGAGACACTTTTCTTCCCAAAAGGCCACAGTTTTCAAATATCTCCAAATAGTGCCATCAACAAGGAACAGGCATTCAAAACACACTTTCATTCAAACCAGCCTGGAGCCATGAGCCCACATAACCCTCCTCATTCAAACCAGCCTGGAGCCATGAGCCAACATAACCCTCCTCATTCAAACCACCCTGGAGCCATGAGCCCACATAACCCTCCTCATTCAAACCACCCTGGAGCCATGAGCCTATATAACCCTCCTCCCTTATGTTGCTCAATCACGTATTGTCAAAGAAGCAGGAAACGTAACTAAGACAGTGGCCTAATTATAAAACTGAACATGTAGTCTGGTTACATTAACTCAAAGTAAAAGACAGGGTTCTGCTATTGTTTTCAACTGAGGAAATTTACATCCAACAATTAAGAATGGCTTAAAACATTATAGAAACAGATCCTAAGCCAATATTAAATTTTCAAAATACTCTTCAGATTTGGAAACTGGCAAATACAGTCTAACAGCAAGACATTTAAATAGAGATGGAGGATATTTCTCAACTAGCATCACAGCATATTTTGATATAGGACTCGCATGAGAAAGCAGAGAACTCACCTGCCATGCCGGGACAGAGGCTGAGTTGGACATGACTGTTTTTTGCAGTTCTTCCAGTACAGCATCTGGGAGGGGCTTCCGTGACTCCAGGAGTGTTGTACACTGAACTTGTCTCAACAGTAAGATAACAGCTGGCTGGTCAGGGTTACTTTTCAAACTCTAAAAAATTACATCCCAAATAGAAACATATCAAATAGGCTCTAAATGAATTAAGTAAAAGGCAATTACACTGTACTCCATGCTAAAACATTTTATTCTTCTTAATTTAAACCTTTTTTTTTTTGGCTATTGCAAAAACAAGTTCAAAAGTTAAATAAATAAAATGCTACACAGCCTGAGAATACCAAAGCATATGTACACTTAAATGATCTTTCACATAAGTAGTAGTGTTGTACTGCTTGAGTCACCAAGTTTAGATTTAATATGCCCCGTAGAGTCAGTTTATTCTCAGGTGTTATACTAAGGTTCTGAATGTAAAACTCTCCCAAGAAATATAAAAAGTAAAGGTTATCACTATTACAGTGGGACATACCATACTGCATGATTAATGTAACATTTCTATTTACTTATGAAGTATAGTGCCATAACTTAATACATATAATATGATATCAGAATAATTAAAATTTTCATCTCGAATGTCAGTTCTGTAGGTTGGCAAACTGCAACTCTTCTGTGTTGCTCCTCCTCAGAGAATGCTTGTCTATTTTTCTCTCATTAGCTCAGAGTCCAACATATATCTAAAGTGTATTTGAAGGCTTTATCCTAAGAGAGACTAAAACTATAAAATGAAAAGGATACACTTATAAAGCATTCCACATTCTAGCAGAGAAGACATTACAACTGCTAATTTATGCTTAGCCAGCATCCACAATATAATTAATACACTGTCCTGGATATAGAGCAGGTAGAATCCTTCACATGAAAGAGAAAATATATTATTCTGCTTTTCAAAGAATTGAAGGACAAAAGGGGTCATGAAAGACCATTTTTCTCTCTGTGTAAAATTTGTTTCTCACTTAAACCATTTCTAAGAAAATAACATACTTGTTCTGGTATTTATGAGACATAAGCATCCAGAAAAAAGCCATGTTTAAAACTCTTCTTTTTAGTAGGTCCATGAAACCTTTACCTGGTTAACTGATTGAATAAATATTTATTTAGTCACTCTATGTGGCAAGAAAGATGCTAACAATCTACCCATAAAACCTGCCGGCAGAGAGCCACACAGTCCTAACCCATGGTGACAAAAAAGCAGTTCCAGTCACCAGACAGCAATCTTCAGTCATTCTACTGCTTCAGAACTTGGAAAAGTGAACACATTCTTGAGAGCAGTATTCTAACGGGAGTAATCAGAAAGCAAAGGAATGATACCCTAAGCAAATAAACATCTGTACACAGCGTCCAGACAGGGCTGGGAAGGCAGCTCAGGGATTAAGAGACTTGTTGAGGATTGAGTTCAATTCCCAGAGCCCATACAATACAGCTCATTACTGTCTATAATCCCAGCACCAGGATATATGATACCCTATGATCTTCTCATACACTAACACACATATACACAAATGAATAGATAAGAAAGTAATAAGATTTCTTTTGCAAAAAGACTGAGAGTTTGAGAAGCAGTATAGTAGTAGCAATACACTTCTAGCTGCTGCGAGCTTCTTGACAAATACTTAACATTTTTCAAAAATGAATTTTCTCAGTCATAAAAAGCTTGAGAATCATAAACATGTGCATAATTGTTATAAAGCCCAGAAAAAATAATGCGAAATGGAAGGACTGACTTGCAGTAAATAGCCAATGAATGCTGTGTGCTATTACTACCACCCTATACTCTAAGTACTACATGCTAGAGTTTTACTTAAGACAAAAAAGCATAAATTTCAATGTATAATTCCACAGTAGTACCTGTGTGCACAGAGATTCAGCTTCAGATGTTTTTCCTGTGTCAATCAGACCAGTGACAGCTTGTGAGAAAGACCACTTTTCAAGTGACTGTTTGTAATTTTGCAAAATTTCTTTGTCCTTAACTGTAAAACAAACAAAAACTAGATCAATGCTACTATCTTCTGCTATGTATAATGTGCTCTCAAGGGGAGGATTATTTGCTAACAATTTTCACAGGTACACTTTACATACTTTTTCTTAGAGTCAGGGTCTATATAGCCCAAGATGACCTCACACTCACATTTCTGGAATCTCACAATTACCACTATACCCAGTGCCTGGCCGCTATACCACCACAGATTTACTATGAATATTTCTGATTTATATTTTAAGTATATACCCTGTATAAAACAATGAAAGTTCACTTAAAAATAATGAGCAATTTCTATAGTGTCCCTAAAGTAAAAGCAGCTGCATCCACTCTGAAGAGTCGCGGCTTATACACTGGCAGACAAACGCTCCGCCTGAGGCAGGACACAAGGTCACCTTTAGCAAACGCCTTCTCCTGTCCCTGTGTAATCAATCACTTCTGTTTCCAGCTCATCCAAGCTCCCTTATCCTCTGCTGCTGAGAAATGCCTCTCAGATTTCACATTCTATAATTTCACATGAATGGCATCTTTAACTGCACTCACGTTCAAGTTTGTGGGACAAACCCCACCCAAGTGTAGTGCATTCTCTTTCCTCTTTCCTGTGCTGTTGGGTATAAGTGCTAAGGTTGTTATAAATTTCCTCTTGGATGCAAGAGCTGACACTGCTCAGTCCTTTTCTGTTCTTGGAATGTCTCTGCTTTTAGGACTGGAATAAATCTGGCTTCATATTCAAAAGCATTCTAATCTCTTTGATTTTCAAGAGAATCTTGAATAGAACTGGTGTTATTTCTTCCTTAAATATATAGTAGAATTCATCACTGGCATCATCTAGTCTTACAGTTTTCCTCATGAGATTTCAGTCTTGATATCCTTAGTAGACATGTAGCTATTGATTTATTTCTGCTTAAGCAAACTTTGTTTCTTACAGAATTTTATTATTTCTTCTGAGTTGTCAAATGTCAGGACATGAAGTTGCTGTTGAAATATTAACATGTTAATAGCTGCAGTGCATACTTTCATTCAAATGCTTGTTTCCTATCTTCTTTTTCTTTGCTCATATAAGTGCAGATTTATTAACTGTACTGCTCATCTAAAAAAATAATAAATAAAACAAAACAAACAAAAAAAGCAAACAAAAACAACCCACATTTTTCCATTCTATTGATTTTTCTTAGTCTTATCTAACAGATTCCTATCTTATCTTTCTCATTTCTTTATGCATCTTACTTTGGGTTTAACTTATCTTTTGTTTTTAGATTCCTAAAACAGAAGCTGATATCATTAATTTGAGAGAAGCTGTCTTCCATTTCCTATGTAACCACTTGTTAAACTCCTCTAAGCCATGCTTTAGTCATGTTCTACAGTTCTGACACACTGTGCAAACTTTAACACACTTAAAAAATAATTCCTAATGTTCCTCAGGACTTGTTATTTGGTCTAGCTTATTAGGAAGTGTGCTGTTTATTTTCCAAATATTTAAGAATTCCCAGTTAAAAGTCTGTTATTTATTTCCAAAAGATGGAAAACTTAATTAGCCTTCCACTAAAGGCTTCCTGTGTAGAAGACAAAAAACAGCCAGTTCAAGCTGTATGCAGCCTACTCCTGCAAAGTGAGGGCAAAGGGCAGACTTAGAAGCATGGTGATGCTCACAGATCAGAGTCACAGACTCACTGAGACTGAGATCACCTCCTCACAGGGCCACTGAATGCATTCTGTACTACACCACCTCACCATACCACTAAAGGCTTACAGCAGCTACATTAACCATTGACAAGGCTATAAAGAAAAAGAAATTCAAGTGTAAAAGATACAGTTTGTAGAGCAGAGCAAGCTTCAGGACTGGAGTCAGTACTACAGGGATGCTGGAATAGAACAGGAATGCTAGAATTATTAGAAATTAACAGCTATGATTAATATGGTAAAATTTTCCATTAATTAAGCAAACAACAGACAACAAGAAATGAGCAACGTAAATTCTCAAAAAGTCAGAAACAATAAAAGAAAGCAACAAAAACTGTTAACAGAAACAGGTATTCATGATAGGTTTATTGACAGGTTGCTGAGAAAAAGCTTTCTGAACTCCAGGTTATTCCACTGAAATCACCCAAACAGTAAAACAGAGAAAACATAATAAATGTAATAGAAGCGATTTCCAGGAACCATAGGTAAACCTAATGAAGTTGCAAAAGAAGCAAGAGAAGGGAACATATTTAGAACCATAATGACCGAGAATGTCCCCAAATTAACACTGGACACAAGCACCAGCAAGGAAGCAGAGAGGACACCGAGGAAGACGAACACCAGACAGAAACAAAACCCCAAAACTATATCCAGCTATGTTATCTCCAAACTATAGAAAATCAAAGACAAGGCAAAAACTCCCCCAAGAAGCTGGAGAGGGAAAGAAAGATAACACCATATCTAATGTCTCTTCAGAAACTGTAGAAAAGAAGAATAGACCAAAATATTTCAAAGGAAAGATAGATTAGAATTCTGCACCCTGAAAATTTATCCTTTAAAAATGAAAAAAAAAAAAGTCTTTAAGTCTTTAAGAGACTTAAAGTTCTTGTCATACAGATCTTTCCCTTGTTTGGTTAGAATTACCCCAAGGTATTTTATATTATTTGTGACTATTTTGAAAAGTTTTGTTTCTCTAATTTCTTTCTCAGCCTGTTTATGATTTGTATAAAGGAAGGCTACTGATTAACTTGAGTTAATTTTATATCCAGCCACTTTGCTGAAGTTGTTTATCAGCTGTAGAAGTTCTCTGGTTGAATTTTGGGGGTTGCTTTTGTATACTATCATATCATCTGCAAACAGTGATACCTTTTCTTGTCTTATTGCTCTAGTTAGAACTTTGACTACTATATTGAATAGATATGGGGAGAGTGAGCATCCATGTCTTGTCCCTGATTTTAGAAGAATTGCTTCAAGTATGTCTCCATTTAATTTGATATTGGCTGCTGGTTTGCCATGCTTATGGATTGGTAGAATAATAGTAAAAATGGCCATCCTACCAAAAGCAATCTATAGATTCAATGCAATCCCTATCAAATTCCCAATACAATTCTTCAAAGATATGGAAAGATCAATTCTCAAATTCATCTGGAAAAACAAACAAAAAAACCCCACAAAAAACAGAATAGGGAAAACAATTCCTAATAATAAAAGAACTGCTGGGAAAATGACCATCACTAACACCAAGCTGTACTACAGAGCAATAGTGATAAAGATTGCATGATATTGGTACAGAGACAGACACATTCATCAGTGGAATAGAATTGAGGACCAAGAAATAAAACCACACACTTACAGACACTTGATCTTTGACAAAGAAGCTAAAAAATATACAATGCAATAAAGAAAGCATCTTTAATAGTGGTGCTGGTCTAATTGGCAGTCTGTATGTAGAAAAATGAAAATATTTGTCACCTTGCACAAAGTTCAAGTCCAAGTAGATCAAGGAACTCAACATAAAATCAGATACACTCATGTGAAATGTAAATGAAAATATCTAATAAAAAAATGTTTTGGCTACTTGTTAAAAAAAAAATCAGATACACTGAATCTAATAGAAGAGAAAGTGGGAAAGAGCCTTGAACTCATTGGCACAGGGTAAAATTTCCTAAACAGAACTCCAATGGTTCAGGCTCTAAGATCAAGAATTGATAAATGGTACCTCATGAAACTGGAAAGCTTCTGTAAGGTAAAGGACATAGACAATAAGACAAATCAGCAACCTACAGATTGGGAAAAAAATCTTCACTAACCCCACATTTGATAGAGGGCTAATGTTGAAAATATATAAAGAACTCAAGAGGCTAACCAACAAAAAAAAACCAAACAACCCAATCAAAAACTGGGGTATAGAACTAATCTGAGAATTCACAACAGAGGAATCTAGAATGGCTGAGAAGCACCTAAAGAAATGTTTGAAGTCTTTAGTGATCAGGGAAATACAAATCAAAATGACCCGGAGATTCCACCTTATACCAGTCAGAATGGCTAAGATCAAAACCTCAGGTGACAACACATGTTGGTGAGGATGTCAAGTAAGAAGAACACTCCTCCATTGCTGGTGGAATTGCAAATTGGTACAGCCTCTCTGGAAATCAATCTGGAGCTTCTTCAGAAAATAGGAAATAGATCTACCTGAAGCCTGAGCAATACCACCCTTGGGAATATACCCAAAAGATGCCCCACTATGTCACAGAGGCATGTGTTCCACTATGCTCATAGCAGCCATGTATGTGACAGCCAGAAGCTGAAAAAAAACCCACATGTCCCATGACAAAAGAATGGATACAGAAAATGTAGCTCATTTACACAATAGACTACTACTCAGCTATTAAGAACGAGGACATAGTGAGTTTTGCAGGCAAATGGAAGGAACTAGAGAATATCATCCTGAGTGAGGTCACTCAGACCCAAAAGTACATCCATGGTATGTACTCACTAATAAATGGATATTAGCCAAAATGTACAGAATACCCAGGACACAACCCACAGAACTCAAGAAGGTTAACAAGCTGAAGGGCCCAAATGAGGATGCTTCAAAACCACTTGGGAGGGAAAAGAAAGCAATCATGGGAAGTAGAGGGAGGTGGGACCTGGGTAGGAGAGGGGACAGGGAGGGAAGGGGGAGAACAGGATCGGGTAGTATGTATGGGGTAAAGTAGGGGGACAGGACTGAAGCCCCAAAGGCCAGCAGAAAGAAAGGAAACAGGCAACCTCGGGAGGTAGGAGGTGAACTCTCCAGAATGTACCAGACTTGGGATATAAGATTCTCAGGACTCAAAGGGAGGGACCTTGGAGACTCGAGGCCCCAGGGAGTGGAGAAGTCTGGTGGGATGGGGGTAGGGAGGTGGGGACATCCTCTTGAAGATGGGGAGAAAGAAAAGAGGTATGGGTTGGGGAGCTGTCAAGGAGGCAGACTGGGAGGGGGATGTAGTCTGAACTGTAAAAAGGGATTAAGAAATAAAAATAAATAAATTAAAAAAAAAGAAAAACATAAGAAAAATTTTTAAAAAGAAATAAAACTTTGTCAAACAAAAATTGAATGACTATGTTGCCAGTAGACCTACTGTCTTAGTCAGGGTTTCTATTCCTGCACAAACATCATGACCAAGAAGCAGTTGGGGAGAAAAGGGTTTATTCTGCTTACACTTCCATACAGCTGTTCATCACCAAGGAAGTCAGGACTGGAACTCAAGCAGGTCAGGAAGCAGGAGCTGATGCAGAGGCCATGGAGGGATGTTCCTTACTGGCCTGCTTCCCCTGACTTGCTCAGCCTGCTCTCTTATAGAACCCAAGACTGCCAACCCAGAGATGGTCCCACCCACAAGGAGCCTTTCCTTCTTGATCACTAATTGAGAAAATACCCCATAGCTGGATCTAATGGAGGCATTTCCCCAACTGAAACTCCTTTCTCTGTGATAACCCCAGCTGTGTCAAGTTGACACAAAAACTAGCCAGTACAGTGGGCAAGCAAGCAAGATTTTACAGAAGCATTCATGGCAGCCAGCAGGTTAAGGGCAACAACTCACTGTTGTGGCTGTTCCTCCAGGCCACTCTATGTCAGCTGACATCTATGTCATGCTTGGCAAATGCACAGAACAAAAAGTGTTTTAAGTAAATCACTACATAAATCAATGAACTAGTATCCATTTTCTACATTATTTTACTTCAGAATGGAGAATGGGAAGGCACGGTAAAGGAGGGAATATCCACAGGGATAACTAACACTATAAAGGTTTTGAAAACCCACATGGAAACCTACTACTCTAGAAGACTCCTAATATAAAAGCAATGTAAAAGGAGAATGCCCCAACCCTAACCATTGATGCCTTGTAATGGGGAGGAGAATGCCCCAACCCTATCATCCGATGCCACCACTGCATCAGGATATCATACAGGCCCTTTGCTGTTGCAGGCCATAGGGTTTGTACCTGGGTGAGACCGATGACCACTTTCTCCTCTGGTAGTGTGAAGAGTGCTTCCCAGCACTGTGAGTGCTAGCCCATAGAGGTGAACGTTCAAGTTGGACAAGAGCTCCATTTCTCCATGTCTTCAACAACAGGGTCTTATTGTCATTTTGTTGTCAGTGGCATAAAAAAATGTTAAGGGTGTAACTCACCCATTGTTAAAAATTGGATTTAAGGCACACTCCATGAAATGGAATCCATACCTGAAACTGTTAATAAGGCCAAAACCTAAGAGTAGACATATCATGAGTCCTAGGGGTAAGACTACTACTATTAATTGACAACAGTTATCTAGGAGGAGCTAAAAACCGGCAGAGGATCTTCCTGAGATGGTTCTGCCATGGACTGTCAATCTATGATGGATTTGCTTCCTTAGGCAAGGCCAAGGAGATTACATCTGAGGAGAGGTTCCTGCTATTAATATGCTTTTTCTGTTGTTACTAAATATTAACAACCACTAGGTATTGATCCACCCTTTTGAGCAGATTTCTGGAGACTTATGAAGGTGTACAATCTTGTAGTGATGCTATCTAGACAAATAGAATGATGAGTCTATAGAATTCCTGATTTGATTAAAATAATTTTAGGAAGAAAGTTTTTAGAGATGGTCTTAGTTGCTAGAAAGATCTAATAAAGTTAGAATCAAGAATAGTATGTGCTTACTCCTCAGAATAGTAAGTAAAGAATAAGAAATATTCATTGCATAATGAGAAATAAAATGAGCTTTCATAATTACACTAAAAAGAGGAATAGACTTGGGAGAATTTTGTGTTCAAGGAAAAACATTTAAGTCCAAGGATAAAGTCACAGGTGTGTACTATTCTAAGGAAAGGCCATGAAAATACTGTTGCTTTGAACTTTTTTTCCCTTTTTTATTAGCTATTTTCTTTATTTACATTTCAAATGTTATCCACTTTCCTAGTTTTCCCTCCAAAAATCCCCTATCTCCCCCAACCCCCGTCACCAACCCACCCACTCCTGCTTCCTGGCCCTGGCATTCCCCTATTCTGGGTCATAGAACCTTCACAGGACCAAGGGCCTCTCCTTCCACTGATGACCGACTAGCCCATTCTCTGCTACATATGCAGCTAGAGCCATGAGTCCCACCATGTGTTTTCTCTGATTGGTGGTTTAGTCCCAGGGAGCTCTGGGGGTACTGGTTAGTTCATATTGTTGTTTTGAACTTATAATGAGCACACTAGAATGAAAATGCTGCTTTGCACTTAATATCAACATCCTTTTGTAACTCCCATTCTATATAACTAATTTTCTAAAGAACTTTTTGTCTAAGAAGATATAAAAAGATCACAGAAAAGAAAAAGATGTTGGTTGAATGTTTAGCTTGGAGAGTTCTGCCCCATCCATCTATCCACCCACATCCCCATCCAAATGTGTATGCCTGTTTGTCTATATGTACATATGTAGGTATATGTGTATACATGTAATCATGCATGAATACTTGTGGAGTTGATTTTGACAGATGGTCAGGCCCGGCCAGAGTGTGGATGTATGAACATTTGAATGTATATGTGTCTGTACATATTTGCCTGTATAAAGCATCTTAATTCTTTTCCTTTCCTTCCTCTCACATTCTCTCATTCACAAAGAGTTAAACCACCTTAGCAAAGATGCTTCTGTTGACTCACCAAGGAAAGGAGCACTAGCAATAAATCTTTGACTTAATCCCCTAAAGTTTTACTTTGAAATGCTAAATGCCAGAGACTACAGTTTCTGCCCTCAGAGGAACTCAGGCAGTTCAGCTACCACTGTAAAGTAACTTAGACTTATGACAGGAAAACTTTTTATTATAGAAAAGGCAACCCTAAATATCTTACAAAACCAAGTCTTGCCCTGCTGATGCTCTTCCCCTTGGCCACCTTCAAGAGAGAACCAGAAAGAAAAACAGCTGTGACTGGCCCCCCAGCAATTAATATACTATACTAATAACATAACATACTACCACCACCACCACCACCACTACCTACTACTACTATTATTCTGTTAAATGTACAATTCAATTAAGTAACTCCTAATGACATCAATATATCTATAGATCAGTTTGTGTCATTCAACTCTCATCAGAGAAACCTCTTCTTGCAGTAGATAGTACTTAATACTGAGACCCACAACTGGACAATGTATAGACAGAAAGAGACCTTGGAGCACTTAGCTCTTAATGAGATGTCCTTCTCAAACCCCTACCCTCAAGGATCAGAGATAATTGCAGAAGAGGACACAAAAAGATTCTAAGAGCTAGAGGCAGTAGATGGCATCAAGGAAAAGTGTCTTCCAAACAAGACAGGGCTAATGCAAATATGAATGAAAAGTGATTGTAATAGCAAGCATAAGACCTACACAATTCAAGTAGACCAAAATCACAGGGCAGACAAGGGGAAGTAGGCACAAAAGTCTCACCCCTAACCAAAAAGCTATCTGCAACTGATACCTGTGAGGAGAACCGTCTTCGCCAGTGGAGTGACACTGGCTATATCAACCACACTCCAGGGTAGGCCTCAGGCTCAGGAACAGTTGACTAAGACAAAATGGACTCCATGTTTTTTTGTTTTGCTTTTCTTTTTTGTTGTTGTTTGGTGTTTTTCCCCTTTTTTGGTTTATTTTATTGGTTTTTTGTTTTGTTTTTTTGAGAGAGAAAGAACATGAAGTTTGGTGGGTAAGTAGGGAGGGAGAATTTGGAAGGACTTAGGTAACAGAAAGGAATATAATCAAAATATATTGTATGCAATTAAAACATTTTAAATGTAAATACATAAAAATAAAACTTACGTGACGCAGCAACAGCAGACCGCAATGCCAAGTACAAATCTACCCTCTTTGGCTGAGTGTTATTGAGTAAAGCCAGTTTATCATCTGCATGGCAGGCTGCCATCAGCCCAGCCCAGACAGCAGGGTCATCTAAACAAGAAATACAGTAAAAGTCATATCACCATGCTGCTGCAAAACTATCATAAATAAAAGTTTATATCTTCTCCAATAAATTATATTTTTAAAAAATTTCATGACCTTAAAGGAAAGCTAACTTGTTTTCCAAAAACAAACTCGTATAGTTAACCTTCAAGATTTGTAAATTTCTGAACATCTCATAAAGGAACTAGTTAAATAAATTCCTGTCTGTTCCATGGCTGGTTGGCTCAGTTCCTAAAGTACTGTGCTATTGTGGAGAGTACAGACACTCACTAGACATGGAGGACAAGTTTCAGTGAGACACTCATCTTTATTACTCTATTCCTAACAACAAAAAAAGCTTGGTTTAAGGATAAACAAGTGAACATATTTTAGCTTGGGTTTTGGTTTTGGTTTTTGGTTTTTAAGAAAAGTGAAACTCAGGGAAAACTCAACTTTGAACCTATGTTCTACCAGGAAAGCATGAAAGAATCTCATGGTTCCTAGAGGGTGCTGCATGTATGATTGTGTGTACCAGGGAAAGGCAACTGTGTGACACTGCATTTCATAGTTAAGACAAAAGTATAATACTCTGCTTTATAACCCTACAAAAATGACCTAACTTTCCGTGAGTAACAGTGGAAACACAATGGGATGGTAATATTTATTTTTCCTTACCTGAATGGTCAATAGCATAAATATGGCACAGCCTCCTAGAATTAACAATAGCTCACTAAAGTGAGGCTATAGATTTCTAAGAGTTACCATACCTGTCAGTCAGTCTTGTTAATTTGATAGGATTTAGAATCATCATGGAAACACTCCTCTGGATATGTCTATGAAGATGTTTCCAGACATATCTACTTGAGGAAAGATCTACCCTGAATGCAGTAGAGCCATTGTGTGTGCTATACAATTCTAGTCCAACAGAGAGCGAGAGGCGAGTGGTAACTTTCATCTTTCTCTGCTTCCTGACTGAAATGGAGCATGATGGTGGCTTCTCCCTGTCACTGTGACTTCCCCATCTTGATAGATTGCTTGGACTCTCAAATCATGACCCAAAATAAACCCTCCTTCCTTAAGTTGCTTTGTCAGGTATTGTCATAGACACACGAAAAGTAACACACTATACAAAATGCATCCCGAAATTCCAGAGTTAACCACACACAAAAATACTATATTAAGTAATTTAGTAGGGATAGATAAACTGTACTAGACTATACTGATGAAAAATTGAAATAAAATAACCTGAAAATGTCATTTATATTTTTAGTAACAGAAAATCAAGTATCTCCATGAAAACATTCTCATCAGTCTGTTTAAACAACTGATATATTATAATTAACAAAAGTCACATTCAGATAATCAAGTAATATGCAAAACTTTAAAATATATTCTTATAATTTCTTATATCATGAAAATAAAAACTTTCTTTTTTTAACCCACAAATGTAAATATGATCACATTAAGATTAATAAAATGGGTAGGTAATCTATTCACCTGGAGAAAGGAAGGCTGCCTTCTGAATGGTCTTGAGAGCGGTGTTGCTTTCATCTTCTGCTGTACTGCTTCCCATGGCCAACTGGTTGACTGCAGTATATAATAATGCCTTCTATATAAGAAGACAAGGAGGTGTGTTTATCAGTTCTCGTCACAGATCCCTCTTTTCTTTTTCTTTTTTTTTTTTTTAAAGATTTATTTTATTTATTATACGTAAGTACACTGTAGCTGTCTTCAGACACTCCAGAAGAGGGAGCCAGATCGGATGGTTGTGAGCCACCATGTGGTTGCTGGGATTCGAACTTATCACCTTCGGAAGAGCAGTCGGGTGCTCTTACCCGCTGAGCCATCTCACCAGCCCCCCAGATCCCTCTTTTCAAAAGTAAAAGGCCTGTATTCAGGATGATATAAACCCTAAAGCAACGAGGAGCATTTTCTGACTCATTAATACTATTTAACAAGTTAAAGATTTCCCTTGTATGAGAGTAAAAACTAACCTTTCCATGATTCAAATCCAGAATATGAGCCACACTGCCAGCTACAGCACCTCCCTACAACAAAACATATTATTTAGACAAATGCAAAGCTTTCCATGAAACAGTAAGAATAATAAAATTTTCCCTGCAAATCATTTGAGAAGTTCAGTTTTCAGCAAATTACACTTGTAAATTCTGTAAATATCAATATATTACTAGAGTTTTAAGAAAGAAAATCTACTTTGATCATTTCACTTTTGTTATTATAATAAAAAAAACTTCAAAATTAAGATGATTTTGTAGAGGCACCAAGTAAACGCTTGTACTACCTAATAATATAAACATGCTCAAAGAAAGAACAGGAGAAAGGGAGATGAAAGGTAGTGAACACTAACCAGCAGAGCTCACTCCTGGAAAATACCTAGCTGTAAATCAACAAACCGATAATAAAAATGTGATGCATAGATAAATGCATGGATGCATAGAAGGATGGATAGAAAAACAGATGGAATACTGCTTAGCTCTCAAGAACAATGGAATCACAAATCTTTCAGGAAAATGGGTGGACTTAGAATGTCACTCTATCTCAAAAAGAAAGAAAAAACATTCTCCAGTGTATGTGGATCCTATTCTGCAATGTACACATGTGTGTGTAAACAAATGTATATCTGTGTACAGTAGACCACACAGAAGGGAGAAGCTGGATGCTATCAGTGAGACAGGAGAGAATACAGGACAAGGACCCATGAGTAGGGAGAAGAACAAAAAGCTAACTGTTTTATAGTTTTCACTCTGTCATTGGATTTTCACATTTTTGCGCTGGATGACTGCACAAAAACATAATCAAAAGTGAAGGAGTATATGTCGGCTGGTTTGATGTCAACCTGACACAAACAAGAGTCATCTGGGAGGAGGGAGCCTCAAGTGAGAAAATAAGATCAATATTAATAATAAATAATAACCAAATAAAATGGCCACCATAAGATCAGCCCATAGGCAAGCCTGTGGGACAGTTTCTTAATTAGTAATTGTTAGGGGAGGACCCCACCAGCCCACTGTGGGTGTTCCCATCCTTGGGCTAGTGATCCTGGGTTCTGTAAGAGAGCATACTGATCAAGCCACAAGGAGCAAGACAGTAACGAGCACCCTTCCATGACCTCTGCATCAGCTCCTGCCTCCAGGTTCCTTCACTGCTTAAGTTCCTGTTCTGACTTCCTTTTCAATGACTAAAATCAAAGACAGAAAACAGAATTCTTCAAACCTCTATAGTCCTTAATATTAAATGATCCTATGTGAGAAAACTTCTTATTGTTTCAATAAGCAAATAAATTAATTTTTAAAAAATCTAAAAATTTTAAATTCAATGTTGAATACTTTGCCTTAAAAAATAAAAAGTAAATTATAAGAATGATTTTGCCAGACATGGTGGTTCATGCCCTATAATCTTAACACTCAGAATGCTGAGGCAGAAGGATTACCATGAATTCAAGGCCAGCCTGGGCTATGTAAGACTGTCTCAAAAAAAATCAGCAGCAACCTAGACTAGCAAAAACTCTTCTCAACAATAAAAGAACCTCTGGTGGAATCACCATGCCTGACCTCAAGCTGTACTATAGAGCAATCGTAATAAAAACTGCATGGTACTGGTACAGCAACAGACAGGTAGATCAATGGAATAGTATCAAAGACCCAGAAATGAATCCACACACCTATGGTCACCTGATCTTTGACAAGGGAGCTAAAACTATCCAGTGGAAAAAAGACAGCATTTTCAACAAATGGTGCTGGCACAACTGGCAGCTATCATGTAGAAGACTGGGAATTGATCCATTCTTATCTCCTTGTACTAAGGTCAAGTCTAAGTGGTTTAAAGATCTCCACATAAAACCAGAGACACTGAAACTTATAGAGGAGAAAGTGGGGAAAAGCCTTGAAGATATAGGCACTGGGGAAAAATTCCTGAATAGAACAGCAATGGCTTGTGCTGTAAGATCAAGAATTGACAAATGGGAT
>LR749504.1:2775146-2797016 GCA_902729485.2 Mus minutoides | reverse complement strand
CAAGGGGCCTCTCTTCCCAATGATGGCCAACTAGGCCATCCTCTTCTATATATGCAGCTAGAGACATGAGCTCAGGGGGTACTAGTTAGTTCATGTTATTCTTCCACCTATAGGGTTGAAGACCCCTTCAGCTCCTTGGGTATTTTCTCTAGCTCCTTCCTTGGGAACCCTGTGTTCCATCTAATAGCTGACTGTGAGCATCCACCTCCATGTTTGCCAGGCACTGGTATAGTCTCTCAGGCTAGTTTTTAAGAGTACAGAAAGTTTAACACATTCTGGCACTTGGAATAAGGTATTCCAGTGTTCTGGATACTAGTCTTCACATCTGTAGGGACAAGATTTTCTCTAAGATATAGATTCATAGAATTAATAAGGAAAAACAGCCTTACCATAACAATCTACCCCAGTTTCTTACTGTAATGTTGTAAGTATGTTGGTCTTCAGTAGAATGTAACAGTGCAGTTGCCCTTTAAAACAAACAAACAAACAAACAAACAAACAAGGTATTTTAAATTCTGTATGTGCAACATTTTGTTTTACACATTCCTCCTGACCTATATTCATAGATTTATAATCATTTGTTTCAATTCTACTAATTCTTTAATGCTATTAATGGCCACTTATTCATATTTCAATAAGTTCATACCACAAAGGCACTTAAATATATTTAAAATTTAGGTTGTCAGTAAAATGTAATCTACTTATTCTTTTTCACAAGTAAAGACATTTATTATTGCATGTGAGTTATAAATATTCTAAAATTTGTAATCCAAACATAAGTAATGACCATATCCATGTTATATTCTAACACACCAATAGTTACAGAAGACACTCTTGAAAATACTTATGTAGGAAGGCAGAAAAATTGAATGCTTTCATGTGTTCTGAGGATCTCCACACAGAAACACTAAAAGACAATGAGTTAACAGAAAAGATAAGAGGTCCCGCTGGGCTTTGAATACATTTACCAAGAGCTAAAGCCAACCTTTTCTTTTCCCACTGTGTTCTCTGTAGGCAAGGAGGGAAATGTCCTAAAAGCTAACTTTTATTCTTTTAATGATTTCTTTCTTTTCTCTTTAAAAAGAGTCTGCCAGGAGAAATATCAAGAAAGGTTTTTTGCTTGTTTTGTTTGTTTGTTTGTTTAATCTACTTGATGTTGCTTGCATGAAAAATAACTTGTTCAAGAAACATAAAATGCTACAAAAATTAAAACTACACTTCTGATTGAATTTATGTACTATTTATGCTTCAAGCCTCAAATATCACAACATATAATACAGTTGCTGTAGTCAGTTAAAAAGGAGTGGTATGTATTCACATGACTGAAGCTCGGTGATGTCAGAGTCAGCAACGTCTACAATAACAAGAGTGTAGTAAAAAAAAAAAGGAGCAAACACTGTAAGCTGTCTAGTTTTATGTGTTAACTGCTATACTCTATATTTTATTTACTCTAAATTTACTGACATTGTAATAAGAAAATTGTGGGGGGATTGTTTTGCTGTTTTTTTAATAAACCTTCCATCAACTGAAAAAAATAACATCATTGTATAATCTCCAGTACCATCTAGTGATTATTCCTTTGAACTATATGGGAATCCACGAAAGAATGTAGTTAATTATTTGAGATACTTCATTACACATGAGCAGACATCAGCTCTTTTAGTAGTTATTTAGTAGTTACTTATGAGATGAATAGTTATTTTCATGCTGGCTTAACCTTATAAAGGAAAAATAGTTTGTTTCATTTCCTACCAGTCTCTAGGATGGTCACTACACTCTAGTACATGGGTTTTGCTTGTTAAATATAGCAAACTCCTTCCATTTGGGAGTACTTGCTATCACTCAAAATAAAATGCACCTTCCCATTTCTCTGACCCCAGAGCCTATTCCAATTCTTCCTTAGAAACTGTTAGTAACCAGATATTATTAGCTTATTGAGTATATCCCACTGAGAAGTTCCATGAGAAGAGGGTCTCTGTTTATTTTAATTCCCTGATAAATTTTTCATGCCAAGGACACTGCTTGGCACACAGTATCTAACAAACATTTATTTACACAAATAAACATGTGATAGATAATAAGGTAAGTCAAGCAAATATTCATGCTGTTACTTCCTGTCTGACTACAGGGGATAAATTTTTAAAAACAGAATCTTTGAGGATTTGTTTAGTGCCCTGATCTGTGACCCACACCCTAGCCAATGGAACCCAAAATACAGCTGAAAACTTGGAACTGCATCTTTTCACCTTCCACGAGGTAATACAATGATGACCAGGAAAGGAGACAAAAATCACATTGTTCTTTTGTCAAGAGACTATAAGTATTAAGAGTACTGACTACATGGTGAGTGAGCAAAGGAGCACAGCCTACCTTTGGTACGCCCACCTCTGGTACGCCCACCTCTGGTACGCCTACCTTTGGTACGCCCACCTCTGGTACGCCCACCTCTGGTACGCCCACCTTTGGCACGCCCACCTCTGGTACGCCCACCTCTGGTACGCCCACCTTTGGTACGCCTACCTTTGGTACGCCTCGGCTGCTTCCCTTTTCAACTGCAGATGCTCGTTTAAATAACCCAACATCGTGAAAGCTGAAGCGGAATTCTGAATTCTTTCTGGAAATTCACAAATATCTTTAATTTGTGTATTCATGTTGACTATATTTACAAAAATAACATAAATTGTTTCAGTATCTCAAAACAGGAGATTACGAACTGAGTTGATAGTATTATTAAGAATAATCGTCTAATTTATCTTGAACATACCAGTGATCTTTGATAATTTTTCTAAATTACTGAATAATATTGAAGAGTTATATGAGGTTTCTAGTTATATTTATAATTTAAACATGTTTTCTTTAAGTCCTTGGAACACATAGCTCTAACTGAGATGTCTCCATCAAATCCCTCCCCTTATAGCTCAAAGAACTCAGCAGAAGAGGAAGAAAGAGTCTAAGGGCCAGAGAGGATGGAGGATACCAGAACAAGGCCCTCTGAATCAACTAAGCAAAGCTCATATGAACTCACAGAGGATGAAGCAGCAAGCACAGGGCTGGAGACACACACACACACACACACACACACACACACACACACACACACACACATACACACACACCAGCTATTAGCTTAGTGCCCACTCTTGGGGCTCTTTTTCTTCTGTCCGGTTACTTTGTCCAGCCTCAATGGAATAGTTTTTGTTTTATCTTATGTTTTATCTTGTCATCTTTGGTTAAAAAAAAATATGTTTACCTTAAAGTAAAATTATTTGAAATTATAACCCACCAAAACTAGTTCCAACATTATATTCAGGATTTTAAAAAATTTTTATTAGTTCTTATAGAATTTCATACTTTCTGGGGGGAGTTAACCAATTAAACCTCTTATGATTTAATTTACCAATGATTTTCTCTTGGTAGCTCTATATGTTATAAAAAAAATAATTCAGTTACTCATTCTAGGAACAGAGAAATGGATCTAGGCACTTTCATGCTGTTTTTTTTTCTTTAAAGATTTATTTATTATTATACGTAAGTACACTGTAGCTGTCTTTAGACACACCAGAAGAGGGCATCAGATCTCATTATGGATGGTTGTGAGCCACCATGTGGTTGCTGGGATTTGAACTCAGGATCTTTGGAAAAGCAGTCTGTGTTCTTAACCACTGAGCCATGTCACCAGCCCAGATCTAGGCACTTTGAATGCAGTATTTTCCAATTTTAATATTGAAAGTACACTACATTGGACAAAGAAAACATTACCTTATCTAGTTCACTTAAGGTAGTACTAAAGAACAGGTTTTCATGTTTAATGAAGGTCAAGTAAGAGTCTTATGTGGTGGTGGGGTTTTAACATCAGAAGAAAATTATAGTCAAAATCATTCTCTAAATCCCTAAGGTCATTCTACAAGATCACAATACCATAGGAAAGAGTTAGAAGCTCCATATGCCATGTTACATGAACTCAGTAGGACAGACAGAGATGGTCTACACACGCTCATCAGATTCCCTCTTTGTTCTATTTCTACTTTGTTAGTGTTTCTGGCCGAGCACACAGAATTTACACAAGTCTATGAAAATAGTTTCACTGTTTAAGAATCAGCTGTGCACATTTGTTAGAAAATTTTGTTCATCATTTTAGGTATCTGCATTTTATTAATATTAATTATTATGTAAATCCTTTAAGTTGTTTTAAAGTAAGGAAAGTGGTGAATAAGATTTCTGAGTTAACACTTCCTTATCTCTGGGGACTTAGCTGTGTCCTTCCTGTCAGCACACTGCAATAGATGACAACGTCCCGACGTGCTGATGCCTGTGAATGCATTACCCTCTGCACACAGAAAAGGCACAAGAGAACTGGATGTCGATTCTTAGGTAGAACCCTTTTCTGTCCCGTGTTTTATTCCATGTTATTCTGCTGCTACTTTCTCTAAGGACTATTTCTGCCAAGTGTCAGCCTAACACTGTAGCACTGAAATCTCTGAAATAGATACAAGTTCCTAAGTAGTAGGTACTTTTCCTTTCATATCACAAGACAGTCGAAATTCAGTTGTACAGTCTGCCTAAGGACTCAGTGAAGTGCAAGTGAAGTGGGGTGAAATGAAGATATAAAGCTGTGTGGTGGTTTTATTTTAAAAACAAAGGAAATTATTACCAGGTAAAGCTAATAAACTTTACTGCCCTGCCAGTTTTCTAAATCTAACTGTATTTTTTCCAACATTTTACAGGATAATCAGGAGTTAACAGGAAGGGGTAACATCCCTGGGTGTGGGTTCAGCATCTCCTATATATTATCTTTTCTAATTCTCCTAACTATAACTAGTTGTAACTTGGGAAGTGTGATCTTTCTCCTTAGAGATGAAGTATAAGCTAAGGGAAGTAAAATGTCTGGTGCCCACACTGAAAAGGACTAGAGGGAAGACAGCAGCAGTGACTCAGAACCACTAACCTTCAGCACACTTCCATTCGTACAAGGACATCTTCAGTCAGAAAGAAATAAAGGGGAGTTAATCACTTTTTCAAGGTCATTACTTTCATTTAATAATTGTACTCCTTCCAAGTAGCAACAAAAAGTCAAGTTAGCATCAGAATAACACTAATATTTAACATAGAATGAGTGAATTTTTAAAAATTAAGTTATTTCAGGAGTGTGATACTACACTATACCCAATAGGTGTCTTACCTACATATTTACACAGAACGCCTTGTGCCGCAGGAATAGCATTCATCTCAAGGATGTTGTACTGGTACAGCTCTGTTTCTCTGTTGCTTTTGTCTTGTAATGTTGTACAAACCCAATATGCATAACCTATTGCTCCTTCAGTCTTAAAAAAAAAATTGAACTTAGAATAAATATTTCATTAAAACTAAGAAATAAAATAGCATATTTCAATAACAATAGCATCATAGTTTAGTCTTCCTTAAGACCCTTTAACAAAAGATTCCAGGGGGGGGGAAATGGTTGAGATCAATTTAATATTGCTTCTCTAAACCCGAGGGAAATCAAACGTAATAAAGAGTAAAAAACAGGCTTGCCAGATGGGCTGACTTTCCCTTTCTCGGACCATTTCCACAGGTTAAACAGAACTAACTCAATGTATCTCCAGAGTCTAGTTATCAACTAAAGCCATCATGTCCATTCTTTCTTATAATCTCAATTTCTTTTCAATATTACTCTTAGTACATGTAATAAATCTCAATGTGGAGGCTGGAGACACAGCTCAGTGGTTAAGAGCACTGGCTACTCTTATACAAGACCCAGGCTCAGCTCACAGCACCCACATGATAGCTCACAACTGTCTGTAGCATCAGCCCCAGGCCCTCCAATGCCCTCCTCTGGCCTCCATGGACACCTGGCACACACTTGGTGCACAGACATATAGGCAGGCAAAACACCCAGAAACGGAAAAATAAATCAATAAAAAATGTAATCTCACTGTCATTTTTTCATCAGCTTGAACACTGAAGATAAAAACAAATATTTCCCATAAAGACAGTTTATCTGCGTTAAGACAGAGTAAAGGAAATAGCTATCATTAACATTTTATACCACTTTACAGCACTATTTGTTTTCTTTCTTTTACTTTTTATTTCTGGTTTTGGTTTTTTGAGGCAGAATTTAATGTAACTCAGGCTAACTTCACACTTGCTCTGTAGCTGGACATGACCTTGAACTCCTGATCCTCCTGCCTCCACCTCTGGAGGGCCAGTATTCCCAGACTCTATTCATCTTGTTAGCAAGGATAATGTTTGCCCAAGTAGAACATTCAGATTCTTACATGCATACTGAGCTCTGTAGTGTGCCTGAAGAGATCCATGGTATCATAACTTCCAACTCTTTCTGCAATAAGAGCCTATTAAAAGAATTTTAAAACATTTTAATTAAGTTAAAAGAAATAAAAATGATGATAATAAATGGTTTTAGAAAAACCAAAGATTTACAAGGTATAGTTCAAAGCAAAGTTAATTTTCACTTCCATGTTCCCATTTTTAACTAAGCCTATATGAGTAGTATCCCGAGATAATTATTTTAGAGAACAAAATATTTTCAAAATATTAAACATTTAACATGTAGGTAACTATGTTAGTATTTATTAATCTGGAGTAACACAACATACCCTGGAACAATCTCATCATAAGATTGACATCTGGCAGAAACACAAATCCCAGTGTTCCCTGTCTAATACCTGATACAGAGGACAGCACAAAATGCCCTGCTCCCATGTGCCACTGCACTTAATGAGGAAAGGAAACTGGAGATTGCCCTGCTATTTCTGCTCGAATCAGAGAACTCAAAACTACGGTACAAAACCACAGTACGAGACACACCTATTCTTTAACTAAAGTTTCTATACATGTGGTACTACTGTTGCTGAACTATTTAGCAATTCATTACAATTCAGACAAGTCATCTAGTCCCCAGCAATACCGTTTTTTAAGTGATATGACTAAAGTAAAATAATCAGTGACAGATGCAAACTACTAAATATTAATCTGATTCTATACGGCAGTACAAAAATCTAAACTTGGTCAAAGAGAAAATACTCATAAGTGCACATCACAATATGAAGACTTTATAGAAAATTAGAAAACAATAACCATAATCTTTGTAAATGTGAGTAATCTTTGCAAATGCAAGCTTATTAATAGCTCTAGGTTGATTTCTTAGGCAAAGTAATAATCACACTCATGGCATATAACTGCCAACTGGGTCACAATATTTACAACATCTGAGTTTAAATGTCTGCATCTTTAAAGAGTATAGCAGTAGCCACATCTCAAAGACTTGACAACAGATAAACTAAGATTTTGTATTCAAAGGTATTATTAGCCCAATGAACAGCATGTGATGAGTTTTCAAATGCTACATGCAGTATTATCAACATTAGCATTAATAAGAGGTTATTTTATAATGATAAGTTTGTTAATAATTGTTGTATCTTACCTGTCCAATCCAGCACAATAAATAAGATGGATCAAGGGACTGAGCCATTTTGAATGCTTCATGGGCTTGCTAGGCAAAAAAAAAAAAAAAGCGAAAAATAACACATCAAGCCATTTCATAAACTTCAATGGTTTAGAAAGCGTAAGAAAATTCAAACCTGTCATGAATATACATAAATATGAAATTCCATTACTAAAGCACAACTGAAATTCAATGTTTTAGCTACACAGTCTTAGAATGATTCTGTGTCCAACAGATTCCTCTACAAGGGAAGAGCTCTGGTCCCGTACAAAGTGATAATACTATAGGTCTCTATCTTTATCTGGATCTCAATCTCTATCTCTAGGTCTCTATCACCTAGTCTATACAACTTTCAATACCATGTGCTAACTATGTGGAAAATAAATGATTAAATAAAGCTGAATATAGTTCCCCTTATTGAGGGAATAACACACACAACCAATGAAGCTGAAGATATGACCTGCTCCTGAAGAAAGAGAGATTAACAACACAACTCTACAATAGGCAGTCAAGTAACATTAAAGATACCTCTTGGACTGTAAGTTCATATGTTCCCTGGCCCCTGCTTTAAAAACAACAACAATAACACACTTAGTCCATACTGCTTTCTGTTGTTTCTGTATATTCCATGTGGTGTCAGGAAAGACTTTCTTTTAAGAAGAAGAAAACTCATGAACGATTGTGCCTAGTGAACATGAGTCTGAACCTAGAGCCTTGCCCACACCAAGTGTTTTCTTTCACTGAGGTACACACAGCTACAACACATTTACATATGTCAAATTCTAATTTCTGCATTTATTTCAATTTACAATCTTACAAAGCTAATCATTGTTTCAGTGAGCGATTAGATAGAATCACTCTCTTAAAAAATATTTTTTAAAAAATATTTAAATAATTTTTAAAAAATACAGAACTTTTTCTGTCAAAGGACTGGATGTAGCACACTGACTATGCTAAGAAACAGTAAGACGTGGCACTTTCCTAGACTCGTGAAGACTTCCCACATATGGCCTATAACATGACTCCAGGTACGCCGGCTCCATTGGCTCAACTGGGAGGAATTCCACTGGAATATTTAAAGGTAATAACATTTGCTAAAGCCAAAATCTAGATTACAATATCAATGGTTAAATTTAAGATATTAAAAATACTGTCTCTCTTATCTTCACTCACCCAACCTAAACATGCTATGCAAACAAACAGCTCTTATATTTGTGCTGATCCCAAAGGAATTCATCAGAGAATTGCTTTCATCTATAAAAACTACCTAAGGAGGCTGATGTTAAAAGAATGGCAACTACATAGTGAGTTCAAGGCTAGTGTGGACTACATAGAAAGATGCTGTCTCAGAGGCAAAAAGATTTTATATAAATATAAAATGAGAAGTCTCATGAGTTTCAAAGAAAAATAAGTCTTACTTCATTATTCAACAAATAATGCCACAAATTAACTAGGATATTTGACATACTGGATAGATAATACATATAGGATTTCTCACAATTGATAATTAATTATACCTCGATATTTTCAGTCGCAAGGTATAAGACTCCTAAGTTGGTCCATGCCGCAGCATTCTAAAAGACATTTAAAAACAAACAGGTCTCATTCAGGGAAGCTCCTTTTTACAGTGGGCAGCAGTTAATACAGACTCACAACTAGTGAAACTGGTTAAAAAAAAAAAAGTGACTGTTCAGTGTTCAGCCCTAAATAGGACATCTACAGCACACCCTCCAAAGCTCAGGAAATACAGGTCAGAGGACAGCAGAAAAAATGTAAGAGTTGGAGGACGGGAGGGGATGCTCAGGCTTCCACACAGGACAACACTGGCTGCTGCACTCATGAAGTCAGGGCAGCTCCGGTTCCCTGCACAAGATCTGTACAAGACTGAGCACATCAGCATCCTACTGTGCAACAGCGAGGAGTTCAGGGAGCTCCACCCCCAGCGAGGGAGCTAATGGCTAGGCTAGGCTAATGGAGGATGGAGGGGGGGGGGGGCTTTTTCTACCGTGGAGTAGCTACTGTTAGCATGTCCATACTCCACAAGTAACCCCCTATCCATGCTCACACAAGCAATCCAATTAAACTCAGTAGTTCTTTTAAAGAAGAAGAGAAGAAGATAAAGAAAGAGGCAGAGGGAGAGGAGAAGAAGACGACATGAAAGTAAGAAGGGGTCTTGGGAATGAAGGGGTCAGTGGAGGAGGGAGGAAGGTAAGAGCATAGGAAGCTAGCTATTCTCAAAATATCTTATGTACATGTATAAAACTAGCCAAGAATAAATTAAACTCCTCAACGTCATCCTGACAACCACATTTACACAATCACGCACAAGCACACAGACACACATACTCAGTAAATAAGTATAATATTTTAAAGTGAGAGAGACCCTTCCTCAACACAGCAGACAATGAGAACCAACTCCATCCCAAAGGAATCCTCTGATGTCTACAGGCACACCTGCACGCACGAAATGAATTAATTTTAAAAGCAAATTAATACACGGGATTCTGCAGTTCTCTGAGCACTTACAATTTGTTCTGCTTGGATTGATTTGATGAAACAGTGCTGAGCAAGGGCATAATTTCCAACTCCTGAAACATACAGAACTTAAAGTAACTCAACTTTCTGGCTTGAAAACAAACATCTTGTGAAATGAAAAAAAGTGTTACTCATTTCTCACCGTGGTAACATGCAACCACACCAAGAGCGTTCCAATGTAAGTGATTCTTACTGTCCAGCCTCACGGCCTTTTTCAGACACTAAAAAGAAGTGAAATTAAATTAAGTTATTTCTTGAATATCCATTTACAAAAATAAAATGTAGTCTAAGATTCAAACAAAGTATTAATAGCATCTTTCATAAAAACACTTGTTCATAAAAAACTTTTCATACATGCAAAGATTTCTCCAGTAACTCAGTAAGATCATTCATGCTGCTGCCTGTTTCTGCTAGATGTTGTACTTGACGGTAATAATTAATTCCAAGATCACACCATGTATTAGATGTAGACATCAATTTTAATGCACGACCATAACACCTACAGAAAAATAAAAATGAATGGTATAGGTGTGTTTAAAATCTAATGTTCAAATTCAACTCTAATGCCAATGACTGGTAATCTCTGTAAGTCACCTTCCTCCAAGACGCAGGAGCTCATCTTTCTTTAAGACTTTTTGTCCTTCTTGTTGGCTAAGAAGGGCTCCCAAGACATGAACATGCACTTTAGATGGCGAAACAGGATGCAGACAGGTACAGGCATCTCCCACAAGCTTCCAAAGGCAAGACACATCAGCTCGATGCTGCAGGGCCCTGCCAGATAAACAAAGGCTTTCAAAATTGTATCCAAAAGCCTGTGGCTCAGGACTTTGTATCCTTAGAACAGAAGAACTCTATGTAGTCCTGACTAAGGACAATGTCAGGCTCTGTGCATGTCTCACTGGTCACTTAACACAACTATACCCTATCACCTCCTTAGTGGAAAGAAAAAGATCTAGAAAAAGGCAAGGTGGGAGAAACTGATCATTTTATGTGGCAGGAAATTTTGCATTTTTTTTTCTTCACCGTAATTGTTAAAAGTGGTCGAAGGCAAATCCCAATACTCAGCTACTACAAACTGCGGTGTCACAAGCAGATGGATAAGCAGATGGAGCATTTTCATAGCCTTTTCTACTCCATGACTCTAGTCAGAATCAATTTCCTAATGTCTTCCTGAGAATCACCAAGCGTTCCAGTCACCCAGCCCAACCCCAGTGAGACTCAGAAGGAAGGATACTATTCTTAAGTTCCTTTAAACATCTTAGTCAGATTTCTAAAGTTGACACATGAAAGGAGAAAAAAACCTAAACAATAGCATTCTATTTTTTTAAACAATAAACTAACACGGATATTTTACTATTATTATTATATTATTACATTTCAAATGCTGTATCTGCTTCCCGGTCTCCCCTGCACAAACCCCCCTCCTCTCCCCCTCCCCTGTACCTCTAAGAGGGTGCTCCCCTATCATCTCCCCCTCCCCTGTACCTCTAAGAGGGTGCTCCCCTATCATCTCCCCCTCCCCTGTACCTCTAAGAGGGTGCTCCCCTATCATCTCCCCCTCCCCTTTACCTCTAAGAGGGTGCTCCCCTATCATCTCCCCCTCCCCTTTACCTCTAAGAGGGTGCTCCCCTACCTACCCACTCTCAACACACCTCTCTAGCATCTCTCTATGCTGGGGCATCAAGCCTCCACAGGACCAAGGGCCTCTTAAAAGCCCAAACTCATGTCTTTTCAACTTTAATTTAAAATAATAATAATAATAATGTTTTAAAATCAGCTCATTGTTATGGTTGCTCTTGGGGTGTTACTGAGACTGTCTTGAAGTTGTTCTCCTCTTGCCTTTGCTTCCCAAGTAGTTTGGATTACAGAAATGCAGCAGTGTGCCCAGGATAGTCTATAGACTTGTTGTTGCCTGTGTATGTGACCCAGTAAGACTCAGTGCTTCTTGGGCTCAGCCTCCCAAAACAGGAGAGTTAGAGGCACATGTACAGACATAGCCAGCATGAGTGCTGGGATTAAACTCAGGTCCTCATGCCTGTCCAGCAACTGCTCTTACCTGAGAGTCATATCCCTGACCCCTATCTAGTATGTGGACTTTTTAACGTCATCTAACACAAATAATACATTGCACTTCTATAGCATTCTAGATTTAAATTTCCCAGATTCTTTCTTAGTAGATACACTACCTTTGTCTTCTGTACTGGCTAGTTTTGTGTCAACTTGACACAGCTGGAGTTATCACAGAGAAAGGAGCTTCAGTTGGGGAAGTACTTCCATGAGATCTAGCTGTGGAGTATTTTCTCAATTAGTGATCAAGGGGGAAAGGCTCCTTGTGGGTGGGACCATCTCTGGGCTGGCAGTCTTGGGTTCTATAAGAGAACAGGCTGAGCAAGCCAGGGGAAGCAAGCCAGTAAAGAACATCCCTCCATGGCCTCTGCATCAGCTCTTGCCTTCTGACCTGCTTGAGTTCCAGTCCTGAATTCCTTTGGTGATGAACAGCAGTGTGGAAGTGTAAGCTGAATAAACCCTTTCCTCCCCAACTTGCTTCTTGGTCATGATGTTTGTACAGGAATAGAAACCCTGACTAAGACATCTTCTCTCCAGGACTAATGGGAAAGCTTGTTTTTCGTTACCCATTTAAAGCAGAAACAGTCCCTACTGATGAGAATAAAACACACCATGCATGTGAAGCTCCACTCCTCTACCACGTGCAGCAGAGAGCCACCCCGTCAGAGCCAAGAGAACGAGCTCTAAGACCCTGACAGAGCTACTGTTGCACAAGAGGCTGCTGAGCACAGCAGGCACTACAAAGAGCACAAAAAAGTCTCTTTCTCCATGTGTAAAATTAACTGTTTGTATGCTACAGAATTAATTGGCTAGTCTGTTAGTCTTTATGTTTGACCGTCTGAATAACTCCTATATCTAGCAGCAAAGGCATAGAATTAGACTCTAAATTAAGCTTTATTATACTACCAAGCAAGTAAGAGTGCTAAACAAAGATAGTACTAACCGGGTGAAATATTCCAGCGCTTGTCCCACATAGTCCACAGCTTTTCCGTCCAGAAAATCCACTAAGGCCACCTTCCCCAGCATCAGGTGACACTCACCCAAACCTGTAGTCAGGGAAGGTTGAGTACCATTAAGATATACAAAAGGAATACTTAGAATAAACTTGAGATAAACCAGTTGTTCTTTTAAGAACATTTCCCAGAAAACAAGGCAGTCATTTTATAAAGTTATCTCTAAATACAATCTTGATATATTTAGAAAAGATCTCAAATTTCAAGGTTCTCTTGCAAAAAAAAAGCACTAAAACTCACAGGAAGTTTTCTGTACAGAGTAGCCTTGACTACAGATGCCAGTTTAAAAACAGTATTCAACCTTTTATTTAAAAATCTGTGTAGAAAACTATATACTAAAAATTAAATGAAACAGTTAATCCCTCAAGTGCCAAGAAATATTTCATAAATATAGGCTCTTTCGTTCTCTTAAGGAAAGTTTTATAAATGGAAAAAGGGAAAGAGGTGAGAGGAGAAGAAGACAAGTGATTCTAGCTGCAAACCAACACAGGATCTGAAGAAGAGCCGCTCAAATGAATAACAGGCTTCAGTTTATAAACGGGTAATACACTCTCCAAAACTCAAAAAGCTACTGTAACTTATAAAATAAAATTTTAGATTAAGATATTCTGGGAATATAGAAATACCAAAACATAGTGTGGCGGTTTGAATAAAAATGGCTGGCAAAGACTCGTAGTGACTCTATGGGGGGAGTGTGTCACTGGAAATTGGCGTTGAGGTTTCAGATGTTCAAGCCAGGCCCAGAATAACTATCTCTCCTGCTGCCCTCAAATCTAGATCCAGAGCTCTCTGTTACTTTTCCAGTACCGTGGCCTGCCTGCCACCATGCTTCTGCCATGATGACAATGAATAAACCTCTGAATTGTAGCCTGTCCCAATTAAATGTTTTCCTTTATAAGAGACTGCTCTTCACAGCAACAGAAACTCTTAACTAGGACACATAGTACCAGAGAAAAATTTTTGGAAGATATATTTGGGGTCCAATAGCTTTTGTTCTATTTATCTAAAAGTTAAATCTCTACCATATTACCACTTACGAGCTGTTGAGGAAGAAAAACATGATCTTTTTATAATCAAATCAAATCAAATAATCAAATCAAGAAATTCTTAATAAGCAATTTGTTTCAGATACTTGCTATTGACTATATTATTTTCAAGTTATTTAATACAGGTAGGTAGAAATTTTACTTGGAGGTTTTATAGTTCAATATTATTAAAATTTTTTAAAAAGGAAGTTTTGAAAAGAAATTACCTTTTAAGGCAGGCACATAATCTTCTTTCACTTTAATGATCAGCTGATACTGCTCGATGGCCTCTGAGTACCTGCCTAGGATTTGCTGTATCGCTGCCACCTTAAACACACTGTATGTGGAGTCCGGGTTGAGCTCACTGGCTTTCTTAAAAGACTTCAAGGCTGTTGTGTAACCACCTCTGCTTAAGTACGCCTCTCCTAAGGATTCCCAACAGTTGCAGTCCTTTGGATCTGCCCTTAAGGCTGCCTGTAAACTTAAACATTTAAGAAACACTTAAAGGATTATAACTGACAGAACTACATCCACATCTAAAGGAATGTATAAAATAAGCAATTCAATTAAATCATCCATACGTCCTCTGATTTGCAAACATGGTACTTAAAACATTCTTCTCTCTTTCTTTTACAATTTGAATGTTTTTAATAGTAAGATGACTTTCTGAAGCAATTTTTAAAAAATAAGAACAAAATGTTCTTTTGGGAAAATGCTGACCATGATGTTTTTTTCTGTATTATCTGACAGAACTTGTTTTCTAACCTACCAGGATAAGTGGACGTCTCGGTTTGCCTGTCAGTCTATCAGCCTGTCAGTCCTCCTACTAAATACCTGAAATACAGGACTAAGAGGGGTGCTTATACTTCTAATCAATTTGCATTCTTATAAAAAAAAACAGATTATTTACACTCTCGAAATTAACATATATCAAAAATGACTTATCTGCACTCAATATTTTTACCCTGAAATACAGTTCAAAACAAATGACTAAAATCCATCACATATGAATCTCTCCAAAACACCCTTCAAGCTGCCACCAAGGTCTCCCTTGCCTAAGCCAACAAGTATCAGTGTAACAGCAGAGATCTCAGCTTTCATTACTGAAATGTCTTCTGAGGGATCTACTGAATTATGATGCCAACAAAGACTTAACTGGCTAACTCCTCAACCAAGTGCATGCCTTGACCACTTTAAATTCTACTGCCCTGCAAGCAATAAGCACCCAATTAATCATAGTAAATTTTGTTACCTTTCCCTCAAAATGCATATTGGTAAGAAACCACTTATAAAGGTCATGTGGTTAGCAAAGAAATGTAAGAAAGCACTATACTGTTAAATGTAAATACAGTAAGACAGCTTACTCAGCCACTGCTTGAGAATGTTGACCAGCTTTCAAATGGTATAGTCCTCTCCTCAGCCACGCCCACTTTGCTGCTCCAGCACTTGCCTTCTGAGTTACTGCTGTCAAGATAGCTAAAGCAGTTTCCTAATGAGAAAATGTCAATGTCAGGGATGCTAAATATAAAAATACAGAACAATTATATATAAGATATAGACACATTTTCAGTTCCCATTTCTAGTTTTCTATTTACAATGAAATATGTAAACTAATTTTAATTTTAAAAAAAATGAGAAATCAGAAAGTTAGCCAAAAATAGAAGGACCTGAGGCCAGATCTGTAGATCTCATGTGAAAGCTGGGGGTGGGCAGTGCTCCAGAAACCCCAGCACTGTGGAATGGGGATGCGGGCCACACAGAGCCCTGAAGCTCACTGGCAGGTTAGCCTGGCTGAACCAGTGAGCTTCAGGTCCAGTGAACAGTCCACTCTCAAAAAGTAAAAACGTAAATCTATCAAGGAAAGACACCTGACAGTGACCTCAGGCCCAAACACTCATGCACATATACCCATGAATGCCATGCATCCATGTGCATAGCCATGTAAAAGCACACATGGAAAACTGACAAGTAATTCAGTATCTATCTACCAATGAAAAGAAAATGTAGTTTATAAAGAAATACAAAGATATTTCTATTTTACCTACGAAGAAAAAGAAAAACTAATGATAACTTTCAAGTAAGTATATTATAAAAAGCATTTCCATTTATATCCTGGGGTAAAAGAGTAAGAGACAAAAGTGGTCATGAGACAGACCGTGTCTTCAAGCTCCAGGCTCAGGTCAACTGCAGCAGCTCCAGACTCAGCATCACTGTCATCTAATTCAAAAGCTTTCCTGTAACACCCTCGGGCTCTGTTCCTATCTCCAGCCACATCTCGGTAATAATGGCCTAAGTAGCAGAAAACTTTACCCATGTGTGCATCCAGTCTCGCAGCCTTGAAAATAAACATCAATAATGTGGTGTTAAAAGTCTGTCTCAATACATATAGTATATATGCATTGATACAGCACACTAATTAAAAAAAGAAACTATTTTATTAAAAGTATAGAATTATGTCAAACGATCCTTTAGTATGAAATTTAAAACAGAAGGGAGAGCTGGCCACAGTGCCTACAGAAAACACACACAATAAGTCACTAACAGTTCTTTGATAAGACAAATGTAAAATTAAAGCCACTGTCAAACTACTATGCTCTCCTAAGACTGGAATTTAAGACATAGATGCTAAAGGTCTATAAAAACAGGAAGCTAAAAATCTAGACTCATGGACCACAAACTACAGAATCATCAGCTAAAACAGTGCTTCTTCCACAGTCACCATGGCTAGACTTTATAACACACATTTCTGAAACAGATACTTTTATACTTTCAGGATTTAAATTTTTACCTAGAAAACCCCACAGAATACTTTCACAAAACCTCTTCTATGAGACATGAAATGCAAAAAGATACTTCAGTAACTAGTCATTTAAAATAACTAACCTGACACCATTTGATTGTTTAACAAATCTCCACTCTAACCAAAACACTTAGCAGTGGTGCTAGTTCACCTTTAGAAAGTGGGTAAGAGCCTTTGTTCTGTCTTTTCTTGTTTCTTCACCCATGAACCAGTATGTCAATCCAAGCTGGTAATGATATTCAGCAACTTCAGCATCTTTCTCAAGTGCTCTTTGAAAACTAAATCACCGAAGGGAAGTAAAAAGAAGGATTAAATGTGTAAATATGGGTTTGTATGTATAAATGTATGTGTGTGAATGTATGTGTATGTGTGTATTTATGTGTGCATTGTATTTGTATGTATGTGTATATGTGAGCGTGTGTTTGTCCATGTGTTTATGTATATTTATGTCTATGTGTGTAAGTACACGTGTGTGAGTGTGTGTATAAAACATAAAAGATTCCAAAGTATATGTATACATGTACATGTGTATGTGTGTGTAAAGCATAAGAGACACCAAAATAAAACAATCAAGTTAGGTGATTCAAGAATCCCAAATGTGGGAGCTAAAGAGAGTACCTGCTGTTTTTCCAGGGGACCTGGGTTTCTAGTACGAACATGGAGGCCCAAAACTGTAACTTCAGGTTCAGGGGATCTGACACCATAATCTGAACTCTGCACTACCTGGCACACATGTGGTAAACATATATACAGGCAATACACCCATATGCATAAAATAAATAAGCAAAAGAAATTCCCAAATTTAAAACATGTCATGACTCCAGAATTTAGACTATAATAAGCAAAAAATTATGTTATTGAAGAAGAGCTTTTAAGAAGCACAGGGCCAGCTGGGCAGTGGTGGCGTATGCCTTTAATCCTAGCACTTGGGAGGCAGAGGCAGGCAGATTTCTTAGTTCAAGGCCAGCCTGGTCTACAGAGAGAGTTCTAGGACAGCCAGGGGTACACAGAGAAACCCTATCTTGAAAAACAAAAAAACAAACAAACAAAAAAAACCAAAACCAAAACAAAACAAAAACCAAGCCCAGGGCCAAATATTACACTGGCTAACTAAGCATGATGATGAGCTAGTTAAGACTACATACAAATGTATAGTTCCTGTGCTACAAGTGAAATTACACACACACACACACACACACACACACACACACACACACACATGGCATGGGGATCTAAAATGAGACCTTCATCATGCCCATTTCAAGTTTTTGAGAGTACACAGGATATTACTGGAGCATAAGAGTCTTACCTCATTTCTGCTTGCACGTAGTCCTTCTTAGTAAAGTGAACCCGACCCTCAAGAGCATGAGCCTCAGCCAGATCAGGGTAAGAGGTTACCAGGTCTTCCATGATCTGCGGAGGAGATACCTGTCAACTCCATAGCCATTAAAAACTAATGGGGGCTGGAGAGATGGCTCATGGATTCAATGCTGGTTGTTCTTCCAGTGTCCCAAGTTCAATTTCCAGCACCCACATGGTAGCTGATAACCATCAGGAATCCCATGCTCTCTCCTGACCTCTGGGACCCAGGCACAAACATGGCACAGGGACATACATGCAGGAAAAATACCAAAACAAAACAATACAACAAAATATTTTTAAATGGCTTTTGAATTTTATTTCTTAATTGGGTGTTTTGTTTAGTTTTTTTTAATTTTACATTCAATTTTACTCTATTTTTGGTTCTTGGAACCAAAGTTAGGGCCTTAAACTATGTAGACAAATACTGTTCCGCTGAGCTAAATCCACAAACCCTCTTTTAGACTTTAAATAGTTTTCCACTTGAATGATAAACACCAACCTTTGTAGCCTTGTCTACAGCTCCTGTGTTCAGACAGGCGAGGCCTTGGAGAGCCAACAGTCCTGGGGTATTATCTACGTCAGAAACCTAAATGGAAAACAATGGATATCTGTTACAAGTCTCTCCAGACAGCTTGGGGGGTGTTTGCTCTACTTAAAGGAGAACCACAGAAAAGCAAGGACTTACAGAATTTAGTCATAGTCCCATCACTACCCAGATTCTCAGTCTTTACCATTCAATTGGGAACACTTCAAATACCCAAGAAAATTAAGTGCAGCAGCCGTACATTACCCACTATCCAGCTACAGAATTATAAACTCAGATGCTTTGTTTATCCCATGAATATATCCACCTTTTGCCATACCCCTCAGATGAATTCTAAACAAATGTCAGGTATTACTCATCTGTGATATTTCAGCATACACACTTAAGATAGAGTCATTTGTAAATGGCAACCTTACTACCATTCTCAGGTACAAAGCCAATTGTATGGCTCTCTTAGCACCAGATTTCCTAGTTGCACCAGGAAGAATTTGAGAGACTCAACTTTAGTCAAAATTCATCTAAGGTACATATATCTCAATTAGATGATAGCTCTTTTAATTAACTTTTAAAGTATAGGGTCCCCTTCTGCTTTTCTGTTTTCATCCTTACAATTTAACTGACAATAGAGACTATTTGTCATAGTGTTATAACGTTAAGTTTTCATTAAGTATGTTCTCATGCTACTTGACATTCTCACTGGACCCTTTGTCAACACAGGGGGCTTGATGCCTGACCTGATACAGGTCTGATGTTCTGATGATAACATGCTATTTGTCGTTGTTGTGGTCAGACTATCTTTTTTATCTATGGAAGCCACTGATCCTTAACACCTACATCTCTTTATTCACTAAAGATTATACAATGGAGATTTCTAGTCTATCATAGGACTTTTCCTTATCATGCAGAATACTTAAACCAAGAGAAAGTTCCCCTATCTGTTTGGCTATATGAGGAGCAGTTCATAAGGAGGCATGAAGAATGCTTTCACACTTTACTGTGTGTTCCTTAGCATCAGCCAGTGATGGTTTTGAAAACCTGTTCTAATTTTTTCTTTGTGGTAACATCACACACACAGGAACTTAAGCATATTTAAACATGGTTTCCCCTCAGTACATGCAATGTTGCCCTTGGACAGCTATGATCCTGTGTCTCCTTAGTGTGGTTCTTTTATAGTTTCTTTGCTTTCTAGCATAACATGATGTTTTGTGCTCAACAAATTTTCTGTTTCAGATATGGACTCTGACAGTTTTTAAAGAAACTTTCCATTATGTTTTCTGGAAGGGTGGGGAAAGTATTGGAAAGTTATCTATAAAGCATCTACACAAGATACATACTGAGAAAAGACAAGGACAGTATAAGATGCTAAGTTTTCTAAGCCAGGGTCTCAGTGTAGCTCAGGCTGGCCTGGAGTTCATAATGTATCACAGGTTGGCCTTGAACTCATGACCATCCTTCTGCCTGAGCCTCTGTGCTGGAATGCCAGGCATGAACTATCACATCCCAGTACTTAAAGAGTTCTTGAAGGAGGCCAAGGGCTGATGTCACTTCAAAGAAATGACACAGAATGTAAATTCCTTTGAAATACACAAAGCAATGATTAAAAAAAAAAAACTTGCAATAACTAATATATCCAACAAAACACTAAAAGGAACAGTGTTGCTAAAATTCATGATCTGCCCCTGTATTCTCACTATCACCTGCCCACTGTGTTCTCTCACTAAGGAATTTCAAAATCCTGAAGAAATCAGTTCCCTCCTTTAAAAGCAAACAAACGTCTGAGGATGAGGCAAGCATTACATTTTTTAACATGAAGCTTTTAAGTCATCAGTTGATCAATAATCTATGAAACATTTTCTAAAGAAAAAAGTCAAAGTCCTAAATTGTTAATAACCAAATAGTGCTATTTCAAAAGCACAGAAACAAGATGGGAGAACAGGCACTAAAACAAATTCCTCACAAGAAGTACTGAGGTATTTAACCACAGGCACACAAAGAGGAAAGGGTTTCAAGAGTGAAAGACGCTCTGAACGCAGCGGATAGGCCTGCCAGCGCAAGCTCCAAACCCCAGGACATTAGGCACACTTCGGGGTTAAAGGTGAGTGGAGCGCACCAGGGGCCTTGAAATCGCAGAGGGTCCAGTGGCCAGCTGCAGCAGCAGCTGGAACAGAGGACCTCAGTCCAACCAGAGGCTGGGACCCCTCCCAGCCAGCTAGGACCTCCCCCGCCGCCAGACCGCCATCATCCCTCTCTGAACGCTAGGCCTGCCAGCGCAAGCTCCAAACCCCAGGACATTAGGCACACTTCGGGGTTAAAGGTGAGTGGAGCTCACCAGGGGCCTTGAAATCGCAGAGGGTCCAGTGGCCAGCTGCAGCAGCAGCTGGAACAGAGGACCTCAGTCCAGCCAGAGGCTGGGACCCCTCCCAGCCAGCTAGGATCTCCCCCCGCCGCCGGACTGCCATCATCCCTCTCTGAACGCAGCGGATAGGCCCGCCAGCGCACTCTCCAAACCCAAGGACATTAGGCACACTTCGGGGTTAAAGGTGAGTGGAGCGCACCAGGGGCCTTGAAATCGCAGAGGCACACATCAAGGCGAACAGGGGAAAGCAGCATCTGTTCCTGCCCAATCCCTTGCGACCTGAGTCACCAGCCAGGACAGAGATAGGCCCAGACCATTTCAGACTCTCCCTTCTGGCCTGCACCAAGGCCAGGTCTCCTTGATTAGAGATGGCAGGAGGTAAGCGTAAGAACAAAAGCAACAGAATCCAAGGGTACTTGGCATCACCAGATCCAACCTCACCCACCCCATCAAGTCCTAGATACAACAGCACACCAGAAAAACAGGACATGGATATAAATTCACTCATCATGATGAGGATGGAAGACTATAAGAAGGAAATACAGGAAAGCATAGTTAAACAACTAGAAGCAATCATAGAGGAAAAATTTAGAGAGTTACAGGAAAACAATACCAAACAGGTGATGGAAACGAACAAAGCCATCCAGGACCTAAAAATGGAAGTAGAATCAATTAAGAAAAACCAAAAGGAGATAACCCTGGAGAT
>LR749504.1:2500358-2762858 GCA_902729485.2 Mus minutoides | reverse complement strand
GTCAAATTCATGTCCACACACGCACAAGCACTTCCTGACTGATCTACCTCCCTGGCCCCAGCTGTCTAAAACCACAAATCAGAATATAATAATATTTCTGTGCTTAGAGCTTTCATGGGCTCCTGTTGTCCTCCTCATCATGCAGCATAAGCTTTTTAACAATGCTTGTTAGGCTATGCTCAACATCATGTCCTGTCCCTTCCCATACTCAGGCCCTACAGACCTACCTACCTAGAGCAAGTTTTCTTCCTTGCTCTGCCAGTCTATAAATGTATTCCTTGACCTCACTGTCTCTCTCTCACACACAGTTCATCAACTTTCCTCACTCTGTCAGGCATATCTCAGCTTGAATGTAAGTTTATCCAAAACACCACACCTCATATGACTTAGTTTAGCCGCTCTACTTCTAAGGCTTCCTCAAAGTTTCTCTATTGTACAAAGGAAATCACTATGACATATAAAGTTGAACTTTTCCACACTCTTACATTGAAAAGTTGAAATTCAAATCTAAAAAGACTCCAGAGTACGTATATATATTTTCGTATTAGTTTATCTCCTTACATGAGGCTAATAGTCCCTACAGACTGATTAACTATACACCATATTAAGTGCTACACACTGTACATTACCTTCTGTTAGATGAGTAACAGCATCTTCATACTTCTTGTCTTGTAAAGCTATAATGCCTAAGCCAATAAGGCCTGGACCACTTTTTGAATTCATTTCCACTAGCTTGCAACAATACTGGTGTCCCTCATTGGTCAGGCTCCCTGAAAGGAAAAAAAAGCATTATGAGCATGCATATATCTCCACCAATATCTCCATGCATATATGCACACCAATATCTAGATACATAATGTCATACTTCATACATAATTTACCAAGTCCTGACTTAAGGAACTAAAAACATAAATAAAGCAGCAAATACAGAAAACATTAATGACTCATTAACACATTTAAACACTGGAAGTAAAACTACTTTACATAACACTATGAAACTGAATTCATGATCAGGAGAATTCAGATGAGAAGCCTATGGCTACTAGTGGGTCATCCTACAGATTATGAGAACAATTCACTGGAACATAAACTCTCTGTGTCTTACCACACATATGAGCATCTGCCCATCCCCTCCGTCTGTCACTGTGACACAAACTTCCCATTCAATTCTACCCAATACCCACCCATAAATGCACTTCAGGAATACCTTTTTTGTTGTTTTGTTGAGACTGAGTCTTATGCAGCCCATGTTGGCCTCAAATTGGTATGCAGATTAACTCCTGCTCCTTCTACCTCACCCTTCCAAGTGCTGAGATTACAGGCCTGCACCACCATACTCAGCTTTTAAATCAATGTTTTCTCATCAGTCAGGATAATCTTTTCACTATGTCTTTATTATCCTTCACACACACACACACACACACACACACACACACACACACACACACACATACCCCTCCTATTCCTCTCAATCCCCCATCTTAAGATAAAGCCCAGGCTTCTTGCAAGCTAGACAATGACTCCCACTTATCAAGCTGCTAAATGCCCAGAGAATGATACTGGTTTTTATTTTGTTTGATAGTCAGGGTTTTACAGCATCTAATTTTTGTTTCTGTTCTTTCCAATTTACTCCAAAGCAAAGTCTAAGTAAAATCTCAAATCCATTTTATTGCAAACCTCAAGGAAAGCTAGGTAGGTATGCATTTTGATGAATCTTATGTTTGAAAGTGACTCATTTTTTTTCTTATCCTGTAATTCCCACTGATTGAGGAAAGAATAGATTCTATCAGAGAGATTAGTAAATTTACATGTGAAACTCTATATAAATGGACTTGATTCCAGAACCATGTTTATAAAAAAAAAACAAAAACAAAAAAACAAAACTCCACAAAAAATCCCCACCATATTATAGGCAAATTCATGCTTATTGAGGAAGCACTCAATCAGTTTTCCAAAAGAAACACCCAAATACTGACCTACACCATTTGGAGCAGACAAAGGAGAAACTGGTGCTAAACAGAACTGGAGAGAAAGTAACCACTGGTCACTAATTCTCTCTCACCAGCAACTATAACAGCCACAAAGGCCACATCCTTATGGCACACACTGGGTCTTATGCTAAACTCTGAAAAAAACTGGATGATTCTAAAATAAGGTTTCCTATGAGATGAGAAACAAAAATGTGTATCTCCTTGTCACCACAAGGGATGACAGCTGCCTTGTCAATCTTGCCTTCCAAGGGCTTAACACAGCATTTGTCATGTTCAGTCGTCCCTTCTTGCAATGGTCCAGAGAAGACATCACCATAATCCTCCTCCTGCTCCTCTGAAAGATTGCTGTTCCATCACAGGCTTCCCTTTCTCTGCTTTTCCCATAAAGGGTTCCTTGGAAAGTCAGTTGGATGGTGTTTGCTTGGGCAAACAGTGAAGGAACATTTTGTTAAAGTGGGCACAGGTGTGAAAAGCTAAGGCTGACTCATGAAGGAACATTTGGTGAAGCAGATACAGGAGAGATGATGTTCTGCTAAAGCAAGCACGTGAAAGGACACATGATGAAGGATTTTTTGCTAACTACACACATGTATTGGTCTGCCTTACACTGCATTGTGTACTGTAGTTTCTTGCCACTTCCATGGACTGATTAGATACACGTGCCAAGGCACATGCTGAAACAAGGCACATGGAGGACACATGATGTTTGGAGAGTATAAATAGGACTCCATGAAGTGACAGAAAGAGAGCTTGGCTTACTGGCACAGCTAACTGTACAAACCTTGTGGGTTTCATGTCTTTGTTGATCGTCACTTCCCTGAGAGGCACGGCTGAGAACTTCTCCTGGTCCCTCCTGCTGACTCGAGCCGAGCCAAGGCTGAGGCCTGGCTATCTCTGCTAGGTCATGTAACATGTTGCTAACCCAACTATATTGATCTGGACTGCTGGTATCTATGAAGTGTTTGCAAGTGGATCAAGCTACCACTGCTGACCTGTAAACTGAACTGCTGATTTCCAGACAACACAGACAGGAGCTGCTCCAGAGAACCTTACTAAACAGTTCCACTTCTCTCTCTCCCCGCCCCATATCCTTTATTTTCCACTGCCTCTGGTGGGTGGTGGGCTACAAGGAAGGGTAAAGTATTTAAGAACCATCATTAAAAATAGGTTTTGAAAAAATTAAAGTGGAGAAAGGGGAACACTCCTCCATTGTTGGTGGGATTGCAAGCTTGTACAACCACTCTGGAAACCAGTCTGGCAGTTCCTCAGAAAATTGGCCATAGTACTACTGGAGGATCCCGCAATACCTCTCCTGGGCATATATCCAGAAGATGTTCCAACTGGTAATAAAGACACATGCTCCACTATGTTCATAGCAGCCTTATTTATAATAGCCAGATGTCCCTCAACAGAGGAATGGATACAGAAAATGTGGTACATTTACACAATGGAGTACTACTCAGCTATTAAAAACAATGAATTTATGAAATTCCTAGGCAAATGGATAGACCTGGAGGGTATCATCCTGAGTGAGGTAACCCAATCAGAAAAGAACTCACATAACATGTACTCACTGATAAGTGGATATTAGTCCAGAAACTTAGATTACTCAAGATACAATTTGCAAAACACATGAAACTCAATAAGAATGAAGACCAAAGTGTGGACACTTCGCCCCTTCTTAGAATTAGGAACAAAGCACACATTGAAGGAGTTACAGAGATCAAGTGTGGAGATGAGACAAAAGGACGGACCAACCAGTGATTGCTGCAGCCGGGGATCCATCCCATAATCAGCCACCAAACGCAGACACTATTGCATACACCAGCAAGATTTTGCTGAAAGGGCCCTGATATAGCTGTCTCGTGTGAGGCTATGCCAGTGCCTGGCAAACACAGAAGTGGATACTCATAGTCAGCTATTAGATGGAACACAGGGTTGGAGGAGCTAGAGAAAGTACCAAAGGAGCTGAAGGGGTCTCCAACCCTATAGGTGGAAGGACAATATGAACTAACCAGTACCCCCAGAGTTCGAGTCTCTAGCTGCGTATGTAACATAAGATGGCCTAGTTGGCCATCATTGGGCAGAGAAAACCCTTGGTCTCGCAAACTTTATATGCCCCAGTACAGGGGAACGCCAGGCCAAGATGTGGGAGTGGGTGGGTAGGGGAGAAGGGCGGGGGATGGCGGAGGGTATAGGGGACTTTCGGATAGCATTTGAAATGTAAATGAAGAAAATATCTAATAAAAATTGGAAAAAAAAGTTTCAGGACAGAACACAGTTAAAAAAAAACAGATCATCACTATGGCATTAACATCAACACTTTGAAACTCAGTGTTCTGAAAAATCCTTCTCATAGGACTCAAGACCTCATTAATATAATCCAACCTATCCAATCAGAGAGGTTTCAGTTATTCCTTCTGTATTTCGTGCCACAACACTATTACATCTATACTACTGTCAGATCTCCTCTATCTAATGTCAGAGAAAATTCAAGACATACTTCAAGTCCCACCACCAAAAGGACTTTACTGAATTAAAAATAAATAAATAAATAAATAAATAAATAAACAAACAAACTTCACTGATGTACCAGTAGCTTTATAACCCACAAATCCTGAATCGTTCTACTCTCCTGTATTTGTCAGACTATCTGTAAATAGCAACATTACACAACTGTATTTCTTTTATGTCCAGAAATGCCAAGTATGTATGTGTGTGTGTGTGTGTATGTATATATATGTATAATATTTTATACATAGTAAAGAGTATTTGATTGCAATAATCACACATCTCTGAGAAGCAATATAACAAACTTACCTGAGTCAATTAAGCACAAACAAATCACTTCTAGTGGGTACTGTATGGTAGGATAGATAGTTATCATTTCTTTACAGGCCTTTTTCAACTTAGTTGTCTCATGAGGAAACTTGAAAATAAAAAAGCATAATAAAGTAAATCCTGTTAGCAGGAAAGTATATGCATAAGCATTTGCATAACTAGAAATACATGAATGTCACTTACTTTAGATAAACACTGAATGAAATTCCTGTAAAGTACTTGGTGATCTTCACTAGGAATGTTATCTGCTAAGTCCAGTGCATTCTCAAATGCAGTTAAAAGCTGAAACAAACCAAGAAGCTATTATGCAGCATACTTAATAAAAAATGTGGTGAACACTAAAATAAACTAACTCCTTTATCAGAACTAAACCTTCAACTGTCTGGACCTCATAATTCTTCCATATGGTTGGTTAGTCAGTTTTGTAAGGCAGGAGGTCTCAGTCTATCATCCTAGCAAACTTTGAACTTGTGGAAATCCTCTTTCTTCAGTCGCCCAACTACAGGGGATACAGATGGAGCCACCACAGTCTGATTGGTCCTGACAGTGCCACTCACCTGGGTACGTGCCTCCAACGCAAGCACCCCCCAGTTACTCTTTATAGAAGCACTTGTAGTTACGTTCGTAGATATGCTGATGACCTCGGTGTTTCTTAATCCAATCAAGTTGATAAAATGGTCATCACAACCGAGCTCTACTATCTCATTACCTCAAAATGTTATCGATGGCAATTATAAATATAAAGGCTGTAAAAATTTAACTATTCAAATAAAGGTAAATAAGGGTAATGATCTTATAACAAAGGAAATTCAACTTAAAATTATATATCATAGTTAGATTTTTCAAATAACATTGCACAAATTCCAAATGGAAAAATATGTAACAGTTTATTCTGAGCACTCATTAAACTTCATCCCTTATCTTTTTAATTATTTACCTGTTTAATACCTAGAAATAAATTCTTAAAAGTCTATTACTAAGGACAGAGAAAAAGGAGTTCTAGAGAGAATGGCAGAGTGCAGTTGATAAACAGGAAAAATAGGGCAGGGGCTTGGATTAGGGAGGGAAAGAGAAGAGTAGGGAGGAGGGAAGGAATATTAAGAAAGCAAATTATTTTTTATTTATCCAAAATTAGATATAGTGCATATATTATATGTGTGTGTGTGTGTGTGTGTGTGTGTATGTCTGTGTCTGTGTGTGTCTGTGTGTGTGTCTGTGTATCTTAAATGAAGTTAAGCTGACAATGTTTCCCTCAAGAGCCATACCCTATCTAACTAAAACCCTAATAACAGGTATGATAAACTCACTTTCGGTGTGGTACTATAAGACACTGCTATTGTCCTTGGCTGCCGCTCAGAGGTTGAAGGTAAGTCCCTACTGTTGAAGACACCATACACTTTGGATACAAGACTTGGAAGATGAGAACTCGAACTGACTTGAAAGTATCTTCCCTAAATGCTAACTCTACTGAAGCCTAGGAATCCCAACAAGAAGCCGGCAAGATATCCTACAGATGCAATGGAGGCAAGATATCCTACAGATGCAATGGAGGCAAGATATCCTACAGATGCAATGGAGGCAAGATATCCTAAAGATGCAATGGAGGCAAGATATCCTAAAGATGCAATGGAGGCACTCATACCTTGCTGGTAACCAGCATCTGCCTAATTGGACTTAAGGGCTGCTCAAAAGGAGGGAAACCAGACCTAGTACTAGAAACCTAATCGACTACTCAAGGCTCACTATCTATAAAATACATGTAGTTTATCTCTCACTAGAGAAGCTTCTCTTTGTAACAAAGGCCATTAGAGAAAAACCACAGATGGTCAAAATGCAGAGAACAGCTGACCTTGGGGTGCCTAGCCTAAAGAGATACATCTCTTAACACAACTTCTGCATCTGAGGCTCAAAGAAAATTGCAGAAGAGAGGACAGAAAGATTGAAGAGCCATAGGAGTAGGAAATCTGCTATAAAACGGTGTTTTATAGAAGGTACAGGGAAGGACATCTATGCTACCTCAATAATATGGCTGCTGAGAGAAGACCTGAGCAAAATACCCACCATGTTAAAATGGAAGGGGGAAGTCTCATGGGCCCCCATCTCTAGTCAAACAACTACAGGTAACTAAATGCTGAAAGTAGGAGTAGGCCTCCCCAGGAAGGTGTCCCTAACTAACCAATTAACCAATTCAACACCAAGTGGTCAAGGGCTCAGATAGGTATAAATGTGTGTATGCATGTATATATCCTATAGGAATTAATATTTATACATATATATAAGTATATATATATATATATATATATATATATATATATATATATATATATATAAAACAATGATAACAATTAAAAGAAGGTCAGGGATTTCAGAGAAGTTTGGGGGTAGCAATGGAGGGGTTGGAGGAAAGAAAGGAGAAAAATGTTGCAATTATATTTTTAATTTTTTTTAAAAGGACTATGAAAAGGAGAAAGAATAAAAGCTTGTTGGGTATGATCAATGAATGTTTCATGTATGAATGTCATAAATATGCATGGTTAATACATGTTTATTAAAAATTGTTAGATATTGTGATATACTTCTGTAACCCTTAGTATACTGAGCAAACTGAGGCAGAAGGATCAAGAATTCTAAGCTAGCCTAGGCTGCAATGATGAGACACTGTCTCAAAATCAAAAACAAAACAAAGAAGCAAAAGACAAAAATGTATGTGTATTTGTGTGTATGAGTGAATGTGTATATGTGCATATATGTATATGTGTATGTATATCTATGTGTGTATATGTATGTTTGTGTGTGAGCATGTGTGTTGTGTGTGCTGGTATGTGTATTTGTGTATATATGTGCATGTGTATATATGTGCATGTGTATATATGTGCATGTGTTTATGAATGTGTATGTATGAGAGTGTGTGTCTGTGTGTATATATTTATATGTGTTCATGTGCATTTGTGTTTGTGTGGTTTGTGTGTCACTCTGTGTCAGTCTCTCTCTCTCTCAATCTCTGTGTGTGTGTGTGTGTGTGTGTGTGTGTGTGTGTGTGTGTTAACTGGAGACAGAATAGCTCTGTGCTCAGCATGATCCTAGAATGTGTAGGACCCTAGATTCAATTGCCAGCATAGAAAGAAAAACGAGAGGGAGAAATAACAGGGGGGTGCGAAAGAAGAAATGAAAAAGGAAGAGAAGCAAGAAGGAAGAGAAGGCCGGGCGTGGTGGCGCACGCCTTTAATCCCAGCACTTGGGAGGCAGAGGCAGGCGGATTTCTGAGTTCAAAGTCAGCCTGGTCTACAAAGAGAGTTCCAGGACAGCCAGGGCTATACAGAGAAACCCTGTCTCGAAAAAACCAAAAAAAAAAAAAAAAGGAGAGAAGGAAGGAGAGAGAAATGGGGAAAGAAGAGAGGAGGGGAAAGGTAAGAGTGGAGACAGGGACAAAAAAAAAGGAAAAGACAGAGGTATACCATAAACTCAGGAGTGTAGGGCCAGCCTAGGCAACATAGTAAGATACTACTTTTTTTTTAATGAATTATCTCCCATGAAGCATAATAAATCAAAAATATACTTAATTAATTTTGGTATGGTTGATACTCTGTTAACTAATAGTATTTTAAGAAATCTAGGAAAGCTACATTCTGAAGATAGAGTTTAAGAGAAAGTGATGACCCACCCAGCTTGTCACTACTAAACTTCTTCCAGATCTGCTTATACACAGACAAGTCATTATTACTGTATGTCAAAATTTGGACCTAAAAATCTTTGAAAGCCATGGGGTTGAGGGTTTTGTCACCAGGCTGTAGTTTTCTTGGTAGGTGGCAGAAACTTCAGAAAATAAGGCCTAGTGATCGAAGGCAGGTCTCCCTGGAGGAGGTACTAGACCCGGGATCTTCCTTCGGTTCTTTCTATCCTAGCCAGCACATGTGAACAGCTCTGACCTGCATGGGCTCCTGACCGTGCTGCAGCTCTGACCTGCATGGGCTGCTGACCTTGCTGCAGCTCTGACCTGCATGGGCTCCTGACCTTACTGGCCTCCCATGCTGTACACACAATGCAGCAAGCAGACAGTCCGTACACTCTCAACCTCTGAATCTGTGAACCTACCCGTTCTCCTTTTAAGTGGGTTCCTTACACAAACATTTAATCTTCGACCCTTTGGGGACTGCCTAGCATACAGTACATGCTCAACATTATTTTTTGTACAAAAAAACAAATTACCAAATAGACAAGTAAACATATAAAAAAAAGTTTTTATTGTGTATAGTTTGTAACTATTATTTTAAACTGCACTCAATTTAACAGGCATACATTAAATAGCTATCTATTTCAATAAAAAATTAAGTTACTATTAAACTTACTAATAAAATATGTAAGAGATATTCAACTATGGTTCAAAACTAATGTTTTAATTTTAAAACTTTCAATGACTTGGAAATCAATACACTAAAAAAGAACATTACCTAATATAATCTAACTATATATATATGGTTATATATATTCCAGTTGAATTATTAAGTAATTATTAAGTAATTCAGTACCTTTAGTTAACAAGTATAAGGAATAACAGCAACAAAGTAGAACTTTCTAGAAGTTACAGCAGTTTTGTGAAAGTCAATTTTTACATATTTTCCTTTCTACAGTGACTAAGTTAATGATCTATTGTGGATGCTTATGAATACAAGTGCCTGAAATTCTAATATTCTAAGACCAAAGTTTACCCCTTCACATTACATGAGACTGTAGCAAAGGTTTCTAATTTTATCATCAACAAGAACCTCTAGGAATTGCAAGCCGACCACACATAGTGCTCACGGTGCACACACAAGATGTCCCTGTGTCCTGTCACTGTGTTTCCACTTTCTAATTTGAATTAGGATATGAACATAACCTATGTCTAGGTCATGGCATAGAGCCTGAGAATCAAACCAGACAATACCATCTGCTGGGTCTCATTATTCTGATCTTCTATATTCTCAGCCAGCAACTGACTCAATTTTCTCCACAGCTCATAAAGCTCTTGTCTGTCTGCTCCATCTTCCTGCCGTGTCTTTATCAATCTATACCATGTCCGAGCCACCTGGTGAAAAGAAGATTGAAATAGATATGTTACCATAAACTTAAAATGTTAAACCTAATGATCAAAATTATTTCATCCATTAACACGTAAAAATAGCAAAAGTAATATACCCCATGCTATATGAACTCTGACCAAAAAAAGAAAAAAAAAGTTAATTAGGCAAATTACCAGAACCGAAATATCACTAAGATACAAGACTACATCCCCAACCCCCACAACTTCGAAGGTAACAATATGGCTTGCTAAGTTCCACAAGTACACTACTTAGAAACTTAAACTAGTCTTAAAGTTTCGAAGTTAGGATATCCTAAATTATAATTCAATTTCCAAAACATTGTCATTTATTTCTCAAATTTTTGGTATCATACTGTATCTTAATTTTTAACTTTCATTAAAGCTAGATGAAACCTTTTTTCTAACATTTTTATGGAAGGAGCTCAGAGGTCACTAGCTCACCTCCAGGTGTTTCTTTTCCTGGTGATAGAGAGCCACAAGTTTCTTACACACGTCACACCACTTCTGTCTGTCAACACTTAGGTTCAAGAGAAAAAGAAAAAAGAAATCTTAATTTGATAGCCAAAAACCAAAGACTTAAAGCCTGAATCAGCTGATACTATAGTATTATTTTATACAACAAGCCTAAAGATCATCTGTCAATATCTTGACCATAAGTTTTAAAATTCCAAATTGAGCCAATCATCTTAATAGTCTTTTCAGTCTATTTCAATCACAAAAAATTTGTGACAAACTTCTGGAAGAAAATTGTTTCTGAATTCTCAGTAAATGTTTACAGTCCTTCTACTTCTGTGGTGATTATTTCTGGTTGTCAAGTTAACTATATCTGGAATTAACTAAAACCCAAGCTACTAGGTACAGCTGGGAGGGATTTTTCTTGACTGAATCATTTGAGGTGGGAAGACCTACCTTAACATCTGGACCACATCTTCAGGTAGCAGTCAACATAAAGGATGTAAAAGACAGAAGCTGTCTTTTCTGCTTTCCCTCACTCTGGCAAGTCCTTTCCTTCACTGGCAGTAGAGCCCATTTCTTTGAAATTCCTGAGTTTGCCAAAGACCATTTGAGATATCCAGCCTCAAAGACCAAATTATTACTGGATTCATGGACTTTCCACTGTTGGACCACAGCCTGTCAGCTACTCTAAATAAATCTATTTATATATGTAGATTCATTCTATCAGTTTTCTTTCTCTAGAGAGGCCTAGCTAATAAACTTCAATGAATAAGACTATTCTAATTCAAACTTGTAAAGAGACTCACCTTTCCCCACGTATTCCTACCTTTCATAGAGATCCAACAGCTTTCGGTAAACAGCAGGTAAATCATCCTTAGCATTTATGTGATTACACTTCTCATACAAACTTGCTAGCCCCTAAAACAGGAAGTGGCAATGATTATTCTTAGCAAAATTTCATACGTCCTGAAATGTATTTATTGTGTGAAATAATGTACTAACTTCTACAAATTAGCATAGTTTACAGATGAAACGTGTGTGGAATTACCCTCCAAGTAAACTGAAGGTGGTAGGAAGACTTTATAGTTAATGTCTTCATATTTAAAAATAATCTGCTAGGTAGGAAGTTAAACAGTGACAAACAGAATCTTTGTCACATCTAAACCTAACTTATAATTTTAAAAATTTAATTTTGTTCATGAGACAGTATTAACTTCTTATATTAACACTGGAACATACAGTTTGCCCTATATGACAAGAACTAACACGTCTCCATACCTGCCAGGCGAGTAGCTGTTCCGGCTCTAGTTCAGCAGCTTTCTTATAGGCACCCTGGGCCTGATCAGGCTGTTCTAGTTCAGCTGCAGCAACACCAATAAAAACCCAGGCATTATAGTTATTTTTCTCTTGTTTTAACACTGTCTGATTAAAAAAATTAAGAGTAAGTCATTACATTTTAGAAACTACTTAATAAACAACAAAACAATAGTCTGTTATGAATCTGCCACCAACAGCAACCTTAGATTCGTAGCTAGCTAGGTACTGTAAATGAAAAACTGTGAAGGGTTTGGAAAATGAGGTGCTTTTCTGTAAAGTGTCCAAGTGATCTTGATTACCTATATCAAATGCCTCGCCCACCCGTGAGAATGCTGAGTAGAAGAGAACAGTAATGCCCAGCCCCATTCCTGCCTCCACAGCACTTCATCCACCACCAATATTTTCTTTTCCATAATAATATTTTCCCATATTAAAGATGGATTCTTCATGGCAGTTATAAGTCAATTCATCCTAAAGTCAATATACCAAACATGTTCAAATACACAATGGCAGTAAATGTTTAAATAACACCAGCCATTTAGAACAAAGGTATATAGAGATGATGCTTTCAAAAATAAGAGTACCTGCTAAAGTAAATAGTTTAAGGCAACAATTAATATGTTCTAGGGAAAAAAAAAAAAAAAAGAACCAGGAGCCTCTCAAGGTTTTGCATATTCTAGGGAAAATCAACTTTCTATGAGTTGAACCTCTACAATAATTAGACTTCTGTGCATCCACACACTTCCAGCAATATGTCATCAGTGTACTGTACAAGCTGTACTCTATCCAACAATGCTGCCTCCTGCAAAACGTAACCAGGTGTCTGCCAAAGTGAAACCCTAACACTAGGGCTGGTTCTGCTCATGTTCTGAACACCAAGTACAACTGGTGGCACATAACTGCCTATCAACTGACACAGCTACATGTCAGCTACCAACCACTAATTACCGTCTGACTAACAATCAGAGCTTCAGTATCCGAGATACATTTTAAAGGAAATAATCACATACAAAAGAAATGTGGTGAAAATAAGCAGAAAATTCTGAGAGGACACAAAGAAAAGTACCTAACTGTATGTACAGAACCTCGAGCCAGCTTCCCCCAAGGAATGCTTATGCCATGTTGCAAAGCTCTATAAGACAGAACCACAGTAAATACACTCCTGGGTAGTTTTTCTTTGGTGTCAACCAGTTCTGGGTTACCTCAGATAAGAGATGTCTGCCATTGCTTTGTTCTCCACTATAAATTATAAGCTACCCGATGAAATTCATGTCAAAATTTTACCAGAAAGATACCCATCCTAAATAAGGTAACAGGAACATGGGCCAACCAAATGGCTCAGTGAGCCACCCAGGCTTACAGAACTAAGTTCACTCCCTGAAACTCAACACAAAGGTGGAAAGAGAACTGGCTCCACAAAGTTGTTCTCTGATCTCCATATGTGTATGCCCCATACCATACACACATACATCACATATACACTAACAATAATAATAATACTAATAACTATGTGGTCGCACAAGCATCCAAGAATTATCAGTTAGATAAGCTCCATGGTGGAGGAAAGGGTTCCTCTCCTCTCACTCCATATATACTGCATCCTCCATCTGAACAGAATGTACCAGATTAGTACCATTGTGGCTTCATATGTCTGCTAATCTCAGTCTAATGTGTCTAACACGCCTACCCAACCAATCAATTACTGTAAAGGTCTCACTGTAACAGCTGTGGACCTCAGACTCTCCTTCCTACTCCTGTGGCTTCATCCTTCCTTACATCCACCACTGCCACACCTCCTCCCTCCTCCCATTGCTGCCTCCTCTGCCTCTCTCCTCCTCATTCTTACTATCCATAACTGAACTCCATCAGTCACAGATTTCACCTAAGTAGCATGAACCTTCAAATCTTCAAATGGGCCTTTGTGTCTCCAAAAAATAGAAGCCATCAGAGAAAAAAAAAAAGTTCTGATTTTCTCATCGCCCTGTATGTATTTGCACCTATCTTTTTCCTGCTAAAACAGAAGAGGAACTAAAGACCTCCTCTCATGATCTGGGCTGCATCCTGTCACCTCCCTAAGGACTTCACTTCTACCACCATCCTCTCTATAGCAGTCAATTTCTTTTTAAAAGGAACATTCCCATAGACACACAAGAAAGCTTTAGAATCTTGATTCTTCTACCCACTGGTCAGAGAGAATTCAGAATTTCAAATACCTTAAAATAATAAAAATGTTGACTAGGCCCAGAATGTAAGGTTCTTGCTATCAAATCTAATGATTTGAGTTCAAGCCCCAGGACCCACATGGTAGAAGGAGAGAAGTGATTCTAACTTCTACAAGCACAATACACATAATAGACACATTTTAAAATATAGTAGAAGCATAAATAATAACAACAACAACAATGTATAGTGACATTCCATAATGTAAGATGCTTTTGATACTTCTGCCTTTGAAAACAGAGCTTTGATAATTTAGCAATCAAGAGTATTAAGTGCAGCAATAGATACCTACCCCACTTAGAAGGAAGATGAGTCTAACTGCTCTTCAGATTTTACCACTTGACTGAATATGGACAATTAAAGACTTAGACCTACAAATAACCCTAAAATTGGTAATGTATTCAATTGGCCAAGAAACAAATACCCTTTACCTTGCAATGTTTCAAAGCTTCTTTGTACTCTTTGTTTCTGATTGCATCTCTTGCACTTTTTAGAGCAGTCTTCACTTCTTTGCTGGACATTCTATCAAAACAAGAAGCTGTAGTGAATCTACAAGAATATCTCCCTAATGATAAGAGTCCTAGTAAACATAACTGTCTGAAAAAGAAAAATCTAATTTCTTCTCTCTGGAATATGCTTTCCCTCCTGCTATACACACAGTCCACTCTCTCAATTCTTCAGATTTCTATTCAACTGTCTCCTCACATTGGACTACTCCCTGAACAAGCTTCCTAATATTTTAATTCTTCCCTCTCCTACTTTAAAATCACCCCGTATGCCCTTCTCTTGCTTTATTTTACTTCCAAGTACTGACACATCTCCTGTACCATATATTCAACATCTCTACTCTATCATGTGTATCCTAACACCAGCAGAATCTAAGTTCTGTATAAATCGGGTTTTGTCTGGTTTTGGTTTTCTATCTCTAGAACTTAGTCTGACAAATGCAGTTGACCAATAAATACATGTTGAAATGCAGCTGTATTAGAATTATATCCATGCTCCACATGTTTAGCAAAATACAGATGATCTTATGAACAAAGACCTGAAATATATAGTAATCCCATGCCAATTTTAAAGCAAAATCCAATAAAATAAGCTCAAGGAGTTCAAGACCAATCTCTGCTACATAGCAAGTTCAAAGCCAACTTTCCCTACATGAAACCTAATACTTTGTACAGCAATTTAATTTTTAAAAATTATTTCAAAAATTTTAAAGATTTTACTTTATAGGCAAAGTACTTCATTTAATATGAAAGTACATTAATTTAATTTAAACTATAGTAGCCCATGTTAATATTTTATAAATTACCAACTTATGCAAACCAAATGCAATCACAATATAATTCTTTGTTTTTAATAATACAATTCTTAAGAGAAACAATTGCATTTTCTGCTGACTTGACTTCTTTCTAATCTCATCATAAAGATAAACCAAAGTTAAATACTAAGCAGCTCTAAATTTCAGATATTCTGAGTAACAAACTCCCAGAGTATACCACCATTGTATTCAAATAGAGTAACTACTCTCCCACAGTAAGTACACTAACATATTTCACAAGCATAGTATATGGACACAATCCATTAACATAGTACATCAACACAGTAGATCAATGTAACACTAACACAGTACACAAACACTGTATATGAACACAGTACATTCACACTTTATACAAACACAATACACTAACACTATCATACAATACATTAACACAATACACTAAGACGGACATTAACACAGTACACTAATGAAATACTCTAACACTGTACACTAACAAAGTACACTAACACAATACACTCATGCAGCATACTAATGTAGTACACTAATACAATATACTAATACAGTACATTAACACTTTACACAAACACAGTATACTAACATTTTATACTAACATAATAGTCATGCCATACATTAACAGTATACACAAATACAGTACACTAACAGTATAAACTAATATAGTATACCCACACTTTACACAAACATAGTATACTAACATTTTATACTAACATTATACACTCATGCCATACACTAACAGTATACACAAATATAGTACACTAACATATTATGATAATATAATACACTAACACACTATGCTAATGTACTACATAAACACACTATATAATAACATGCTATACTGATGCAATGCACAAACATGGTACACGAACATAGTATACTAAAACAAAACACTAACAGAATACTACCAGTACATTCTAGCCAAACTGAAATGCACAAGCATGAGACAAAAGAAATCTATGAAGTTAGAGACTTATAGATAAGGTTGTTTTAACCTAAAGAAAGCTAATATTCAGTATAATATAAAAATTATAACACTATAAAATCAGTTTATCTATGATACATTCAGATTTCCCAAATATAACATCTTGTTGCAATAATTACCAAATTACACATCACATTATGTCATCTTTGAATGACTACCTTACCTGAAAGTATCTTGATAACTGATTTAGAGATGAACTAGAGAAAAATTGCTTTTAGTCTATGAGTCTTAATGGCAGCAGTTAACAAAGTTTAGCATTGATTTCACATTAGCTTTCTCAAGCCACGTTCCTTCTGCAAGGTAACCTGTAGACTAAAAAGAAAAGATCAGTGAGGATAACCAATTCAGACAAATAAAAAGATCCAAGTAAAAAATAAAATAAAGGAGACCTTAAGTGGGTGAATAAACAAGGAAGAAACAAGAGACAATCTCCATGTAGGCACCAAGCTCTCCAATGACAGACAAAATACAAAAGGTCCTGCTGCCCTGAAGAATACAATCTAAATCAGGAGAAACATCTATGGCTTCATATGAACCCTTAGAGGACCAAATGCCAAACTAAAGGTGAAACAGGCAGGTACAGTAGGAGTTTAGAGAAGACACACTGTGTGAGGTAACAAACAACTCTGAGGAGAAGACAGGCTGTAACAATGGAGAGAAGAAAGAACATCACTCCAGTCAGAGACATCACATAAGGAGAAAGGAGAGAACAGGAGAACAAGAAAGGAAGCAAGAGAGAATGAGAAAATTACATTGAACAGACCATGGTAGATACACCAAATATCAGAAGCAAATTGGAGTTAAGTAGCGCCTCCAAAGATTACAGACCTTGAGAGTCAGGTAGACCAGCTTAGGCAAAGGACAGCTGAAAAGCATAAGAGACATACAGTTAGTTACATTTGAAACCCACTAGAAATGCACACTTTCTCTTGATAACAGCTGCTATATTCAGGACCTTCTACATCTACCCACTTCCACATGTAATTCTTTACATGGAAATGGAACCATCTATTCTCTTCCCATTCCTTCTTCACTTAGCCATAGGACACAGGTTCTCAAGTACTCCTTTCTTCTAACACTTATGTACATGAATGCACATATGTGCATACATGTAAGTTTCAAACACAAAGCAATTTGTCCCTGAAAGTAACTATTTTTAAATAGGACAAGAAGAGGCCTATTAACCATTTTTTAAAAATAAACATTAGAAAACTGACCACTAACTAAGTAACATTCAAAACCTTCTTTTTTTTGCATAAAAAATCCATTATCAAAAATTATTCCATGTACCCCTATGCTCCTCTATTTTGGATTATTTCCCTCAATTCTAAGCATTTCCAAGTCTATAAGTCCTTTGAAAGGCTGCAATGCTATTCCACAGTTCTAATAATACTTTTCCTAACTCCTCTCCTCCTACCATTTGTCTTTCCTCCCGAGTTAAAACTCAGTATACTATGCTAAAAGAAGCTGAGCACAATAACTAACTGATTACCAAGAGAAAATGCATACACTTTTGCATACTTTTATGCAATGAAAATTTTCTAACTAGCAACTATAAATTTTTTACTCAAATTAAGCTTAAAAGTAGCAATAACTGTATTGTCAAAGAGTTAGAAAGTAAGTCACAACAAAAAGTAATAAACAGTCTAAAGGTATTTGTTTTGACCTGTAGTATAATATAAAACAGTATCCATCACTAGTCCTGCTGTTGAAGGACGTGGGATGGATCGTTCCATAAAGACAGGCTGCCGGCCTGTGATTTAGCACACTGCTCCCCTCTTACCTGTTACCATGCCTGCATCTTCTTCATGAACTGAATGTCAAGTTGTTTCTTACCCATTTTTCACCTAAATTAAGTAAACACAAGCATGAGATAGCGATACCCAACACCCAAATCCTTCCATATTGTTTTAAATTAGATTCATCCTGATCATAATTTAAAACATGAAAAATAAATCTATATGATTTTCAGTTTTTCATCTTTCAGAGAGCCACTAATCTTCATCTCCAAAGGTCTGAACTGGTTTAAACCAGGACTTAAGCTGTTCCAATCATGCCTCCTTCCCTCCTGCAAAATGTTCCGCAACCCCAAATACAGAGGCATAGAAACAAAGGTATACAATCAATATGACAGCAAATCATAAAGAAATTCATTTTAAAACAATTATTTTGTATACATATAATTAATTAAATCAAGAAATTTGTATAATAGTGAAATTAGTGTTTATTCCTACATAAAGAACTAAATCTTGGCTGCGTACTTGATACAGCACAGTACACAGTATCTTCAACAACTTTCAGAACTTTCAAAATTACTATTTTGATTTTAGATTGTCCATGATAAGAATACTCCTTCCCACACATACACAGACAGCAGCAGAAGTGACAATAAGGGTCATTTCAGAAACTGTTGGAAATCCTGTCTTCATCCCAAATTCAAAATAATATGGTTACATAAACAAGACCTAAGAATGACAGTGCCAGCTGAAATGCCAATATGGATGCTGAAAATCACAAAAAGCTCCACCTCTAGATGAAGAGCTATAGGGAATTAAGAGAGATTTGAGAACACTAATTTGTTATCCAATACCATGTATTCAACCCTAAAACATATACATATGAGCAACAATAAATTGACTCAGCAGGTTGTATTTATGTATTCATTTCTATATATGTGTGTGCATGTGTGTATATAACAATAATAATTTTTTAAAGGTTATGAATTTGAGAGGAGCTAGTTGTAATAAGACATGAAAGGCACCAGAAGAATTGTGGTAAATACAGTACATATAAACAATTTTTTAATTAAAGGTTGCAGGCAAGTTTGTTGAGTATTTTCTTAGTTAGTGATTGATGGGGAAGAGCCCAATCCATAGTAGGTGGGACAACACCTGGGCTGGTGGTCCTGGGTCTTGTAGAAAGCAGGATAAGCAAGCCATGAGGAGCAAGCCAGTAAGCAGCACTTCTCCAAGGCCTCTACATCAGCTCCTGCCTCCAGGTTCCTGCCTTGGTTGAGTTCCAGTCCTGACTTCCTTTGATGATCAAATGTGATGTGGAAGTGTAAGCCCAATAAACCTTGTCCTCCCCAGGTTGCATTGGTTGTGGTGTTTCAACACAGCACTAGTATCTCTGTAACTTCAACACAATCCTGTTGAGTAGTACACATAAAACACATGACTGACGATCTAGCTTCCAACGTCTAGATCACCAAAAGGCATGTGTCAATACTCACATTACTCTTTTGGAGAGCCCTCCATTATTCTAACTGTGTATCCTTGCGGCTCTTAACTATTCCACCTGCTTTCTCTTACTTTTGCCTTGTCTCATTTTATTCCCAACAAGTCCGTACCAAGTTCACACCAGTCTGATCCTATAACATTTTTGACCTATACCAGCATTTCCAAAAACATATTCCAAAGAACATGCTTAAAGGCACTACTACATGGTACAGGAAATTAGTGGCTACCATACAGATCTCAGTGTCCATCACAATGCATACTGGAATCTTAAAGTCTCAGGAAAATCCAAATATCCCACACAGCTGAATGCAGCAACTCTAAACTCTATCATCACAGAGCACTCAGTTCAGTGAGGGCGAGCTGACATTTTGAAAACCCTAGAATGCTCCAGAAAACAGTTTGGTTTATTACTGCTTTTGGGGAGGGGGTTATTTTTTTTTTAATTCAACTATTACCCATACTTTTTAATGACTTTTCTAGTCTTAGACTTTTACAGGTATGTATATCTATGTTTCCCAAAACTGGAAGTTCTTTGGGAAATTCTGTTGTTCCTTTGGATATTAAAAGCCCTGCAGAGGCTAGATCCAGAGTGTTCAATTGAACACCCTCTAACTTCTTAAGAATAGAATTTTTTTCTAAACCAACCTGTTCCTAACATGAAAATCACTAGCTGATGAGATAAACCTGATAGACACAGACATACAGAGATCTGAGCCTGTTGTAGAATAATTGTATCCTGCTATGTTATATAGAAATTTCTTTCAAATTAAAACATTCCATCCTGGGAGGCTGCTTAAGAATCAAAAAATAAAGTTTATAAGGTTCAAGAAATAAACAACTCACAAGTTTCACAAAGCACCTGAAACTGACATGATTTACAAGGCTCCTCTCCCAAGGTAAAATAAGTAGTAACAAAATGAAGTGCAGGATACTCTCTGCAAGTGGCTGAGGTATTCACAGATTATAAAGGGAGCTTCAAGAACACAGCCTTCATGAATCATTGCCCATGTTGCAATGGCTTTTCAGTGATGCAGCTACCTTTGAGTCATTCATATTCCCGTACATAACTCCACACCCATGCTCTGTAAGTAAGTCCGAGAAGCTCAGCCTGCTTGATCATGTTTCCATAAGAAAAGTCAAACAACACCCCAAAATTTATACATCATATGTGAAAGAATTTCAGAATACAACACTATTTGCAAAGTACAAAGGCAATGAAGACTAGATGAATTTACATCTGAAGAGTAATGAAATTACTCTTTGAATTTGGACTTCTAAACTTCAGAATTATGAGAAAATAGATTTCTGTGGTAGTATTTTGTTATATCAGCCCTTGTGAACTAAAACACAGCCTCTATCCTGAATACTACTTAACTATATAGACACATGCACACATAAAAGATCCTTTCTCACAGAGTAACTCAGTGATTAACAAAAACATCTATGTCCAGAAGGCAGTCATTAAAACAAGAAGACACAATCCTGGAGTCTGGTGGCCCATGCCTTGAATCTCAGCACTTGGGAGGCAGAGGCAGGTAGATTTTCTGTGAGTTCAAGGACAGTCTGATCTACAAAGTGAGGTCCAAGACAATCAGGGTTTGTTACAGAGAAAAACCCTTGTCTTGAAAAACCAAAAAAGGAAAGAAAGAAAGAAAGAAAGAAAGAAAGAAAGAAAGAAAGAAAGAAAGAAAGAAAGATTAAGATGTACCACATTTTCTTTATCTATTCTTTAATTGAGGGACATTTGGGTTGTTTCTAGTTTCTGGCTATTATGAATAAAACTGCTATGAACATAGTTGAGCATGTGTCCTTGTAGGATGGGTGATCATTCTTTGAGTATATACCCAGGAGTGGTATAGTTGGGTCTTGAGGTAGAACTATTCACAATTTTCTGAGAAAATACCAAATTGATTTCCAAAGTGATTGTACAAGTTTGCACTTCTATCAGCAACCACATCCCCTCGCTCTACATCCTCACCAGCATATGCTATCTGTCACTTGAGTTTTTGATCTTAGCCATTCTGATGGGTGTAAGATGGAATCTCAGAGTTGTTTATATTTGGATTTTCCTGAAGACTAAGGATGTTGAACATATCTTTAATTATTCCTTGGCCATAGGAAATTCCTCTGCTGAGACCTACAATTTGTCCTGCCTTACAATTTGTCCTGCCTACCAGATGTGCAGGAGTAAAGTAAAGATAAAGCAGAAATTGAGGGAATGACCACAAAATGATTGATCCAGCTTGAGACATACACCATGAGAAAGAGACCACCCCTGACACTATTATTGATATTCTGCTATACTTGAAAACAGGAGCCTAGCATAACTGTCATCAGAGGGGCAACTGATGGAAACAGATACAGAGACTCAAAGCCAAACATTAGGCAGAGCTTGTGGGATACTGTGGAAGAGGGGGAGAAGGAATTGTAGGAGCCAGAAGGGTCAAGGACACCACAAGAAAACCTACAGAATCAATTAACCTGGGCCTATAAGTGGCCCACAGAGACTGAACCTCCAACCAGAGAGCAGGCATGGGACAGACACAGGTCTTTGACACATATGTAACAGTTGTACAGCTTGGTCTTAATGTGGGACTCCTAACAGTAAAGGCTATCTCTGATTCTGTGGCCTGTCTGTGGATTCCTTTTCCCTAACTGGGCTGCCTCATCTAGCCTCAATGGAAGAAGATGGACCTAGTCCTATGGCAATTTGATATACCAGGGCCTGTTGATAGCCATGGGAGGTTTCCTCTTTTCTGATGATAAAGGGAGGGATGGGGAGAGGGGATTGGAGGAAAGAGGGAGAGACTGAGAGGAGAGGAGGAAGAGGAAGCTGCAGTGGGTATGTACAGTAAAATAATTAATTAGTTAATTAAATTTAAAAGGTTAAGATTCCAAGAAAAAAAACAAAAATAAGTGAAGCAACCTGCAGTAAAAGCAATAACTAGCCGAAGACTAGTTAGCAAGACTGAGAAGACTACTATTGGAGAAGAAACAGGAAGACAGGCTTTTATCAGTGTAACATCAAAGTACAATGAATTAATGAGTACCTCAAAGTAGAAGACTGTCTTCAGCTCTAAATCAGAACTATTAATACTTAAACCTCCACAAGTATAGAACGAGCTCCTCCTCAGTGGAAGTTTTCCCACCAGGGAAGATGAAGTATGGGCTGGACAAGCTAGCAGGGAGGACCATTACATGCCCCACTTAATGTCAGATGAAAAGTACTAGAAACCTCTTAGGTTCTAGCAGCACTTTGAAACTGCGTCCCTAAAATACCTGTTCCACCAACCTGCTACAGCACCTGCTCTCACTGACACCGCAATTACAGAAAGAAAAGGATGTGCTCCATCCTCAGGACAAGGGCCTGCAGAAACAAAGCCTTCAAGGATCATCAGTGTTCAAAGAATCATTACTATAAAAAAAAAGAATACCAAATGTAATTTTTATAAAACTAAGTACCAGTTAATATTGTTTCTGTAAAGTATGTTCTACATTCCAAATTTTCTCAGCACAATTCTGGGGAGTGTCCCTGTTTAGGAGGTAATCTACTTAGATAAGCTTTCTCACCCTTGAAAAGTTATTTAACCTCTCTGTCTGTTTTCCCATCTGCAAAGTAGTCTAAGTGAAGATTACAGAGTACATTCCACATAAAAGCATGCTACACAGTAAATATACAGTAAAGCTTAACAGACACTAAACACACACCGCTCTGCATTAGATGTGTAAGGTGTTTTCTTTATTACAATTAATCTGTACAAAAGGCTGCCAGATATGAGAGTTGAGATTTTAAATAAATAGCATTACTCCTTTTCCTGCCAGAAAATCAAAACAACTGGTGTAATGTACAATTATATATACCTGAAACTTATTAGTGAATAATTTGACTTGGAAATAGAAACGTGCTTCTTCCAGAATTCTCCAAAGTAATCTAGCAATTTAAAAAGTAGCATCTGATTATTCTATACCCAACAATGTTACTCCGAGCATACGTCAATTAACCGCACACTTCACACAGTCCACATCTGTTCCTTTTAGAACCGATTCCTTTTGCCCCTTTTGCTACTCCAAAGACAAAGAACAGCCAAGCTTTTCCGTATCTGGAACCCGAAACTTATTAGGCCCGCTCTTCAACCCATAGGAGCACAATCCTTACAGTTCGGCAAAAGGAGGAAATGCGATGAGGTGGGCTTCCTGACCAGGGTTCCGGAACGCAGCAGAAATCCACACCACTACCCAGATCACACACGAGGTGACCTAGCCTAAAGTCTTATATGGGCACAACCCAATCCAATTTAAGTGACATAATCACTGCCACCTCATCACCGCCAAATTCACTTTGTCAGCGAACATTCAGCCCCGCACCAAAGGAAGATGGCCCTTAACATCACGCTCATGCTCAGTATTTTCTCCCCCTAAATACCATTTCTACTGCCTTTAGATTTCAACTTCTGCCAAAACCGAAGCAATCAGAACCCACCTGGGCATGTGGGACTGCCAGAGTACAAGTCTGAACAACGCATGCGCGCTTCCCCAGGCATCGCTTGAGTGAGAGGAACTGGCAGAGCTATCATTAGCTCGAAATTTGATTAAAACGGTCTTCACATGGGCTAAGAGCGCGATTGCTTTTTGCGCATGCGCCTATCCTTGACCTGATGGGACTTGTAGTTTCTAGGTGCCGCTCATATTTACTTATGTATTTGTAAGCCAAACTACTAGTCTTGTCCCTAGAGTCCGGCCCCTGCTCATGACTGGAGAGCAGGCTACAGGAGATCAGCTCAGCAGCCGCTTCTGAACTCCCATGCCCGTGATGCTGCTGCTGTTGGTGTCGGTGGTCGCAGCGTTAGCACTCGCAGCACCAGCCCCCAGAACACCGAAGAAAAGGATGCAAGTGAACCAGGCGCCCAACATGGTGCTGGTCGCCAGTGACTCCTTCGTAAGTACCCAAAGGACAGGGAGCAGACCCCGCCCACAGCCTGTGGAGAAACGTCACAGGGAACTGGACACTAGGGTTGAGAGGACCCGCATGTGCACACCTGCAAGCACGCATGTGCATACTAATAAAGTAGTAGAAAGAAGCCAGTCTCTAACTCCTGGGCTTTGCAATCCTTCTGCCTCAACCACACCAATAGAGACTACACCTGCTCACTATGGGCACAATCTAAGCATTTTTACCATTATTAACATTTAGCCAATATCCAAGTTCAATTCAGTTTTGAAGGAAAACGCATTGTGTACTTCCATAAAACTGTATTCGTTTTATAGAGTCATATGTCATTCGCCTACATTTGCAAAACTTAATGCTCGGTTGAGAATGAAAGAAATTTAACTTTATTCTCTAGACCAGCAATTCTCAACCTGTGGGTCTCCATCCCTTGGGAGAGGTCGAGTCACCTTTTGCAGGAGTCACCTAAAACCGTCGGAAATATCAGATATTTACATTACAACTCATACCTAATAAAATTACATTAATGAAGTGGCAAAAAAAAATAATCTTATGGTTGGGAGAATCACCATAATATGAGGAATTGTATTAAACTGTTGCAGCATAGAAAGGTTGAGAACCACTAATCTAGACATTTTATACTTGTGTTAGCCCTGATTTAAAGAAGTTATATGTGTATACATAACCTTAAATTTGAATTAAATTCATATAAAAGGGAAAGGACCTTGAATTGGGAGGGGGAAACATGAAAAAGAAGACTGATTAAAAAAAAACTTTTAATTTCAAAACTTATGTTTCAAAACAACAGGCTAAGCACAACAGTTTCATACTCTGATCATATTTACCTCCACATTCCCTCCTTCCCACCCGTGGCTCTCCCCATATCGTCTCACATAACCTTCTCCTATTTTTATGTCTTTTGATTCTGGCTATCCTTATAGGGATCAATTGGTTTGAGCTACATTTCCCTAATAGCTGTAAAGCTACAATAACCACAATAGTACTTTTCATGCAGAACAATAAATATTCAGACCACTAGAGTAGATTTTAGAGTCCAGAAATAGTCTTATAAACAAGTAGTGCTGGAAAAGTAAATATGTACATGGAAAGGAATAAAATTGGGTTCTGCCTTCCACCATGTGTAAAAACTAAAGTTAATCAATGGTTTAAATGTAAAAGCTAAGGCTATAAAACCCCTTCAAGACAATGGAAGTATAAATTGTCATAATAATGGATTAGGCAATTTAAAATGAGCCAAGGATTTGAAAAGACATTCCCACGTAGAATATACACAGATGGTCAATAAGCCCATAATAAGAACCTTAGATTCATTAATCATTAGGGAAATGTAGCTCAAACCAATTGATCCCTATAAGGAGAGCCAGAATCAAAAGGCATAAAAATAGGAGAAGGTCATGTGAGACGATATGGGGAGAGCCACGGGTGGGAAGGAGGGAATGTGGAGGTAAATATGATCAGAGTATGAAACTGTTGTGCTTAGCCTGTTGTTTTTTACAGTTAATATGTCAGTTCTTTAGTACACACACACACACACACACACACCACAAACAGTAACCAGAGTTAATGAGGATATGGAGGAATTAGGTAAACCTCATACACTACTGTTGAGATGCTTTGTAAAGTGGTGTGGTCACCTTGGAAAACCGTTTGACAGTTTTTACAGTGATTAACTATATGTTACTATGCAATACAGCAATTCTATTTCTAGATGTGTATGTTTGTGTTTGTGTCCAAGATAAATGAAAACATAGTCTGCACCAAAGCTTCTACATGACAGTATTATGCTAGAAGATGAGAAGTGAAAGCAACCAAAATAGCCATGTACTGGTAAATGTATAGATGGAATTTGGTAGTATTATTCAGAAACCAGAAAAGAAATTCAAAACTCATGCTTGTTACAGTGTGGCTGGACCTAGAAAACTGTGTCCTCAAAAGAAATGATGACAGACTATATTTTATATGAATCCATTTATATGAAATGTCCAAAGAAAGCAGCTATGCAGAGACAGACAGCATGTTAGTAATTGCCTCAGTTTTAAATGAGCCCAGGGTGAAGGCTAAGGAAGCTTCTGGAAATAATATAAATGTTCTAAATAACATTCTGGATACACTGAAAACCTTTGAGTTGCACATTTTAAATGTGTAACTTGTATATAAATTATATCTGGATAAAAAGCACTTCTGCCTGGACCTTGAAGGACATGGGCACTCCCTGCACCCCTGCTTCCACACACACTGCACCTCCCCACTGTTGTGGCCACATTGGTTTTCATTTGAGGAGGTTTCAGAAGTAAATTGTGGGACAGGAATGTATACTGTGGAATCTCCCATAATATCACTTGGCATGGTAGATAAGTAAGATGAGGCACACAATATGCTAAGGCCTTGCCATAGCAGATAAGTCATTTTTTGACTACTTAATAGGATAATGCTTTTTCTAGTTAGCTTTAATTGTCAATTTGACATAGCCTAAAGTTATCCCAGAGGAAACCCTCAATTGAGATATTGCCTAGATCACTAGATCACACTGACCTATGAGCATGTCTGTCGGGAAATCTTAATTAGTACTTCTGTTCTTGTGATAAAACATTGTAACTGAACACATACTGGGGAAGAAAGGGTTTGTTTCATCTTTAAAGTGTCAGGTCACACTCCATCCACTCAGGCCAGGAACTTAAGGCTCAAGAACTGCAGCAGAAGTCACGAAGGAAGACTGCATACTGGCTTTGCTCCTTTGGCTTCCTCAGCTGGCTTTCTCATATAACCCAGGGCTACCTGCCCCGGAGTAGCACTGTGTACAGTTAGGTGAACATTCCCACACCAATCATTAATTAATCCCATATTAATCAAGAAAATGTTCCCCCATACTTGCCCACAGGCAATCTGATAGCAGCATTTTTCATCTGAGGTTCCACTCCCCAAATAACTCCAGCTTGTGTCAAGTTAAAAAGGAAGCAGAGGAAGAGGAAGAAGAGGGAGAGCGCCTTGATTATTCATAGGTATAGGAGAGCAGGGAGCATTGTGGGCATCAGTATCTCATGGCCTGTCTAGCTTACAGCCTGTCTAGTTTACTGCCTGTCTAGGTGCTTCTGGGCTATATAAGAACACTAACTAAGCATAAGACTGTGAGTGAGCTATCCAGAAACCAAGCCAGCACACAGTGTTCCTCCATGGTTTCTACTCCTCAAGATCCTGCTTAATTCCTGCCCCAACTTCTCTCAGTGATGGACTGTAGCCAGAACTAACAAACCTTTCTTTCATAAAATGCTTTGAGTCATGGTTATGTTTGTGACAACAACAGAATCAAACTAGAACAGTGCTTGAAATCTAAGCTTTTCCTTTGATCCTCCTTGTCCCAGAATGAAAAAGAACTAAATGCCATGCCATAATTCAGAATCAGCAATTAGAATTTATTGAAATGGATAGCTATGTGTGGGATGTAGATCACATGGGACTCTTGCATGCACAAAGCCCTGGATTCAATTTCCACCACCACACAAAGAAGTTGTAGTAATGTATGCCTATGATCCCAACACTCAGGAGATGGAGTCTGAGAATCAAAAGTTCAAGGTCCTTATAGCAAGTCAAAGGCTGCCTAAGATACAGGAGACCCTGTTTCAAAGGATAAGGTGTATATACATGTATATACACAAATACACACATATAATTCATTATAAGTATCCAAATGTAGTGGTTTGAATAGGTACGGCCTCTGTAGACTATGTGTTTGAAAGCTCGGCCTACGGGGAATACACTATTAGGAGATATGGCCTTGTTGGAATAGATGTGGCCATGTTGGAGGAAGTGTGTCATTGTGGGTGTAAGCTTTGAGGTCTGCTATGCTCAAGCTACACCCTATGTAGAATCCAGTCTCTTCCTGGCAGCCTCAGAGCAAGATGTAACTCTCAGCTCCATCTCCAACACCGTGATGGCCTGTATTCTACCACGCTTCTTACCATGAAGATAATGGACTAAACCTCTGAAACTGTCATCCAGCCCCAATTAACTGTTTCCCTTTATAAGAGTTGCCTTGGTCATGGTGTCTCTTCATAGCAATGAAACCCAAACTGAAACATCAAAGTTAATTTGCTACTGTTATTTTTTTTTAATCTCTGCTACAGGGTGTAAGTTTTATGGGTATAAAACTCTATTAACTCACCCTGTATCCTTAGATCTTGCAAGGTGCCTGATACATAAACACACATGTCAAGAATTTAATGTTTATTAATATAATTGTTAAATTATTTCTTTATCCTCCAAAAGAGCTTTTCAAGAAGTTCTTTAACTTAATTTTTGTAAATGGATTTGAACATAACACTTTCAATGTTTATTTGAGCACTGGATCCTTAATAACATGCCTCTGTGGTTGTTTTTTATTCTTTTTGAGATTTTGATTTTGAACAAACATGCTGAAGTCTTTTGGGTTGTGAATTTTGTGTTTAAAATTAAAGGAAATACATTTTTGTAGCATAATCAGGAGTGGTTGAATTTCTTTATTTCAGGATGGAAGACTAACATTTCAACCAGGAAATCAGGTAGTAAAACTTCCCTTCATTAACTTCATGAGGACACATGGCACCACCTTCCTAAATGCCTACACTAATTCTCCCATCTGCTGTCCATCACGTGCAGGTATGACCATACCTTTAATGTTCCTAATTAATATTAATGGAAAGAGTCAGACCACTAAAAGTACATTCATATTCAAAATATCATATGCAAAAAACTATTATAAAGTCATATTTCATACCTAATAAAAATACCATGGTGCAACTGGTGTGTTCTAAAATATGTTGAATGTTGGGCTCATTTGAATTTCTAACTTGATTTTCTGAAGAAAGGCTTTTTCTTGCCTGGCATGTTGTCTAGTTCCATTTCATTTTTTCACTTAACTATCAAAGCAGATGAACAGGCACGCATAAGTCAGAGAGCTCTGTTTTCAAGGGAGTCAGTGAGAGTTTCAGAAGGACTGGAACTCATACCACAAAGGTGTCAGCAGACTCTGGAAGATCCTTCCCAGGCAGAACTTCTATTTATATTTATCTAAAACGTTCCAAATTATTTCAGCCTATATACTTTATCTCTTTCTCTTCTGACTCAATTTACATCTGTCACCAAACTAAGTGCTCCCCTTATTAACAAATAGGCTCAGTTTTGGTGGTAAGCATGTCATTGGCCATATGCCATGAGTTTAGAAAATGAACATTTGTTTTCAGACTCTTGTCTGAAAGCTGCTCTCCTGTGCCTCTGACCATGTGGTCTGTGGTTCTCTGTCATGGAACTTGTAAATGACAGCAACAGTTTGGTTTCTCTCTGAGCCAATAGAGCCATAGAGATCATGTGTAAAAATGTGTTTGCTAATTTCTATACTGTGGTAAGTAGAATGAGCCCTGAACTTAGGTAAGGTGATTCTAAACCTCACTGTACCCTGTAATGGAAGTAACCCAGTTTCCCCATCTACAGAATGCTAAGTGTGCTAAATCACTGTTGGCAATTGGAATAGTAAATGAGAAAGTGGTTAATGAACTCTGAAGGTCTCACAAAAATAGTTTTCCTAGAAGAAGCATATGACAAGGAATGAAAGTGATACAAATGATTAGTATATTCTTACTGTGGTTGGTAATATTCTTCTAATATTTAGAAGTAATCCTCATAATTCCATAAGCATGTTTATTATTAATAGCCCAATTTGCAGAAGAAAACTAAAACAAAAAGATTGAATAACATCAAAGAACATACCAGAACTATGGTTACTGGGATTCATACCCAACCTCTCAGACAGTATTTACTTAGATCAGAAAAGAGGGGCTTGGAGTATGGCTCACTTTCTAAAGTGCTTGCCCCATGGTCATGAGACCTGACCTTGAGTACCCAGCACCCATGAATTTAAAGCAACAATAATAAGCTGAGTGTGACGGTGCATGCATATAATGCTACCACTTGGAGACAGAGACAGGAAGGTTCCTGGGACTTGTGGACTGGCCAGCCAAGTTCAGTGAGAAGGTGGAAGTAGGAAGGAAAGGAGAGGTGGAGGAAAGGAGCTAGGGAGGGATACCTTTTCTCAAAAACTGTTTAGGAAGACAATCCAGACATGCACATGCACACACAGAGAAAAGAAGGCCTATCCAGCCTACTATATCTACACAAAATGAGAAAAGGAAAAGAAACATTTATTAAACGTTAGAGAATGAAAGGGAACACATAGCATCCTTTTTTCTTAGAAGAACCTAGCAGAAAGATAATTACTAGAAAAACCCTTGAAGATATAGGGAATCAAGGTCTATAATTGTCAGTGCACTAACTTATGGTTTAAAAAATTAGACAAAATACTTGCAGTTAGCGTTTATGACTGAAAAATGCTAATGATGTTCAAGCCCTATATATAATCCAGCCATAAATACAACAAATACCTTAATCAACTTAACCTCTAGGCCTTGGTGAATCCATATGAAGAACAGATATACTAATACTAACCCCTTACAGGGTTTCCCTCCAGTAAAGTGAAGTAGCAATGAGGAATGTCTGTGAACTGCCCCAGCTGGTGGCATTTCTTATTCCAGATCACAGACTCTAAACCAGCCAGCCACGCTCTCAAGTGATTCCTTTTAAACTTGAATTGTTAAATTTTACCTTCATCAGTTTCTTTTATTTCTTTTATTTTTGTGTTTTTTGGCTTTATTTATTTTATTTTTATTCTTTTATTTCTCTTTTTTTAACCCCCAGCAATGTGGAGTGGCCTCTTCACTCACTTGACAGAATCTTGGAATAATTTTAAGGGTCTGGATCCAAATTATACAACATGGATGGACATCATGGAGAAGCATGGCTATCAGACACAGAAATTTGGAAAAGTGGACTATACTTCAGGACATCATTCCATTAGGTAGGATTAAATTAACCCCACACCATCCTCTCTCACACATTCAATGGCTCTTTTTTACCACTTGCATTACCACAAGGCTGAAATTAAATCTCTTAATCCCTCAATTATGCCAATTTGGCTAAAAAAAATTAAGATTCTTTAATCTTCTTAAAATATTAAAGTTCCTAATATTCTGCTGGGTTTTTCTTTTGTAAAACATTAACATGTATAGTTCCTGGATTTTAGCAGTCTGGCATTGTTGGTAGATGACTTTAGTCCCAGCACTCTATGAGTTCCAGGACAATCAAGGCAACACAGAGGAAACCATGTCCTGAAAAGAAACCAAATATATATAGTTACTGGATTTTAATATCAGTAAGATTATTTTTTGACTTTCTGTTATATAACAGGGTGTTTTCCCATTTTTTATATTCTTGCAATTTATCTTTGACAATTCTCTAGAACTTAAAGCTGCTGTAACTTTTCTCTCATTTCAGTAAACCTTCAAAACTCAGACAGCCATCGTGGCTAGTGGTTTGGCTGAGTGCTACAGAACATACTTAGCATGCAAAGGCTATGGGTTCTCTTGCCACACAACAAAAGCAAATGAGCAACCAGGCCTTCTAGTTAACAAAGAAAATCTAGGATTGTTCTCTCTGTGATTCTCTGGGACCATTCAGGAGTACACAGCCCACAGAAGCAACAAAGAGGCTGGGACAGTGTCCTATGAGCCTACATCTGCACCCAGGAGGTTGGGCTGTTCCACAGCCCTCTTGTACACTGTTCTTGCCAGGAGAGAGCTGGTCTCCCAGGAGTGCTGACACAGGCTTACAGACTCACAGGAGGAACAAGTTCCAGCCAGAGACAGAAAGAACATTTAACACCAGAGATTACCAGATGGTGAGAGGCAAATGCAAGAATCTTACCAACAGAAAGCAAGACTGCTTGGCATCATCAGAACCCAGTACTCCTACCACAGCGAGTCTTGGATACCCCAACACACTGGAAAAAACAGATTCAGATTTAAAATCATATCTCATGATGCTGGTAGAGGATTTTAAGAAGGACATTAATAGCTCCCTTAAAGAATTACAGGAGAACATAACTAAACAGGTGAAGGAATTGAACAAAACCACCCAGGATCTAAAAATGGAAGTAGACACAATAAAGAAATCACAAAGGAGACAACTCTGGAGATAGAAAACCTAGGAGAGAAATCAGGAGCCATAGATGCAAGCATCACCAACAGAATAGAAGAGATGAAAGAGAGGATATCATGTGCAGAAGACTCCATAGAAAACATTTACATAACAGTGAAAGAAATGCAAAAAGATCCTAACTCAAAACATGGAGGAAATCCAGGACACAAGTAGAAGACCAGACCTAAGGATAATAGGTATACATGAGAAGGAAGATTGCTAATTTAAAGGGACAGTAAATACCTTTAACAAATTTATAGAAGAAAACTCCCCTAACCTGAAGAAAAAGATGCTCATGAATATACAAGAAGCCTACAGAACTCCAAGTAGTTGACCAAAAAAGAAATTCCTCTGGTCACATAATAATCAAAACACCAAATGCACAAAACAAAGAATATTAAAAGTAGTAAGGGAAAAAGGTCAAGTAACATATAAAGGCAGACCTATTAGAATTACACCACACTTCTCACCAGAGACTATGAAAGCCAGAAGATCCTGGACAGATGTTATTCAGACCAAAAGAGAACACAAATGCCAGCCCAGGCTACTATACCCAGCAAAACTCTCAATTACCATAGATGGAGAAACCAAAGTTTTCCTTGACAAAACATAATTTATACACTATCTTTCCACAAATCCAGCTCTTCAAAGGATAATAAAGGAAAAACTCCAGCACAAGGATGGAAATTACTCCCTAGGAAAAGCAAGAAAGTAATCTTTCAACAAACCTAAAAGAAGACAGCCACATGAACAGAATCCCAACTCTAACAACAAAAATTACAGGAAGCAACAATTACTTTTCCTTAATATTACTGGACTCAATTCCCCAATAAAAAGACATAGACTAACAAACTGGCTACATAACAGTACCCAACATTTTGCTGCATAGAGGAGACATACCTCAGTGTCAAAGTCAGACACTAACTCAGAGTAAAAGGCTGGCAAACAATTTTCCGAACACATTGTCCCAAGAAACAAGCTGGAGTAGCCATTTTAATATTGAATAAAACTGATGTTCAACCTAAAGTTATCAAAAAAGGCAAGGAGAGACACTTCATCATCATGAAAGGTAAAATCTACCAATATGAACTCTCAATTCTGAACATCTATGCTCCAAATGCAAGGGCATCCAAATTCATTAAAGAAACTTTAAGCACACATTGCACCACACACAATAATAGTGGGAGACTTCAACACCCCATTCTCATCAATGGACAGCTCATGGAAACAGAACTAAACAGACACATTGAATCTAACAGATGTTATAAACTAAATTGATTTAACATATCTATAGAACATTTTATCCTAAAACAAAAGGATATACCTTCTTCTCAGCACCTCATGGTAACTTCTCCAAAATTGACCATTTAATAAGTCACAAAACAGGCCTCCACAGATACAAAAGTATTGAAATAATCCCATGCATCCTATCAGATCACCATGGAATAAGGCTGATTTTCAATAACAACATAAATAGTAGAAAGCCCACATACACTTGGAAGCTGAACAACACTCTACTCAATAATAACTTGGACAAAAAAGACATAAAGAAATTAAAGATTTTTAGTGTTTCTGAAAGTGAAGGTACAACATACCCAAACTTATGGGACACAATGAAAGCAGTCCTAAGAGGAAAACTCATAGCTCTGAGTGGCTCCAAAAAGAAACTGGACAGAGAATACACTAGCAGCTTGACAGCATACCTAGAAGCTCTAGAACAAAAGGAAGCAAATTCACCCAAGAGGAGTAGACAGCAGGAAATAATCAAACTCAGGGCTGAAATCAACCAAGTGGAAACAAAAAGAACTATTCAAAAAATCAACCAAGCCAGGAGCTGGTTCTTAGAGAAAATCAACAAGATAGATAAACCCTAAGCTAGACTAACTAGAGGGCATAGGGACAGTATTCTAATTAACAAAATCAGAAATGAAAAGGGAGACATAACAACAGAATCTGAAGAAATCCAAAAAAATCATCAGATCCTACTACAAAAGGGTATACTCAACAAAACTGGAAAACCTGGATGAAATGGGCAATTTTCTAAACTGATACCAGGTACCAAAGTTATAATCAGTATCAGATTAATGATTTAAACAGTCCCATATCCTCCAAAGAAATAGAAACAGTCATTAAAAGTCTCCCAAAAAAAAAAAAAAAAAAAAAGCCCAGGGCCAGATGTTTTTTGTGAATAGTTCTATCAGACCTTCCAGGAAGACCTAATGCCAATACTCCTCAAACTATTCCACAAAATAGAAACAGAAGATATCCTACCCAATTCATTCTATGAAGCCACAATTACTATGATTACTCTGATACCTAAACTACACAAAGACACAACAAAGAAAGAGAACTTCAGACCAATTTCCCTTATGAATATTGATGCAAGAAACTCAATAAAATTCTTGCAAACTGAATCCAAGAACACATCAAAATGATCATCCATCATGATCAAATAGGCTTCATCGGAGGGATGCAGAGATGGTTCAATATATGGAAATCCATCAACGTAATCCACTATATAAACAAACTCAAAGAAAAAAAGCCACATGATCATCTCATTATAGGCTGAGAAAGCATTTGACAAAATCCAACACCTGTTCATGATAAAAGTCTTGGAAAGGTCAGGAATTCAAGGCCCTTACCTAATCACAGTAAAAGCAATAATACAGCAAACCAGTAGCCAACATCAAATTAAATGGAGAGAAACTTCAAGCAATCCCACTAAAATCAGATACTAGACAAGGCTGCCCACTTTCTCCCTACCTATTCAATATAGAACTTGAAGTCCTAGCCAGAGCACTTTGACAACAAAAGGATATCAAGGGGATACGAAGGAAGGAAGAAGTCAAAATATCACTATGTGCAGATGATATGATAGTATATGTAAGTGCCCCCAAAAACTCCACCAGAGACCTAAACCTGATAAACAGCTTCAGTGAAGTAGCTGGATATAAAATTAACTGAAACAAATTATAGCCTTTCTCTACACAAAGGATCAACGGACTGAGAAAGAAATTAGGGAAACAACACCCTTCACAATAGTGACAAACAATATAAAATACCTTGGTGTGACTTTAACTAAGGAAGTGAAAGATCTGTATAAGAACTTCAGGTCTCTGAAGAAAGAAGATTGGTGATGCTTACATCTATGGCTCCTGATTTCTTTCCTAGGTTTTCTATCTCCAGAGTTGTCTACCTTTGTGATTTCTTTATTGTGTCTACTTTCATTTTTAAATCCTGGGTGGTTTTGTTCAATTCCTTCACCTGTTTAGTTGTGTTCTCCTGTAATTCTTTAAGGGATTTTTGTGTTTCCTCTTTAAGGGCTTCTACCTGTTTAGCTGTGTTCTCTTGTAATTCTTTAAGGGAGCTATTAATGTCCTTCTTAAAATCCTCTATCAGCATCATGAGATATGATTTTTAAATCCAAATCTTTCTTTTCCAGTGTGTTGGGGTATCCAAGACTCGCTGTGGTAGGAGTACTGGGTTCTGATGATGCCAAGTAGTCTTGGTTTCTGTTGGTAAGATTCTTGCATTTGCCTCTCACCATCTGGTAATCTCTGGTGTTAAATGTTCTTTCTGTCTCTGGCTGGAACTTGTTCCTCCTGTGAGTCTGTAAGCCTGTGTCAGCACTCCTGGGAGACCAGCTCTCTCCTGGCAAGAACAGTGTACAAGAGGGCTGTGGAACAGCCCAACCTCCTGGGTGCAGATGTTGACCTGTAGGACCTTGTCTCAGAAGCTCTGCTGCTTCTGAGGCCTGTGCTCTCCTGAGTGGACCAGCCTAAGAGATTCACCAGAGAGAAAATGGTGATCTCCCCTAAGTTGCTGGGTTAGAGCACTCCCTGGAGGTAAGCTCTCTTCTCAAGATTAAACTGTCTTATCCATATATTAACAATATCTAAAATGATGGCTCTTAGCCAGTGGCATTTTTCTCTCCTGGCTGATATTTCACAATGTCTGATTGACACTCTTGAAAACTGTTGCTCAGATCTGGTCTTCATTGTTGAGGATTATGTACAGTGGAGAACATAAACCCTTCCTCTATGACAGATTGTCTAATCCAATACCAAGAGTGTAGACAGTCAGAAGCCATGCTCACCACTACACTGTCAGAAATGTCACATTTAAAGTGATTGCCAACATCTTAAATCTGAAGTTTATTCTTCCATATACTGAAGTATTAGGTCCTCAGGCCCATTTGACTGGGAGGTTTTCTATTCATTGGCAGTTTCATCTATGCAGATGGTGATTTTTTCAGTCATCTTCACCCCGACTCCCTCCCCCACCCACATCCTCCTGTTGCAGCCCATGTTCCCAACAGGTTGCTTTCCTACTTTCATGTCTGTCTTTGTGGCCCATTGAGCATGCACGGGGCTTTTTTTTTTTTTACTGAAATGCAGTCATGATATCAGTGGCTATACCACTAAAGAAATAGTCATGTTTTTAGAGTTCTTTTAGGGTTAAAAAAATCAAAAGGAAATATTATTTTGTAAGTGTATATTAGGTGATTGATTTCATAGAGAAACATTTAAAGTTAAGTTTCTCTTGTATTAATTATTTATTGACGTAATGTCCTGATCACAGCCCCCCTCTTCCTTTCCTCCCAGTCCTACCCTTACAAATCCCCCCATTACTCCCCAACTCAAAGAAGGAGAATCCCCCCTTTGGTACCACCTCCTCCTAGGACATCTAGTTCCAGCAAGACCATACTCATCTTCTCCTGTTTAAGCCCAACCAGGCAGTCCAGTTAGAAGAAGGGAATCCAGTGTCAGGCATTAAAGTCAGAGACAGTCACTGCTCCAATTGTGAGGGAACCCACATAAAGACCATGCTATACATCTTGTCCAAATGTGTAGGGTGCCTATGTCTAGCTCCTGCATACTCTTTCATTGTGGTTAAGTCTCTATGAGCCCCTATAGGCCCAGGTTAGTTGACCCTGTAGTTCTTCTTTTTGTGTCTTGTCAACTTGGCTTACTCAATTCTAGCCCCAACTTTTTTACAATACTCCCTGACCTCCACCTGGCTGTGAGTCTCTGCATCTGTTTCCATCTACTTCTGGATAAAGCCTCTTATGAGACAGGTAAGCTAGCATAGTATCATTTACTTGTGTCAGCGGTTGGCTCTCTCACATGGGATATGGGTCTCAAGTTAGGGTAGTCATTGATTGGTCATTCCCTCAGTCTCTGCTCCATCTTATCCTTGTGCATCTTGTAGGAAGAACAAATTCTGGTTGAAAGTTTTGTGGATGAGTTGATGTACCACTTCCTTCACTATAAGCCCCACCTGGCTATAGGCCATAGCCCTGGTGGTAGGAACCTCAGCCTAGCCACTCCTATAGACTCCCCAGAAATTCCCTGCCCCATGTCTATAGCTCGTCCCATAGATGCCCCCCACTGATTTTCATTCTCTCTCCTAGCTCTTTCCTGCTCCCCTCTCCCCACATCTGATCCCCACCTCTGTTCCCCTTCTTACCCAGTTCCCTCTCCATCCATCTCCAACGTCTATTTTGTTTTCCCTTCTGAGTGAGATTCACTCATCCTCCCTTGGACCTTCCTTATTTCTTTGGATTTGTGGATTATAGCATAGTTAACCTGTACATTATAATTCTACTTATAAGTGAGTACATACCATATGTGTCTTTCTAGGTTTGAGTTACCTCGTTCAGGATATTTTCCAGTTCTATCCATTTGCCTGAAAATTCATGATGTACTTGTTTTTAATATCTGAATAGTATTCTGTTGTGTAGATGTAACACATTTTCTTTATCCATTCTTCAGTTGAGTCACATCTAGGTTATTTCCTGTTTTTGGATATTAAGTATAAAGCTGCTATAGACATACTTGAGTAAGTCTTGTGGTTTAGTGGGGCATCTTTTGGGTTTATATCCAGGATACAGTCTTAGGGTAGAACTATTCCAAGTTATCTGAGAAACCACCAAATTGATTTCCAGCATAGTTGTACAAGTTTGCACTCCCACCAACAATGGAGGAGTGTTCCTTTGCACAACATCCTTAGGAGTGTTCACTTTGCATAACGTCCTTGCCAGCATCTGGTGTTTTGATCTTAGCCATTCTGACAAGTATAAGACAGAATCTCAGAGTCTTTTTGATTTGTATTTCCCTGATGACACTGAAATTTTCTTTAAGTGATTCTCAGCCATTAGAAAGAGATTCCTCTGTTGAGCTCTGTTCCCCATTTTTAATTGGGTTATTTGATTTGCTGATGTCTTATTTCTTGAGTTCTTTATATATTTTGGACATTAATCCCTCTGTTGGATGTAGATTTGGTAAGATTTTTTTCCCATTCTTTAGGTTTATGTCTTGTCCTATTAATGTGTCCTTAGCCTTACGGAAACTCTGCAGTTTCATGGGGTTCCATTTATTAATCGTTGATCTTAGTGCCTGGCTATTGGCCTATGTGTGCAAGGCAATTCCTTACTTTTTCTTCTATTAGATTTAGTGTTTCTGGTTTTATGTTGAGGTCTTTGATCCACTTGGACTTGAGTTTAGTGCAGTGTAGTAGATTTGGAACTGTTTGCATTCGTCTACAAGCAGACATTCAGTTAGACCGGCACCATTGGGTGACGATGCTTTTATTTTTCTGTTGTATAGTTTTGGCTTCTTTGTCAAATATCAAGTGTCCATTAAGTATGCCAGTTTATTTCTAGGTTTTCAATTCTATTCCATTCGTCAACCTGTCTATCCTGTACCAATACCATGCAGTTTTTATTACTATTGCTCTGTAGCACAACTTGAAATCAGGGATGGTTATAACTCCAGAAGTTCTTATATTGTACAGGATTGTTTAGGTTTTTGTTTTTCCTTATGAACTTGATAATCTCTCTTCCAAGGTCTGTAAAGAATTGTTTTGAAATTTTGATGGGACTTGCATTGAATCTGTAGATTGCTTTTGGTAAGATAGCAGTTTTCACTATGTTAATCCTACCAATCCATGAGCATGGGAGATCTTTTGTGTTTGGGTGAAATGTTCTGCAGATCTCTGTTAGGTCTATTTGATTTATAATGCTGGGTTAGTTTCATTATTTCTCTGTTTAGTTTCTGTCTCAGTCACCTGTCCATTGACATATTGGGGTGTTGAAATCCCACACTATTACTGTGTGGGGTTCAATATGTGATTTAAGCTTTAGTAATGTTTCTTTTGTAAATATGGTTCCCTTGCATTTGGGGCATAGATGTTTAGAATTGAGATGTCATCTTGGTGGATTTAATTAGCATGAAGTGTCCTTCCCCATCTCACCTGATTAATTTTTGCTGAAGGTCTATTTTATTAGATATTAGAATGGTTACTCTAGCTTGCTTCTTAGTCTGTTTGCTTGGAAATGGCCCTTTATTCTGAGGTAATGTCTTATCTTTGTTGTTGAGGTATATTTCTTTTATGCAGCAGAATGATGGATCCTGTTTTTAAATCCAATCTGTTAGCCTGTATCTTTTTATTGGGTGATTTGAGTCCATGGATGTTGAGAGATATTAATAACCAATGATCATTGACTCCTGTCATTTTAGAGTGTGTGTTTGCCTATGTGTGTGCGTGTTGCCCTTATTTTGCCTTTGTTGGTATGGAATTATTTATGTCCTGTGTTTTCTTGAATGAAGTTAACCTCCTTGGGTTGAAGCAGTATTTTCTATAGGGCTGGACTTCTAAATAGATTTTGTTTAATTTGCTTTTGTCTTTGAATATCTTGTTTTCTCTATCTATGATAATCGAGAGTTTGGCTGGGTATAGTGGTCTAGGTTGTTGTCTGCAGTTTCTGAAAGACTACAAGATATCTCTCCATACCTTTCTAGTTTTATAGTCTCTGTTGTGAAGTTGGGTGTAATTCTGGTAAATCTGCCTTTGTATGTTATTTGACCTTTTCCCTTGCAGCTTTTAATATTGTCTTTGTTCTGTAAATTATGTGTTTTAATTGTTATGTGGCTGGATGTATTTCTTTTCTTGCCCAGTCTAATTGGCATTCTGTAAGCTTCTTGTATGTTTATAGGCATCTCTTTCTTTAGGTTGGGAAATTTTTCTTCCATGATTTTGTTGAAAATATTTTCTGGTCTTTGGTGCTCAGTCTCTTCACCTTTGTCACCTATTAGTCTTCGGTTAGGTCATGGTATCCCTGGTTTCCTAGATGTTTTGTTTCAGGAACTTTAGATTTAACTTTTTTTTTTTACTCATTTATCAATTTCTTCTATAATATCTTCTATGCTTGAGATTCTCTCTTTCATCTCCTGTACTCTGTTGGTCTTGTGTCTGTTGTTCCTGTTATCTTCCTTAGGTTTTCCATTCCCAGAATTCCCTCAGTTTGTGTTTTCTTTATTGCTTCTGTTTCCATTTTCAAGTCTTAAACAGTTTTATTAATTTCCTTAACTTTTTAAATTTTTTTCCTGTGTTTTGTTAAGGGATTTATTCCTTTCCTCTTTAAGGTCTCTATCATATTTATAAGATTTTATTTAAGGTAATTTTCTTGTGATTTTCTTGTGTTAGGATATCTTAAGCTTGCTATAGTAAGATAGCTGTGCTGTGAAGGCCCCTTTTTCTCTCCTTTTGTTGATTGTAATCTTATGCTGGCCTTTAGCAGTCTTGTTCCTGGATGTTCCTGATGCAGCAGACCTCCAGTGGACAATGGAACTTAGGCTGAAGAATGGAACTCAGGGAACAGTGCAAGTCTCAGAGCATGGCTTGGGGGATTTGATGGGCAGGGGAATGGTGAGAAGGGTTGTTGATACATGCCACTCAGGGCAGCTGGGGACTCAGGTTCCAGACTGAATAATAGGAAACAAAGAGTTGAGCACAAACATGTGTTTCTCTCTCTACTTCCTGACACCAGATGCAATATTACCATCTGCCATGGTATGCATAACTTCCCTGCCAAGGTAGATACTCTAAAACTATATGTCAGAATAAACCTCTTTTCCCCAAAGTTGCTTTTGTTAGGATATTTTATTACATCAATGAGACAACTATTATACCATATAATGTTATCAGAAAACAAATCAAACAAACTGCTAAGTTGTTTGACTAGCGAAAACTATAAATCAAGTCATCTGCCATTGCATTTTATAATTATTGCATTTTTTTCTGCTCATGAAGAGATTTCTGTTAAATATGTTCAGGATAAACATTTTCTTAATCCTTCCAAACAAATGAAGCTAGAGAGCTACTTTCTAAATGAAAGAACAGATATGTGCAGAACTCTTAACGCTTGAAACTTTGGTAAACAGCATAGAAAGCACAGTGCCCGGTTTACCCTCCAGACCAACACAAAATGCTGACCAGAAAGTATCAGATGTGGACAAAACAGGGACCACAAAACTCAGAACACTGACCAGAATGCCCTCTGCCACCCTGCAATTCCAGTGCCTACTGAATAACTCTATTTATCTCCTCTCTACCTATTATAATTTTGTAATCTGACATGATATTTGTTATATTTTTAGATGGCTTCTCCACAATAAGGTTATTTTTAGAAGAATAGGCATCTTTGTAGTTTCCTTTAGAACTCCCCATTTTACTGTTTTTAAAATTTGGTGTCCAGAAGAATGATACATTGTCCTGAGTATACTCTCAGCTTCATCTTTACAATAGTGAAAGATGTTTTGGGTTTTTGTTTGGTTGGGTTTTTTGTTTGGTTGGTTGTTTGGTTGGTTGGTTTTTTGGTTGCTTGGGTTTGGTCTGTTTTTTTCACCCAGAATCCTTCTGATAGCTAGAACATGTGCAGCTGAACAGGCTCAAGAAATCCAGAGGTTTCATTTTCCATGACTCAGATTGTTGCTTTGCTTTATTTGTGGTATTGAAGCCAGGCCTCACACATGCTAAGAAAAGTCAGCTAAATCCCTAGCCTACCCACAATTCATAGCTTCAGTTTCATAAACCACAGAAGTAATACTTTTGAGCCTGTAAACTCATTACAAGTCTTAGGATTTTTTAAAGTTTCTATTCCTTAGGTAATAAAATACATTTACCTGTATATTTTTATAACTTCGCCAAAAATGGTATTAATAATGTTAATCAACAGAAAGGCTAACGATCTTCCTTGGCTCTAGATTCATTTCTGAGTGAATCGTGGGTTAACCATGGTACAGACTCAGTATGCTCCAAATGCTTGTCCACACCTGAGCCATTCCAAAGCTGAGCAGCTACTTCCATTGCATTACCGGTTTGTTTCTTAGTAATTTCTCAGTAATATTTCCTGTAGAACACTGCTAAGTTAACAAAAGAGTACTTTGCTTCCTCCCATTCACCGATCACAGTGTGCTGCTTCCCTGGAGCTCCTTGGACACTACTCTGAACACCAGTGATGTTATGCATCTAGTACATGGTATAAACAAAAGACTGAGAAGCTAATGTCATATGCTTTATAGTATAGGGAATTTTTTCCAGAAAATCCAATTTTGGAGTCTCACGTCTGTTAGAATTAGTTAGAAATTATTAGGTGAAATTCTGCTGAAATCCAACTGTTTAATATCTTTATTAAAGTATATTAACTATGTACTATCAAAATATTTTTATTATAGCTGCTTCAATTTCTTTGTCTACCTTCAATGATCAAGTAGGGGGGAAAAGGAAAACTTTTTTTTATTAGATATTTTCTTAATTTACATTTCAAATGCTATTCCGAAAGTCCCCCCTCCCAAAGGAAAACTTTTTATTTGTGCTCATTATCCATGGGCCATTGGTCATTTTCTGGTCTGAAATTTCTTCTGAGTATTATGTTTTAATATGAAATATAATTTTGCTGGATTTATTATCTAGATTCTTAAAAAAATATTTCTCGTCTGATAGAGCACATTAAAGGCACTTATTAATGGGCACTATAAAGCAAGTTTCTTGGCAATGCTGACTATACTCCATAAACAACATCAACTTCATAAACCTGGACATTTCTTTAAAATAACTCTACATTGTTTCAAATTAACCTAAGACCAGCTAGCACAACTAAATAACTTTCTCTTAAAAAATTTAACTATTCTAAGTGACTTGTCCTAATCTTAGCACAAATGAATATTCATTTGTTTTCCATAATTCTTAAATTGGTAATACTCAAAAGCTTTTTAACTGAGATGTTAACTCTTTAACTGAGATGTAACACTTCTACAAGGAAGTCTTAAAACAGTTTCCACTGTTGCCTTCCAGCATTTGTTTAGCCAGTTTCTAAGGTTCTGTGAATGTTTTCTGACACTTGTCTTCTTACACCCTCAGTAACCGTGTGGAAGCATGGACAAGAGAAGTTGCATTCTTGCTCCGACAAGAAGGCAGGCCCATAGTTAATCTTATCCCTGATAAGAATAGAAGGAGAGTGATGACCAAGGACTGGCAGAATACAGACAAAGCAATCGAATGGCTAAGACAGGTTAACTACACCAAACCATTTGTCCTTTACTTGGGATTGAATTTGCCACACCCTTACCCTTCACCATCTTCAGGAGAAAACTTTGGCTCTTCTACGTTTCACACTTCTCTTTACTGGCTGGAAAAGGTAAAGTATTCTATGTGTGCTCAAAAGCAGACACTGACATATGCAAAGTCACCTTGCATTAACTCATTCTTACTTTTATTATTTTTATGGAAAAATTAGGGACTTATACTTTTAAACTAAGCTGGTAATGAATTTGTTCAAAGGATAATATTTTTGAAATAAAATATTAGAGCTTGTTAACTATATAGAGGTACATGTGATATTTCTATAAAAAGGAACTGAAAGACATTATCTTTGGAGTGCAGGCAGGCCTCACTTCCTCCAGTTCATGATGGTAAAAATAACTATACAGAATGAAACTTTAAAAAACGTTCTTCGTTGTCAAAGGAAAAGATTATCATTTTTTTCTAGAAACATTGAAAACATCTGTCAAAATATTTAAAATTTTGCTTTGGATTGTCAATAAAAATAGAAATAGCAAAATGTATTATTTAGTATGCTGTACTGAAAACAGTAGTTCTTAGGCTCAGTGTTGTAAAAAGCATGCTAGGTACAGTGTGAGCAGTGCCCGCCTTCCCCTGTGCAGCTGATCTGCAGTGTAAGCAGTGCCTGCCTTCCCTGTGCAGCTGATCTGCAGTGTAAGCAGTGCCCACCTTCCCCTGTGCAGCTGATCTGCAGTGTAAACAGTGCCCACCTTCCCCTGTGCAGCTGATCTGCAGTGTAAGCAGTGCCCACCTTCCCTGTGCAGCTGATCTGCAGTGTAAGCAGTGTCTGCCTTCCCTGTGCAGCTGATCTGCAGTGTAAGCAGTGTCTGCCTTCCCTGTGCAGCTGATCTGCAGTGTGAGCAGTGTCTGCCTTCCCCTGTGCAGCTGATCTGCAGTGTGAGCAGTACCTGCCTTCCCCTGTGCAGCTGATCTGCAGTGTAAGCAGTGCCCACCTTCCTCTGTGCAGCTGATCTGCAGTGTAAGCAGTGCCCACCTTCCCCTGTGCAGCTGATCTGCAGTGTAAGCAGTGCCCACCTTCCCCTGTGCAGCTGATCTGCAGTGTAAGCAGTGCCCACCTTCCTCTGTGCAGCTGATCTGCAGTGTAAGCAGTGCCCACCTTCCTCTGTGCAGCTGATCTGCAGTGTAAGCAGTGCCTGCCTTCCCCTGTGCAGCTGATCTGCAGTGTAAGCAGTGCCCACCTTCCACAAATGGATTTAGCACATATCTACAGAACATTTTATGCTAAAACAAAAGGTTATACCTTTTCTCAGTACCTCATGGTACCTTCTCCAAAACTGAACATAAAATCGGTAACAAAACAGAGCTCAACAGATACAAAAATATGGAAATTACCCCATGTATCCTATCAGATCACCATGGAATAAGGCTGATCTTCAATAACAACATAAATAATACAAAGCCAATGTTCATGTGGAAGCTGAATAACACTCTACTCAATGATACCTTGGTCAAGGAAGAAATAAAGAAAGAGATTAAAGGCTTTTTAGAGTTTAATAAAAATGAAGCCACAACATACCCAAACTTATGGGACACAATGAAAGCATTCGTAAGAAGAAAACTCATATCTCTGAGTGCCTCCAAAAAGAAACTGGAGAGAGAATACACTAGCAGCTTGACAGCACACCTAAAAGCTCTAGAACAAATGGAAGCAAATTCACCCAACAGGAGTAAACAGCAGGAAATAATCAAACTCAGGACTGAAATCAACCAAGTGGAAACAAAAAGAACTATTCCAAGAATCAACCAAACCAGGAGCTGGTTCTTTGAGAAACAGGATAGATAAACCCTTAGCCAGACTAATTAGAGGGCACAGGGACAGTATCCTAATTAACAAAATCAGAAATGAAAGGACACATAACAGAACCTGAGGAAGTCCAAAAAATTATCAGATCCTACTGCAAAAGGCTATACTCAACAAAACTGGAAAACTTGAATGAAATGGACAATTTTCTAGACAGATAGCAGGTACCAAAGTTAAATCAGGATCAGATCAATGATCTAAAAAGTCCCATATCCCTTAAAGAAATAGAAGCTGTCATTAATAGTCTCCCAACCAAAAAAAAAAAAAAAATCCCAGGACCAGATAGATGGGTTTAGTGCAGAGTTCTATCAGACCTTTAAAGAAGACCTAATCCCAATTCTCAAAATATTCCACAAAATAAAAACAGAAAGTACTCTACACAATTCATTCTATGGAGCCACAATTACTCTGATACCTAAACCACATAAAGACCCAATAAACAAAGAGAACTTCAGACCAATTTCCCTTATGAACATCGATGCAAAAATACTCAATAAAATCCTTGCAAACCAAATCTAAGAACACACCAAAACAATCATCCATCATGATCAAGTAGGCTTCATAAAAGCAATCTACAGATTCAATGCAATCCCCATCAAAATTCCAACTCAATTCTTCAACGATTTAGAAAGGGCCATTTGCAAGTTCATGTTGAATAACAAAAAACCTAGGATAGCAAAAACTCTTCTCAACAATAAAAGAACCTCTGGTGGCATCACCATGCCTGACCTCAAGCTGTATTACAGAGCAATTGTGATAAAAACTGCATGATACTGGTACAGGGACAGACAGGTAGATCAATGGAATAGAATTGAAGACCCAGAAATGAACCCACACACCTATGGTCACCTGATCTTTGACAAGGGAGCTAAAACCATCCAGTGGAAAAAAGTTTCAGTGTCTCTGGTTTTATGTGGAGGTCTGATCCACTTGGACTTGAGCTTTGTAAAGGGAGATAAGAATGATCTATTTGCATCCTTCTACATGCTAACCCCCAGTTGAATCAGCATGATTTGTTGAAAATGCTGTCTTTTTCTCCACTGGATCAGCTCCAGGTGCAGATGGAAACCAGAAGCTATTCTTTTCAGTCATTCTATGGAGGAAACATTTTGAAGTTCACCACAGTTATTCATTGGAAGAAAGGGATATTTTGATTTGCAAATATAAAGCTTTTTCTTCTTCCTTTTCAGGTATCTTATGATGCAATCAAAATTCCAAAGTGGTTGGCTTTGTCACAAATGCACCCTGTGGATTATTACTCCTCCTATACAAAAAACTGCACTGGGAAGTTTACTGAAAATGAAATTAAGAACATTAGAGCATTTTATTATGCTATGTGTGCTGAGACAGATGCCATGCTAGGTAGGTGGTATAATTAATAAGCAATTTTATAAAGAAAATATTTTTCCAACAAATTGTGCTACTTGGGGTTTGCAGGAGCATCCTCGGATATCTCATAAAGCAGTTGCTTAGATACCTAAGACTTAGAACTTTGAGACTCTTGACTCACAAAAATAACAGAATAAAGGGCCCTTTGTATTTTAATCATTCTTAAGTTCTCAGATATGTTCATACATAAAGAAGAGTCATAGAAAGCTATTTTCTTTGAAACAAAATACAATTGGCTTTAAACCAGTCTGTACTTTGCTGAACACAGGCATGTGGCAGGTAATTATAAGGCACTTACTTCCAAGAGATGAAGAGTTTGACATTCCAAACACTGATGGAGAGGAATCAATTTGGTGATTCATGACCATGAGCTCCTTCTATGGAACCTGAGGATTTGCTGAATGGTCCTCAGAAGCCCAGTATGGATAGCCTCATAGAGGAATTCAGAGTAGAAAATCTTTTTAATTTTTCTTTAAGCATGTTAATTTCTTACACACGCTTTGTATCATTAGGTGTCAAATAATATTTTATGTAAAGTTAGAAAAAATACACTTGTTGATAAAAGTTGTAGATGAAATTATTTCTATAAAATCATTCATATGTATTAAAGTGAGAAAATTCCAGTACAAATCTTATAATTACTGGGAAGGTCAGTCTTAGGAGTGAGGCAGAGGATAAGCTAAGGTGTTGTAGAGAGAGCTTAGAACTAATGTTTGCTTCACCATATCACCTTAAACATGTTTAAAATGCATTCTAGAAGCTGGTGGCACAGCATAGTAGTTGTTGGGAGTAACTGCTGCTCTTGGAGAAGACCCATAGGTCAATCTATAGTACCAAAAACATTCTGTTTTTAGTGTCAAGCCAGTGTAAATAGAATTCCAGTTCTGTTTACTGTATTCTTCTCACTCGGAAAGATCAACAGATGGCCATTCAGCATGTACATAATATCCTAGAAGAAATCATTAATACTCTTTTTTTTTTCTTATAAACAACAACATTTAAGTGGGGCTGGCTTACAGCTTCAGAGGTTCAGTCCATTATCATCAAGGTAGGAGCATGGCAGTAACCAGGCAGGCATGGTGTAGGCAGAGCTGAGAGTTCTACATCTTGTTCTGAAGGCAAACAGAAGACTGTCTTTCATTAATACTCTTAAAGGCTAAGATTCATAGTCTAAAGGACAAGAAATATATTACCACTAATCTATAGGTCAAAATTGGGAAGCTATTATCATTAAAAAAAATGTTAAATAATATAAACAGATTAAATATAGTCCCATTAATTTATGAGATCTGTAAAATTTTTAGCTAATCTTATTAGTTCAAATATGTTCACTGTGAGAAAAATATGTCCAGTTTAAATAATTAACCCCTCAATATTTACTCTCTTGTTGGTTTTACTAAATATGTACCGGTCTCATTTTAACACCTCTAATATTTTTTTTAGACAGAGACTTCTTTGTTAGTGTTTATAAACTATTTCCACACTTGTGATACCTACAAACAAATTCATTCTCCATAGATTCTTTAGAGTAAGAATCACCTACAACTCAGATCCATTTCCTCTGATGGCGGCAGGCATTGGGTTTCTTGACACTCAGGCTCAAAGGCATCTGACAAGCCTACCTCCAGAAGATGACTGTGGAAGGGTTCTGTTGGCTGGAGTACTGTATCCAGTTTCTCCTGAAGAAACCTTGTTTTTAAAAACAACAGTTTTGATGACGAGTTATTTTCACAACATTCTTTCATTTACTTTGCTACATTCTGAGATAAAACATAACTGCATTGGTAAAAGTGTGGGCAGCACTTCTTTCTACACACCAAAACACTTCGAGAATAACCACCTAGTATTGTTAGAAGTACTCACTGAGTAAATAGAATGCAGCAGAAAGAAAAAAGGAAGGCATGTGGATACATTATTTACATAATCAGTGTAAATATGAAAAAGTAACATGGACTTTCCAAGTTTTCATGGGGGGGGGGAGCGGGGAGAAAGAGAGAGAGAGAGAGAGAGAGAGAGAGAGAGAGAAAGATGGAGGGAGGGCTGTCAGGGGGTCATATTGCCCAGACTAACCTTGAATCTACTGTGTAGCAGAGGCTGGCCTTGAATTCCTGATTCTTCTGCTGCTATCTCCCAAGCATTAGCATCATTACATACTACCACACCTGGCTCCATGTTATCCCCCATTAGGACAGTAGGACAGTAATATTTTAAGTGTTTCTTTAGCCATACCTCCATCTGACAGTTGAGTTGTACTTCATTGATATTTTCTGATGCTGGCGAGTGTCTAGTCACCTGCATCTTCAAATTGCTTTCAAAAGTTTGCAAGTACATCTACTAGAGTGAAATAGTGTAGACTAAATGCTGCTGTAGGCAGTAAGATAGTACAGCTCATGAAGTGTCTTCACAGAAAAGAAAATTAGCAGATGCTCATAGATCAGCAGACTGTGGTAAATGTGATGTAAATAGTAGAAGGTATAGATGAAAATGGTGAATTTTCTTATTTTAATTCACATAGAAACAATTTTATCCACAACTTATATCAGCAAATGATTTTTTCTAACTTTAAATTTACATTTTTTTTCCTAACAGAGTATCTGGGATAGATACTTCTGAGCCAAACCTGGGGGAAAAGTCAGCCATGTAAATAGCAAAAAGGACATTCTAGGCAGATGAAGCATAAAATATAAAGGCCCTGGGGTGGAGAAATAATTGTAATGTCTTAATGTGTAATGTGTTATTTCTTATTTAGAGAGGAGATGAATACGATTTTAAATATACCTTTTTTAAACTTTATATGCTTTATAATTTATACTTTAAAATCCCTGTATATTAAGAAAGAAATACATAAAAAGAATATAATTTTTTAATAGTTTTCAACATAATGCCCAAAACAGTACCTGATAGCTCAGGATTCATCAGACAAACAGTGCAGCCTGCAAGATGAAGCAGTAAAGTGCATGTCACTAAGCACATGGAGGAAGGAAAGAGCCACCTCCCAAAGTTGTCTTCTGACCTCAGTCCTGATTCTATGGCTCATGTATGCATATAGATGGGCATACATATATATAACCACTAGGGTTTATAATATATTGCTGTAGTTGTAAACAAACCATAGGGAGCTTAGAGAGCGAGTGATTGGGTGGGGAGGAGCAAAACCTGTAAATGTTGCTTTTGTTTCCTCAGAGGCCAGATGTAAGTGTAGTTTTTATTTGCTGGATGTTGTCTCAAAGGCTTATTGCTGAATATGCTTACCCTCTCTACCTCTCTCTGAATTCTGGCTGGCTGGATCAACTCAGTCGTTCTGGATCAAATTCCTCTCCAAGCTGGCTGACTCAATCTGGCTTCTCTAAGATTTTCACTGAATTGTTCTGCTTGGCCTCAAGTTAACTCTAGAGTTCTGTTCTAATCTTATGGCTCCTTCTCATTCCCTGGCTCATTCTGTCTTCACTTGCAACCTGTCTGTATAATACTGTGCTGGTAAAACTGTTTTTGTTCTCTCTCTCTCTCTCTCTCTCTCTCTCTCTCCTTCCCTCCCTCTCCCTCTCCCCCCTCCTCTCTCTCTCTCTCTCTCTGTTTCTCTTTTAAGTCAGTCACTTTGTCTGCCTCTGAATTAGACATTACTTTCAAACATGATTGCTTTCTTCTAGAAACTAACCTTACCTACATTATTAGGAATTAAAGGTGTGTGATGAGGGCATGTCTATATTTCAGCCAGAGGGATTAAAGGTGTACATTAAGAACATAGCTGTATTCCACCTGGATCACACCAACCTAGGTTTTGTTTAAGATTCCTCACTCAAGGAGCCAAATTGCTGTATCAAATTTCCTCTACAAGAGGTGTCACCAGCTAATACTTGAGCTTGCTCACAAAAGAAGGGTGAAAACATGACAGAAATGTAGGAGAAAGGGCATTCACACAGAGGCAAAAAGCATAATCTAATACACTTTTCAGGGTATACTGTGTGGTCTAAGACTACTAGATTTATCAAATAGTTGAGGATGCTAAGTATAGAGAACTTAAGATGAAGAACTTGTGTGTCCTGTTAAGGAATTAGACAGAGGGAAGCTGCAGAATGTTTAAGTCCAAGAACACACTACTCTGAACATGCCTAATATTATCTGAAGTTTTAATTAGACATGTGAAAAGACCGGGTTATCAGATTTTTTAGGAATATGATAAAATAGAAAGGAAGGAAGGAAGGAAGGAAGGAAGGAAGGAAGGAAGGAAGGAAGGAAGGAAGGGAGAGAGGGAGGGAGGGGATATCCATTGAGTGTACCAGGAATACTATTGAAGGGAAAGAGGAGTGGGGTGGGTTTCAGACATGGTTAGCAAGCAGTTCTTTAACTCTATAGAGCATCGGACCTCAACTCTGACTGGATCTACAATATGTGTATTTAATATAGACTCTGGCACCCCAAAATTCAAGATCTACCAAAATGAAAATAATTTTTTTTAATTGTGATTTTATAATTCCAGTGAGGAGCAACTTCCAAGTCAAAGAGGCAAGGCCTCTCAGAATGTTGCTTCTCAGTTAACTAAGTCATGGTTTGTGCTGTCTGTGTGGCTCACCCTTCTTTAAGGGTGGAATATCCATAATTTTAAGCCAGCTTTAGGAGCAGAAAAGGGCAGTTGGCATAAGGGGCTAGGATCAAAGTAGCATGGAAGTTCTGAGGGCTCATAACTTCTCTTATTGTGCAGAAATTGTAGTTAAGTAGTGATATCAATCTTTGTTAACATCTGAATGATGCACGTGGTGACTCCAGACTTGTCTGTCTTTCCTCATTTGAGGCACTAAAAGGAAGAAGCCCCTCTAGCCTCAGGTGTTCTCTGACAGGAACATAGAACTCAGGACAGTAAGACATCAGATAAAGCAGCTGAACAGATGATCAGATAGATACTGTCTGTTCCCCTTCCTCTCTCCAGTCCGTCATCTGAGGAGAAAGTATGTGCAAACTGTAGGTTTTATTCAGATGGTAAGAAATATCCCAACAAACTCAGTCCAGTTGTGTGATGAACTAAAACACAAGCTAAAACTAATTTTTCTTGATTTTTATGGTAGGTGAAATTATTTTGGCTCTTCACAAGTTAGATCTTCTACAGAAAACTATTGTTATATATACTTCAGACCATGGAGAGATGGCTATGGAACACCGCCAGTTTTATAAAATGAGTATGTATGAAGCTAGTGTCCATGTTCCTTTTCTGATGATGGGACCAGGAATTAAGGCCAACCTACAAGTACCAAGTGTTGTTTCTCTTGTGGATATCTACCCTACTATGCTTGGTAAGTATTGTGGTTGTGTTTGTAATACTGAGAAAAAAAAAACACAAGCAAAGTATTCAGAATCCTCTTGCCTTGAGCATCTCACTCATAGAGTCAGAAAGGCAAGGATGATGGCTGACAGTCCTATGGCCTTCAAGGATGATGGCTCACAGACCTATAGCCTTCACCATATTCTCTTCAAAAGATTCACAATCAGGATATGACTATAACTTTATTTTATTTATTTACATACAACATTCAACTTTCTACCACTACCTCCCTAAAATATAAGTATTTTTCCACTATGGAATCTTTTATCCACCTTTTGCAGGGTGTATTGGTTACATTTCTGTTGCTGAGACGAAGCACGTTGGCCAAGGCCACTTTTAAAAGAAATCATTTAATGGGCTTATATTTTCAGAGGGTGAGAGTCTGTGTTGATGGAGCACAAACATAGTATAGTGGCAGGAACAACTGAGACATCTTGATCTACATCCATGAGGCAGAGAGAACACACTGTGATCCACACCTCAGGCGTTCTCTGACAGAAACATAGAATTCAGGACAGCAAGACATCAGGTAAAGAAGCTAAACAGCTTATCTAGTATATACTGTCTGTCCCTTTTCCTCTCTCCATTTGAAAGCCTGCCCTCAGTGACACATCTTCTCCAACAAGGCTACATCTCTTTTTGTTTGTTTATTTTTTTTGGTGTGGCCCTGGCTGTCCTGGAACTCACTCTATAGACAAGGCTGGCCTCATATGTACTAATTTTGACTGAGGGACATTGTGTGCCAGACACTGTTCTCAAATTTCAAGTTAGCTAATTTTCACCAAGACTGAACATTTCAGATAAATGTACTACTATACTATTATTATATCCCTCGAAGAAATGAGGAAACTGTCAGAAGAGTTACTACCTTACTCAGGGTAGCATGATCACGGTGTCAGCACCTCAGCCTAGGAAGTTAGGTTGCAAATCCATATATGATCTCTATTCTGCAACCCTTAGTGATGGGATGATGTTTCTGAATGTTTAAATAACTCTAAAAAGAATTAACACAAAAATGAACAAAAAATAATAATAATAAAATTTTAAAAAAAGAAAACCACTTTCCTTTTGTTTTGAAGACTTTGCTGGGATTGCTCTGCCTCCAAATCTGAGTGGATACTCCTTATTGACACTGTTGTCAAATGCATCTGCAAATGAACAGGCATCCAAATTCCACCATCCACCTTGGATTCTGAGTGAATTCCATGGTTGCAATGCAAATGCTTCTACCTACATGCTACGAACTGGGCAGTGGAAGTACATCGCCTACTCTGATGGTGCTTCCATGCAACCTCAGCTCTTCGGTAAACTGCTTGATACAGATTAGGTGCAATGAGCAGATCTGCACCATATGCTTGAGAGAGTCAATAATTGTTTTTGAAATAAATGAATACCTATTGCTTCTCAGGATGGGATAGGCTACAATAGGATACCACCCCCACCCCCACCCCCGACTCATGGTTTAAAGTGCTTATTTAGATCTAGTCTCAGTTTATAAAACCCACATGTACTCTCTAGTCCGTTGTGGGGAATCAGGCTATGCACAGACAGTCTGGTCTCCAGTCGAGCTGAGGTGTGGAACCCCAGTACCCAGTTGTGGTAATTGCCACCTACATGGGACGGAAGGCCATCCCACATGTCTCCTGGACATCTGGCTCCTGTGGAAGTTACCACCCCCCCCCACAGTCCCCACAGGATAAGTGTGGCTTTTAGTCATGTACACAATGTCCCAAGCTTCTGACCTTTAGGCTAGACTCTTCCCAGTTACCTAGCAACAACAAGATAACAGCCCACCATAAGAGGGGCTGCTTGGCCCCTCCTCACTCTCCTCATCCTCTCCTCACTCTCTCCCTCTCACTCTCTAGCCTTTCTTCTCCTTTTCCCCTTTCTCTCCTCTTGGCCATGGCTGGTCTTTCTCTCTTTCTACCTTTTCTCTTTCCCCTTGCCTTTCTGTAATAAAACTCTAAAACCATAGACTGTCTCTGTTCATCAAGGCCCGCTGTGCTTGGAGGATGGGATAGGCTTTCTTCTAATAAGCTGTTTCTAATCTCCTGATGGAAGGCCTTCCTGTGCTCCAGCCACAGACTCTTCACCTGCATGGGAACCTCTCTCCCTCTGCCCTCTTTCCTGTATCTCTGCCGAGGATGTCACTCTGGGGCCCCTGGTATGGGGGGGCTGCCCCTTGTCTACCCCCCATTCCCCCGCTGAGTGGGGTCAGTAGCTTCACACAGCCAGATGCTCAACCAGGGCTGAGTGGAAAGCATCCGGTAGTCCTCCCATGTCTGCCTACCCAGAACACAGGAACTGTGGCCAGATGTGGGCTCTCTCCCTCTCCCCTCTTCCCTTACACTCCCTTAAGGCCCACAGTCTGTGACTGCTGATGGGGGTATGAGCTGTCAATGTTCCCTTAATGAAAGAGGAGCGGCTGCCTCGCACATCAGCACCTGAAACCAGAGCCAGCACACAGTCTGCTATCTAGATCTCATTGAACCTTGTTTCTTGGAACGACCTTCCGATGCCTGTTGTTTCTTCATCACCAATCAGCATTCTCAGTATACCTACATTTTATCCATTCCAGATGACTGACGCCTAGCTCTTGGGAAGTCCCCACATTCTAACTACATAATTTAATGTCACCACAATGCTATGAGATTGCATTCTTCACTTTACAGAGAAGTAAACTGGGGGTCAGAGAAAGTCTGACAGATGTGCAGGGCTTCAGAACTAAGAAGTTCAGCATAGGTTTACAAGCTTCTCAACCCACTGAATAGCATTTTATAATCTATTGTTTTTCTTATCTTTTCTCCCCATGTTGTATATAAAATAGAGTCAAGGCCATTATTAATATTTACTGCTTCCTAAGCTTGAATCCTAGTTACAAATATAAAAATTATTAATTAGAAATAATTCTTTAGGTGCCAAAATTCCTTAAGGTTTAAGAACCGGGGAACCTGGTTTCCAACAGAGAAACTCACGTACATTAGACATTGTTGTTAAATGAAATCTGCAGGGCTCCTACATCAGGCCCAGCAAACCTAACCACAGTCACTCCAGCTCAGTGCCATGTTATCAAGCTGTCTTTCATAACAGCTAATCCAAAGGGTCTCACATCTTAGCAGCTGTCCATAGTGAGTCCTCCTCCATTTGACCATTGATTGAAAAATGATGTTACAATCTGTTGTCTGTTCCTGGTTTCTGATTTCTTCATACTTTCTTGGCTTGAAAACCTTCCTCTTCCCTCTCTTCTCCCTCTTCCTCCCACATCAGCTCATCAGTACTTTGTCTGTTTTTAAGTAGATATTTAATTAATTGACGAACCACTAAAGAAAATTCATTGGCATCTTTACAGTTGTTGAAATTTTTGGCTTTAAAAGATATTCTGCAACAGCCAAACGTGACTGAAGAGTCAATAGGTGCACCAACGGTGACATTATTCTCTCGTATTTATCCACACACTACTCTTTCCTAAACAGATGCTATATTTAATCAGCTGACAAAATTACATCTGCCTTCAGGCATCTCTTGGCCAGTGTGCCCAAATAGGCCCATAAAAACTTTTCCTGAATATATAGTTTCCCTTATATATGTCTTTCAAACAAAAGCCTTTTATTAATAAAACATCATTAAATGTCATCTTCTGTAGATCTCTGAGGTTTTTGAAGCCTACACTATATCTACATTGTTTCTAGTAGTCTAATATCTGCTTAACTTTGAAAACATCTGTAGGAAGCTAAATGAAGCTTAATTCTATAATTAACTAAACTAGTATATAACATGATTATAAGTTTGATTGAAAAACTATTAACTTGCATATTTTATTTACACAGTTTGTAAGGCAGTTTTCAAAAGGACTTAACATTGCATTTTTAAGAAATAGATGCAATACCTTAAATAAGAATTAAAACATATATACAGTATATAGTAACAATATAACCTTAAATTTGTAAAATATACAAAATCCATATCAATGTAAAAATATTTGACTTGTTAATATTCTTTGGTCTAAAAGTATATTCAAAAACCACATGATCATCTTGTTAGATGCTGAGAAAGCATTTGACAAAATCCAACACCCATTCATGATAAAAGTCTTGGAAAGATCAGGAATTCAAGGCCCATACCTAAACATAATAAAGGCAATATACAGCAAACCAGTAGCCAACATCAAACTAAATGGAGAGAAACTTGAAGCAATCACACTAAAATCAGGGACTAGACAAGGCTGCCCACTTACTCCCTACCTATTCAATATAGTACTTGAAGTCCTAGCCAGAGCAATTAGACAACAAAAGGAGGTCAAGAGGATACAAATTGGAAAGGAAGAAGTCAAGATATCACTATTTGCAGATGTTATGATAGTATATATAAGTGACCCTAAAAATTCCACCAGAGAACTCCTAAACCTGATAAACAGCTTCAGTGCAGTAGCTGGATATAAAATTAACTCAAACAAATCAGTGGCCCTTCTCTACACACGGGATAAACAGGCTGAGAAAGAAATTAGGGAAACAACACTCTTAACAATAGTCACAAATAGCTGGGCGTAGTGGTGCACGCCTTTAATCCCAGCACTCAGGAGGCAGAGGCAGGCAGATTTCTGAGTTCGAGGCCAGCCTGGCTTACAAAGTGAATTCCAGGACAGCCAGGGCTATACAGAGAAACCCTGTCTCGAAGAAAGAAAGAAAAGAAAGAAAGAAAGAAAGAAAGAAAGAAAGAAAGAAAGAAAGAAAGAAAGAAAGAAAGAAAGAAAGAACAGTAGTCATAAATAATATAAAATACAGTGGGGTGACTCTATCTAAGCAAGTGAAAGATCTGTATGATAAAAACTTCAAGTCCCTGAAGACAGAATTTGAAGATCTCAGAAGATGGAAAGATCTCCCAGGCTCATGGATTGGCAGAATTAACATAGTCAAAATGGCTATCTTGCCGAAAGCAATCTACAGATTCAATGCATTCCCCATCAAAATTCCAACTCAATTCTTCACAGAGTCAAATGCTTTCACAGCATTTAATGAGATGATTATGATGGATGATCGTGTTGATGTGTTCTTGAATTCAGTTATCAAGAATTTCATTGAGTATTTTTGCATCAATATTCATAAGGGAAATTGGTCTGAAGTTCTCTTTCTGTGTTGGGTCTTTATGTGGTTTAGGTATCAGAGTAATTGTGGCTTCATAGAATAAATTGGGTGCAGTACCTCTGTTTCTATTTTGTCAAATAGTTTGAGGAGAATTGGAATTAGGTCTTCTTTGAAGGTCTGATAAAACTCTGTACTAAACCTATCTGGTCCTGGGCTTTTTTTGGTTGGGAGACTATTAATGACTACTTCTATTTCTTTAGGGGGTATGGGACTGTTTAGATCATTAATCTGATCCTGATTTACTTTTGGTACCTGGTATTGGTCTAGGAATTTGTCCATTTCGTCCAGGTTTTCCAGTTTTGTTGAGTATAGCTCTTTGTAGTAGGATCTGATGATGCTTTGCATTTCCTCTGGTTCTGTCGTTATGTCTCTGTGCCCTCTAGTTAGTCTGGCTAAGGGTTTATCTATCTTGTTGATTTTCTCAAAGAACCAGCTCCTTGTTTGGTTGATTCTTTGTATAGTTCTTTTTGTTTCCACTTAGTTAATTTCAGCCCTGAGTTTGATTATTTCCTGCCATCTACTCCTTCCTTCACAATCATTGACCTCAAACATAATGAGTCATTATGAGATGTAATGTTAGGAGAACATGGTTATGAATATGGTATCCTGCTAATGTGAATGCATACTGCCCATCTTTCACCCAAAAGAAAGGAAAATGAAAATAAATCCTAATATATTATCTGTCACAATGATATTCTAACAAAACTATTTTAACACGTAACTTTTATTTCTTTTCTTTCAGATCTTTCCTTGGATCCAGATGAACTAACAAACATTGCTACAGAATTTCCAGAAATTACTTATTCTTTGGACCAGAAGCTTCGTTCTATTATAAACTACCCTAAAGTGTCTGCTTCTGTCCATCAATACAACAAAGAACAGTTTAGCATGTGGAAACGAAGCATAGGGCAAAATTACTCAAATGTTATAGCACACCTTCGATGGCATGAAGATTGGCAACAAGATCCAAGGAAGTATGAAAATGCAATCCAGCATTGGCTCACAGCCCAGCCCAGTCCACTGGCTCACAGCCCACCCCAGTCCACCAGTGGCTCACAGCCCACCCCAGTCCACCAGTGGCTCACAGCCCAGCCCAGTCCACTGACTAGCAGCCCACCCCAGTCCACCAGTGGCTCACAGCCCACTCTTCTCCAATCCACCAGTGACTAGCAGCCCACTCCAGTCCACCAGTGACTAGCAGCCCACCCCAGTCCACCAGTGGCTAGCAGCCTACTCCAGTCCAACAGTGGCTCACAGCCCACTCTTCTCCAGTCCACCAATGGCTAGCAACCCACCCCAGTCCACCAGTGGTTAGCATCCCACTTCAATCCACCAGTGGCTCACAGCCTACTCTTCTCCAGTAGCAGTAGACAATAATAAAACTTTCTCAAGCTATATATGAATACGTTGGTACATATTACACTGAAGCAGCCTTAACAATTGTTAAAATTACTTATTTTCAAAATATGTACTATATATTATGTGCCAATGAATACAGAACTCATATTTTCAAAATGGCGCACGCCTTTAATCTCAGCACTTGGGAGGCAAAGGCAGGTGGATTTCTGAGTTTGAGGCCAGCCTGGTCTACAAAGTGACTTCCAGGACAGCCAGGGCTATACAGAGAAACCCTGTCAAAAAAAAAAAAAAAAAAAAAGCAAAAAACTAGTTATACTAAGACCTTATTGTTCAGATCTCTGACAGTTTAACATCAGAAGTATTTAAAGAATAGAAGCAAGCATTTTTATTGTTTCCCTGGATAATACAAAATATGAAATATTTTAACAACTATCAGTTGTTATTTATGAATCATGATGTCTCATGACTGCCTAGTTTTTTTGGTAAAACTCTTTGGAAGTATTTGATGTGTTAGAACTGTTTAATGGGACATAGACTCTGAATATAGTTGATTTTATTTGCTGTTGTTTAAAAAAAGAAAAGAAAAAGAATATGAAGCCCCCTTCCTTTCCTGGTTAACTTCCTCCAAAGGGCAACTGCAATCACCTTGATTGTATCTTTTTGTGGACAAGCTATACACTAGTCACCAACCAAATGGATATATTCTTTACACATACATGCAGGCATATACACAATTGAAAATGTGCTATATAGTGTTTCCTTTGGCATATTGTGTTCTGGCTGTTATTTTCTAGTTTCAATTAACAATAGATGCTGAGCAGTAAAATTGCTAAACCAGAATCTATAAAAATGTCTGTAGATTTTCGCAAGTTGTTTCTAAAGAAGTACCAGCTGTTAGCATTTCTACCAATAGATAGCAAATATTTTATTTTTATTTATTGTGAGTACTGACATTTTTTTCATAGATCTAATATCCACTAAAATTTGCATCAGAATGACTTTCCCTATGTCTGTTGGCATTGTTCTTTCTGTTATACATATGTTTTTAGATACTAGCCTTTTGAAAAGCAAAAGAGAAAAAAAGGACTTGCTACTCATCAGAGGACTAAGATCCGAGTATTGACACCCACACAGTGGCTCACAACTTGTGTGTAACTCCAATTCAGGGGAGCCACTGCTCTTTTCTGGCCTCCAAGGGTGCCAGGTAAGCATGTAGTACACAGACTAAATGCAGGCAGGACACTCATTCGTATACAATTTAAAAAATAATAAACAAATGTATTTTTAAAAATACTGGAAATAATATTTTTCTAGCTTGTCTTTTTATATTGACCTGGAGGAAATATGTATTTTCTTATTTATAAATCTTTGTATCAAATAAATATCATGATTTTTAAAATTAAAATATTCTTTAAAATGTTTATCAATCTTTATTTTGTGCCTTTTAGAATTTGTGTCCTATTTAGAAAGTTCTTCTCTCTGATATTCATAATGTTTTGTTTTTAGCCCTTAGATATTTGATCCATATAGAATATTTTACATATTAAATCTAACTTTAGTTTTCAATGTTGCTGTTTTTTTTCAGTTTTCTTTAACTGCTAAGAGATTAATCTTTTGGGCGGGGGAGGGTAACTGTACCTTCTACTGTACTTCATTATGTAACATCTTAGGTTGAATCATCATTTTTCCTCCACTGATCTGATTGACCGTATCCAGGTCCTATGAGTATGTCCTTTCTGAGTCTTCTGCTTCTTCCATGTAGACATCCTATTAATCTGGAGCCCAGTGCCACATGTAGTAATCTCTTTTGACCCAGCTACTCTTGTTTAATTTTTTCATACAAATTTGGACTAATTATCAAAATGTATAATTCTTTTTTTTCTTTTTCTTTTTTTTTTTTTTTTTTTTTTTTTTTTTTTTTTTTTTTTTTTTTTTTTTTTTTTTGTTCATTCACTTGTTTTGTTTTGTTTCCTGAGACAGGGTTTCTGTGTATGGCTGTGGCTGTCCTGGAACCTAATTTTTTAGATTAGAATAGATTTGAACTCAAAGATCTGTCTGCCACAGCCCTGAGGTCCCCTTAAAAATCCTTTTAAAACAAGTAATTAAATTTATAGCCTAATTTAGAGAGAATGAAGTTCCTGATGACAGTCATTCAGAATATAATCTACTTTCTCTCTTTGTTTACCCCTTGGCATTAGAGGCCAGCCTGGGCTACTGAGACCTTGTCTAAAAAGGGAAAAATAACACCCATTCGCAAGGATGCCTGACCGCTATCTCACTACTCAGTCTGTAAAGCCCTCCTGTCAGTAATCCCAATGTGAAGCTGGTATGAATTTATTCCTAGTTGTTACATTATTTATTCTGTTTTGTTGTGGAGTATCCACTAGAGAAGACTGGTTAGACATGGATTTAAGCCAATATCAAGCAGGCAACTATATTAGGTGTTCAAAATCCCAATATAGCTCCAAGCCTTTCTCAGCGTGAGATTTTAATCACAAAACAGCATGTCCTAGGTTGACATGCTTCAGTTAACAAGAGAAGAGTTACAGAAGCTGAAAAGCAAGGTTAATGCATTTTGACACTTTCTGAGAACTATGGACTTTTAACAGATTAGCCTTGGTTTTAGTTTTGAAAGGTGGTGTTTGTGTTATAGTCTAAATGGTACTACCATTATGGAAGTTATTCTGAGGCCTCTGGGCTTACTAAGTCTGGGGCCTGTTCAGTTTCTACTTCAATAGACCATCCTTTATCTCATTCCTTTTTATTGTCTATGCAAACTCTGTATTCCTTTCATACTGAACCCTTTTACTATTTACATTTACTTTTCCTTTTTAATTTATTTTTATTGTTATTTATTATCATTTTTGAATGTGTGTATATTAGTTGTGAGCATGTCTGTGGAGGCCAGAAGACAACTTGGGATGTATCTCAAGGGGAGGCTCCGAGGTCCGACACTGTTACTGACGCTATGATGTACTTACAGACAGGATCCTGGCATGGTCGTCCTCTAAGAGGCCCAACAAGCAGCTGACTGAGACAGAAGCAGATACTTACACCCAACCAATGATCCAAAGTTAGGGACCCCTGTGGTTAAATTAGGGAAAGGCTGGGAGAAGCTAAGGAGGAGGGCAACCCCATAGGAAGGCCAACAGGCTCAACTAACTCAGACTCCTCAGACAGCATACACTAGCTTGTCCGAGGCCCCCCGACACATAGACAGCAAAGAACTGCCTGGTCTGGCCTCAGTGAGAGATGTACCTAACCCTCCAGAGACTTGAAGCCTCAGGGAATGGGAGACTTGCTGGGGTGTGTGGGGTGTGGGGACATCTTCTTATAGACAGGGGAGGAGGAATGGGATGAAGAACTGTCAGGGGGCAGAAAAGGAGGGGGATAACGACTGAGCTATAAAAAAATGATTAAAGATAATATTTTTTTTAAAGAGGAAGAGGAGGTGGAGGAGGAGGAGGAGGAGGCCAGGGCCAACTCGTCCTATGGGATTCGCATGGCCACAACTGATTCTAGCAACCCAAGCAGCAGTGGTGGCCATTTACCCTGGAAAAAAACCCTATTTTTTAAAATCAATATTTTATCAAGTGTTTCTAAAGTTTGATGGAATAAACTTTCAGTGGGAGAATCTTGGTATATTATTTATGAGAACATTCCAACAAACTGTAGAATTACTTTGAGAAATAATTGAACTGACATTTGGTAAGGCAGTCATGGGTTGCCAGGTACTGCTCAGAAATGAAAGACTAGATAGAGCACATGGTACCCAGAAACTCTTCATTGTAGCCACTGTTACATGGCTACAATGTAACCTCTTACATTCATGTTCTTCCTTCATGTTGCAGCAAAGAAAGACATCAGCATCCACACACCCTCAGACCTTACTGGGCTCTTCTAGATGATACTGGAACCAAAGGCATGAAAAGCATCTTATGTGATATATTTATAGTCAGGACCAGAACTTTGCTCAAGGTTATCTGATATGCCTTATATTGGTACTAATTCATCAACTGGACACATATTGACTGAACAATATCTGCCATGTCTCAGGACCAATATGACGATCTGGATAGATAATGAAAACGACAAATGTCTCCAGCCAAAATGATAGACTTTAGAAAATGAGATTCCTACAGCAACCAGCAGGGTAGGTATCCTACCACGTCCTCCTAATCCATGCATCTGTAGGATGCAAACATGACCACAGCCTGGAAAGCGACAGACACCCATACCTCCCTGGCCCAAGACCAGGAAGTACAAGAAATTCTACTTTCACCGTGATTAATGTGATGGGTGCACAAAATGATGCTTCCACGGGGGGGGGGGGGTGAATTGTTTGTGACGTGAGGCTAAAAGTGGCAGCATTAAATCTAAACCATTTCCTGTGAACTGCGTTTCTTTTTTAAAAATTGGCTGCTGTATCGTTTTCTTAGTCACCTTTTCTCTGGGCTTATTGGAGGCGTAGGCCCTCCCAGCAACCTCCCATCTGCTGGAAAACAGAATCAGGAGGAGAAGCCCGCGTGACACATCCCTCACTAGAAGAAAATACTAGGAGGACTCAATACCTGAACCACCATTTGTATAAAAACCTGTTACTACTGTCTTCAGACTGACAAAAGGAGTTTTGCGTCACTGAGAGGAGAGAGCAGCTGCCATCCCCTGATTCTAGTAAAGAGAGGATTGAAAAGCATCTGCAGACCTCTCTGTTCCTAATTGCCAGGCAAAGGGAAGGCCCTTAGTTCTCTCCAATTAAAGCACTCACACTGTAGGCAGAGGAAGGTATACTCCTATCAAAGGCTCACCTAATGACTCTGCTCAAAAAGCTATTAGTGCTATTAGGACTGGGTATAGTTCTGTGGTAGACTGCTGGCCCAGCAAGGTCGGAAGTGGAGAAATCGAGGAACCCTGCTTGGTTTCTTGTGTCCTTGTATTTCTCAAGCTAGCGCAGACGTATGGCATTACAAAAAATTTTTTTTCCTTTTTTTTTTAAATCAAAAGTAGCATTTGTAATTTTTCCTGTTTGCAATCACACAATTAATTGTTGGGGGTGGGGGTATTATCTCAGTCGAGGAACTATCTATCTCATAATTGGTTCTGAGTTAACATTAGCCTTTGCAGTGGTCACATACACAACTTTCTGTCTGGCTATATGTCACAGGGCAAGATTTCCAGAGCCTAAAGGTCCATGGATCCCACCGAGGGAGGCGGCTGTGTGGATTAGAAGATGCTCTGCTGGCATGGGGGAAGTAGGGGTGGGGAGGAAGCGAAAAGCGGAGAAGGTGGAGAATAGGGATCATGTGTGTTCCTCGAATATACAACCCACATTTGAGTGACAAATACCGAGAACAACCTATACAAACAACTAAGCGCAAATCCACCCGTATCCATCTCACCCTGGGTGGGTGTGCTTTTTCAACTAACTTTGGGAAATCCTTGAGACCCAGCGGTGTGGCCCGCGCCTCCTCTCCTACACTTTGGCCTTTTAAGCGGTATCTCTTTCCTCCGGATTAAGGATGGAAGATCCTTTCAGCCTCTCAATTCTGTCTCTCGCATCCAACCTTTCTGTACCCACTCAGCCAAGCTGGAGTCTCAACCTGACTTCTGAGCAGGGAGCCTCTGTCCCGGGACCGCAGCCGCCTCCACACGGGCCACCCAGCCACCGGATCCATCTGGTCTTCTTGGGAATCATCCTGGTGGCCGCGGTAGCTGGCAACACCACTGTGCTCTGCCGCCTGTGCGGCGGTAGCGGCGGACCCTGGCCGGGTCCCAAGCGTCGCAAGATGGACTTCCTGCTTGTGCAGCTAGCAGCGGCTGACCTATACGCAAGTGGAGGAACAGCACTGTCGCAGCTGGCTTGGGAGCTGCTGGGCAACCCGCGACCAGCTCTTGGCGACTTGGCTTGTCGCCTTTCCCATCTGCTGCAGGCATCGGGGCGGGGCGCCTCCGCCCACCTGGTGGCGCTCATTGCCTTGGAGCGCCAGCTCGCCGTGCGCAGTCCTCAGGGCCCTCAGTTGCCAGCACGCGCCCTGGCTGCCCTGAGCTGGCTGCTGGCTCTGCTACTGGCGCTGCCTCCGACCTTCGTGGTGCGATGGGATGCTCCTCCATCTTCAACCGCCAACCCCTGGCCGGGGAAGCATTGCTGCAGGGGCATCTTCGCGCCCCTGCCGCGCTGGCACCTGCAGGTCTACGCGCTCTATGAAGCTATCGTGGGCTTCGCGGCGCCGGTCGCTATCTTGGGCGTCTCTTGCGGCCACCTGCTGTGTGTCTGGTGGCAGCGTGGGTCTCAGGCTCCGGTGGCTAGGATGCCCTGGTCGCCCAGTATGGCCAGAGCCCCCTTGCCCAGAGCATTGCCCCAAGCCAAGGTGCAAAGCTTGAAAATGAGCCTGGCGCTGGCACTGCTCTTCGTGGGCTGCGACCTGCCCTACTTCGCCGCTCGCTTGGCAGCCGCCTGGTCATCGAGGCCCGCGGGTGACTGGGAGGGAGAGAGCCTGGTGGCGGCGATGCGCGTCCTAGAGGTGGCCAACAGCGCGGTCAACCCTTTGATTTACCTTTTCTTCCAGGCGGGCGACTGCCGTCTCTGGCGGCGGCTGCGGAGGCGTCTAGGAGTTCTGTGCTGTGTGCGGGAGGAAGAAGCCGATATCAGCGGAGGGGCTGGGGACCACCTGGCACTCCACCGCCATCGCTGGCCCCACCCTCATTATCACCACGCCCGGAGGAAGGAGCGGGACCAGGGCTGCCTGCGCCCACCCCCGCCACGCCCCAGACCGCTGCCCTGCTCCTGTGAAAGTGCCTTCTAGGAACTACTGCACAGACAGGTCCTTGGTCACTGTGGCACAGCCTTCAGAAAACACAGGGTGTAAGTGATCTGCCTAAATCACCAAGAGTGGAACTGTCTGCAGGAACTACTGAAGCTACCCGCATCCTGTATGCGACAGTTATTTCCTTCTAATAAGGGCATGGTTTTCACTTCCCGTTAGTTTTCTTCCCTCTGGTTCCTCTCATAACGCCCATTTTGAGGAGACCAAACTCTTGGAAAGTTGTAAAACAAACAAACGAAGAAAAAAATCTGAGTTCCAGAGTTAATATTTTTGCGATTCTCTTTTATATTCCCACTATGTTCTAGATTAGACAATTCATTTTAACTAAATTGACAAATTTTCATTCGTTGATATTATGTTTGTAGTGATTTTGAATTGTGCTTAAATCAAATGCATCTTTGGGGAGCAGCAAATTTGCTGTTCCTTCCAAGAGGAAAATCCGCATAACACTCTTCCTGGGGGAATCTGGAGTGCTGTTAGCAGCGCTGTAGGGAAGTAATCATGCTGTCACGTTAGCGACAGAGCATTTGAAAAATAAAAGCATTTTCCACGTAGCAGCTAGAACATTTTTTAAAAATGTGGTAATGTGTTTTCTGGGAAGAAAATAGGTGTGGCTTTTATTTCCAACTTCCACATCAATAAAAACTGAGAATACAGGAGGAGAACATAAGCCTCTTTTAGTCCTTTCCAAGCATGCCTGTATTCTGTTAGACATAGAGCTATTGTGCCCAGACCAGCTTCTAAGTCTGTCCACATTAAGCTCTTAAGGGCAAAGTCTTGAGGGAAAGTGTCAATTCGATGTGGCAGGATGGTCCTTACTGTTCAAGTACTCTGAGATTTGCAGGAGAAAGCTCTATATAGGTAGAGAACTGTTTAAAAACAAACCTAAACAGGTGTAGTAGAGGCCCTGCCAGTGATCCCAGCACCCAGGCAGGAGCATTGTCTTGAATTTGAGGCCAACATCGACTAAGTAGTGAGTTTGGAATAGTCTGGACTACACTGTTAGACTCTTTGTCTTAAACAAACAAATGTCTAGCTTATTCATGTGAGTCAGAGAGAATTAAATCAGAGAACAGTTGATGCATGACCTCTTCCTCTTAACTGTTCTTGCTTCTAGAAGTCATAGCATTTCTGAGCACTATACAATGTCCTGCACCTGAGAACTCACAGCTTTCGCACAACTTGAGCTCTTGTCCAGAAGTAAATGTGCCACTAAGAGGCAGAGGGGAGGGGACTGGCTAAAGCTTGTTTACACAAGTAATAATCTGTGAGGATTGCATTTTGTTCATGTATAATTATATACTTCTACAACATGTGATACATAGGAGCCACTCAATGCAGATTTGTTGCATAATTTAGCAAAACTTGGTATAGGTAGGTTACATAAAAGATAAGCTAAAGGAAATCTACATTCCTCCAGAATACTTCTTCTTAGCAGAGATACCAGTTCAGCCCATAGTAAGTCCTAATAGAAGGGACCCAGGTCTGTCTTCCTTTGTACCAGTTGGATATTTGGAGCCTGGAGGTTGGCATCATCTTCCCCAGAGAGGCTAGTTTATCTAGCTGTGAGCTGCCAAAAAATGGCAGGTGCAAAACAACAGCTACTCAAGGTACAATTATCCCACTTGCTCAACCCAGCAATAATCCAAAGGTGTTCTTCTGTGAGAATCTAGTAAGGGTTTCACCTAACAAGAATGTATCCTTGCACCAGCTTTCCATGGATTCAACATCATTTCCCCTACTCTCTTGCCCCTGGAAAGAACCTTGCTATAACAGAAAGAAGTCTGTCCAAGGAAGGTCTGGAATTCACTAATGCTCAGAAAACTCTCTAAGCACCTTCTGGGTGAGCTAGCTGGACCTGTTGATAGAAGCCAGACAACCCTGTCTTATATGAGGACATGGATTCTTCTATCTAAACTTGGGGTAAATTTGGCTCTGAGTGTTTGATTCTTAATCTTTTCCACTGAAGATCAGCTATGCAAAGCATGTGACAACTTGGTCTAAAGGACCCTCTAGTATATTTCTCAAGCTCCCTCTGCACCTTACTGCTCTGTTCAAAATGGCAGAAGTGAGCATGTTACTCTTGTTCGGTTCTTCACTAGTCTTCTAGCATTGTGATTCATGCAAAGTGAGGCACATTCAGGGCAGACAATAGACAGGATCTATTACAAGGTAAAGTGGGCTGTTCTCAAGATCTAAAAGTGGCCAGTGGCCCAAGAGACCACTGTGGGGAAAGACACTCAACGGAGGAGAGCAAACAAGGACCTAAGAGAGCATCAAGAAGGATAAATACTGTCATAATGTGAGAGTAGAAAATGGACAGAGATAATTGTGGAGGAAAGCTCACTCAAGGGGAGAGAGTGGACAATGAACATAAAGACCATTGTACCATCCTATATTTTAAGGCAGGCTTTATACCATGTCTGAAACAGACTACTTCCTAAGGGGCATCTTCTTGTCCAGATGATTGATATGCCCTTTGGACTAACTCTTAAGGGAGAGGACAATGATTAGCTATCAAGAAAAGGGACAATGTCATCTCTGTTTTTTCCTTTACCAGAAGTCCTTCCATTAGATAGTAACCTTATAAACTTCCTGGAAGTTTAGAATGCCATTTCTCCACCAAAGACCAGAGATAAAACTCAGATCTCATTATTTTTACCATTAATCAAAGCCCTACAGTTTTACAAGCTGCTGACTTAAATGGGAGGGTCAATCCTAAAGAGCTTTCAAGACTTAAAATCTGGCTAGCAATGTGACAGCAAGACATGACACAAAGGAACACAGGTCATTCTCCAGCACAGAAATCCCTTCTTTACAGCCATTTCCTGCCCACAGGGGCCGTCTCCCCACTGAATGCGAGGCTGCTAGAGTGGAGATTCAGAAAACTATCTGCCCTTGGTTGCGGCTAAAAGATCCTGGGAGACCTTTCTCTTCCTCCAGAATTTGGAAAATAATGATACTGAGCTGCAGATGGTCCTTGCTTTCATTGATCCTCCCCACCTTGATGAGTATATTGTAGTGTGAAAAATAGAATAGATCAGGCAAAGAGAGAATTAAAGACTCTTCACAAATCCTAGCCTGGTTTGCAGCTGTTAGAGTCCAAGAATCACTGAAGGAAGACCTCAGACTCAAATAGTATGCAACGGCAAAGAGCAGAAATTCCTAGCATTCAGGGGTCAACCGTCCATCAAAATGATCATGACCAGAGGAGCTTTTAGGCCCCCTTTTATATAGGAATAGGGGAATTTTCTAGAAGAGCAAGGTGACTTCTAACATGATTGATAGGGGCTAAAGCAGTGACATTAGTACAGGTTTGATTGGTTGCTATGTTAGTTCTATTATAATTGGTGATACTTTGAAGAATTTTGGAAACCAGCTCAGTTCTCGCCTTTTTATTTCTTCCAGCTAGGTTTTCCAGGAGCTGACTCAGCTCCAAAATGTCTCCTCCCTAAGTCAGAGCCATCATTAACTAAAATGCCCATTTTAATGGTTCCTTCTGAGGAGCCAAGTATGTGTCCTGGGGAATTGAAAATTTTTATTCCCAAGGTTTTTAGACCTCACAAGAGTTACTTTTATATTCATTAATTAATATTTATTAACTGTTTTATGCCAGGAGACATGCTAAGCATTGGAAAAACTAAAATTAACAACACACTTTTGCCTGAGAGAAACAAAATGGGTAGATGTAGGAGACAATCTGACAATTATAACTTAATGCCACATGTTGTTGATAAGTTATTCTCAGCCAGTATCCATATACTCTGATCTCAAGCTAGAGGGGAGAGAGAAAGGAGTGTGCATTCAGAGACAGAGAAAATTCAGAGAGAGGGAGAGAAAAGAGGAGAGGAGAGGAGAGGAGAGGAGAGGAGAGGAGAGGAGAGGAGAAGAGAAGAGAAGAGAAGAGAAGAGAAGAGAAGAGAAGAGAAGAGAAGAGAAGAGAAGAGAAGAGAAGAGGAGACCAAAATGATTGGATTATATAAGAAAGAGCTTCTAGGGAGGGGAAGCCCAGCCCCTAGGCTAGAAAGTTCAGAGTAGAGGGTGGAGTATGCCAGGTAGGGACTGAGGTATGCTGGGAGAACCTGGAGGCCAGGGCCACTTTGGTATATTAAACCTCATATGTTTGTCCCAGGTCTGAATCCCAACAGTTCTAATAGGGGGTTCAGTCAGAAGGTGTTGGGAGCACTGAAGGGGACCATCAGATACCACTGGAAGACTGTGTAGTTGAATTCATTCATTCTTTTTTCATCACTGTGGCTCCCAACACTGCTCTGTAGTTGTAGGAGTTTCAGTGCAAAGCAGTAGATATTGTGTGGTGTTTCTTGTATGTGTCGCAGCAGTAGGAGTGCACAGCAGGAGTATGGCTTATTTACATCAAGAAGTAGGCAGTTCCATAAAGAACCAGAAGCAGATAACACTTCACAGCCTTCATGACCAATTTTGGTTACTGTTAATCCTGAGAAACTCCAGAGGAGAAAAAAAACAGCTGTAAAATTTGAACTAAATTTGAAGGAAGCATTAATTAAATACTGGCCAGGGTAATGGACTCTGGCCAGGTCCAGTCCTGGGTTCCCAGGAAATGGCAACAAGTCAGATTTTACAGCAGCTTAAAAAGGCAAAACCACAAAGCTACCGTATTTTCCATCAGGTCCAATCAGGAGCAAGTATATATCCTGATGTATTTCCTGCCTACATACTTCCCACCTACATGTGCTCAAGCACATCTGATGCAGATGGGTCAATCAAACATAGGACAAACAGGAACTTATTTTTAACTGTCCTAGCTGCAAATAGAACCTTTATTTTATTTTTCTCTTTTCTATTAGATATTTTCTTTATTTACATTTCAAATGTTATCCCCTTTCCTGGTTTTACCTCTGAAAACCTCCTATTCCATTCCTCCCAGTGCCCCCCTCCCCCAACCAATCCACCCCAGATTCCCTGTCCTGGCATTCCACTACACCGAGGTATGGAGCCTTCAAGGGCCTCTCCTCCCATTGATGAGGAGATCCTCTGCTACCACATAGAACCTTTAACCTATGAGGTGTATTTTTCCTGTTTTGAGTACCCGTTACCTTGCAAGATTTATTGTCCTTGGTGCTATTGGTTTTCATATTAGATAGTTCTTGGTCCCAGAGACTCCACAACCTTTTTAAAATTGCACCACTGTAGACATAATGTCTACCTTGCATTATCCTTGTGTTATTCAAATGCTGATATCTCTGCTCTCATATCTTTTCCGGTTGGGACATGGCATTGTAATGCTTATGTCAAGAGTCTCCTGTCTGGACCTGGAGGGATGGCTCAGCCGTTAAAGGCTAGGCTCACAACCAAAAATATAAAAATCTTCTGTCTCACGTTTGTAAACAATTCTTACCATTTATTCTTTGCCTTGTGCTCTTCACGCAATGGATGGGCAGAACAAAAAATAAAACAGGACTTCAGCCAGCCAGGGGAAGGGAAGGGAGAGAGGAACAGAGAAAGACAGACAGACAGAGGGGGGAGAGGGAGGGATAGAGAGGGAGAGAGAAGAGGAGGAATGTACCTAAGAAGGAAGTTCAGATCTACACTGGGTGGACCATGGACTTGCACACGCTCACATACTCCCTGAAGATAAATGAATGAGCTTTCAGCAGTAAGAGCCAGTTGAAGACTCTTCCATGTGGCTTAAGTTGAGTTGAATTTTTCATTAATTGTAACAATAAGCAGTTGCTAACTGAAGTAAATGCTTGGCAAGCAAAAGGAAGTCCCGTTTTAGCCTGTTGCATAAGGATTTATGCACTTTATCACAGAAACAGAATGCTTCTTAGAGCACGTTAATGTACTCTATCAGCCAAAGTGCACAATGTATGGGACTGTATGGGACTCTGCATTTCACAGTAGACCAAATCTGTCAAAAATCAAAATTGTGACTCTTGCATTTAAAAATATATATGCTAAATGAAGAATCATAATTTTCATAGTAAACCTCTGTGGGCCTGTATACTGGAGGCTTTCCGCAGAGATCTCTGGCCTGACTGGGTGTGAGGGTTCTGGCAAAGGAGAGAGAGTGCAAGCAGCAAGTGGGAGTCGATTGATTCGATGCTTCCCCTGCTCCAGTTGGCTCCATCTCTGTCTCCCCCATGCCATCTCAGTTGCTCCACATCCCCTTGTGCTGAGTCTGGCCAGGCTGGGCCCATATCTGGGGAGGAGTGTGGAGGAACTTTAGGTGGTGTTTTGAGAGAACAGACCTCTTCCCAAGTGTTACAGTTCTTATGACAGATGCTCTCGGAAGACAGAGTAGTTCTCGCACACCTTTAATCCATCTGGATAGGATTCTTATATACAGTTTTGGGGTGGGTCAGGGTCTGATAACAGGTACTTCTTATTGGCTTGGTCTGAGAGCTTGGGGAAAACTTATTGCATGTGAGAGGGCTTGCTGCTGCTCCTGTATGACTGATGGCCACAGACCTTTGGGGGGGGCTGTGGGCGGGGTGTAGCTGTGACAGGGCCCAGGGGCCTAAGGGGCATGGCCAAACACCTGCTGTCCCTTGCAGGCAACAGTCACCTGCTGGGTCTCCCAGGTTTTAAGCCTGAGCTTGACTAGGGACCAGGTTGCCTATGCACAACTCACTGCCCCACAAACCTTTCCTTAAGAAATATCAGCCTATAATGACTAAAGTTAGTAGATGTTTTAGTTTCCTGGTGACAGAATACAATGGTAAAGGTATCTTAAGGAAAAACAGTTTTTGGGGCTTATGTCAATCATGGTGGGAAAGCATGTCCTCAGAGGCATGCAATCAGGAAGCAGAGTGATCCTATATCATGCACACACAGGAAGCATAAGAAGGAAAAGAAAGTAGAGTCATGCTTTAAACCTCAAAGCCTGCCCCCAATGATGTACTTTCTCCAGCAAGACTGTACCTCCCAAAGGTTCCATAACCTTCCCAAAAATCACCACCAATTTGGGGGACATCTGTTTCCATGAACTTATAAGGGACATTTTTCATTCAAACCACAAAAGAGAATATTATTTGCAAACACTTTCCATTGGAAACTGTATTGATTTATTAGCTAATTGTTTGCTATTATTTAAGTTGCATCAAGTACAAAGAAAGCCTCCACATAATTATGTGGAAAATGCTTAGATACTTAACAATTATTACAGACACGTAAAAATAACCTTTTAGCTGTAAGCTTATTTTGCTATTCTTTTGATAGCCAGGTCAGAAATGACAATGATAAATATGCAGGAATAGATTATTATTATAGTAATGGTTCATAGAGACTGAACCCCATACCAGTCTCCACTCTGTATAATCTCAGCCCATACTCACTGAGACTAGGCTTGCTCACATGATCTGTTTTAGAAAAGGAGACACAAGCATATGTTTCACAAATGAGATGATCGATAAATACTTGTACATGGATGGCTGAATGCCCCTTCTGAGAAGTTCTCCTGACATCACCATTCTGAGAAGAAGCTCAGAAGAAAATATTGCATTGAAGCAGAGTGTCAGTCACTCAGTAACTTCAGCAGGGTGCAGCCTCCAGCTGATCCTCCAGTTGTATGTATCCACACATACATACATCCACATAATTTTGGCTTTTGGTCTGTTTTGGGGAAACTGAATATGCGGAAATGACTGTAGTCTGACGATGGGCAACCAGAAATACTTCCTATTCCAAGCGCTAAGGCAGAGATGCGTGCCAAAAGGCCATGGCTTATTAATATTTTGCCACAAGAGCCAGGTTTGTGTTATGAAGCTCACAAACTAGCTGCACGCAAATCTCAGTGACTGCAAGCTGGGTAGTGGAGATATTCTGAGAAATTCCTAAGACAGGACGCAGTCGGAAAGCAGGTTCCCCGTATGCAGGACTTATATAGCACAAAATAATAATTGTGCCTCAGTCCCGCCTTTTATATTAAAAGAAGGGAGGAAATGTGGTGTCCTTCCCCACCCGCAGATCAAAGCTCAGAACTCTAAGAAACCATAATCATAGTTATTTAAGCCATTAAATATTGGAATGATTTGTTTCACTGAATAAGTAACTAAATAGGAGAAAGTACAGAGGTAATTCAAAGCTAGCCTGGCTATATAGCAAGACCTTTCCTTAAAGAAGGGAGTAGAAAACTCAAGATTGAATTCTAGTCTCTTGATGAATTGGAGTATTTAACTGATTATCACACAGCTTAATGAGCTGTCACACTGATGTTTAATAACCCAACAAAGAAACTAAAATTCAGAGTATATAGGCTCAGGTCTTAAGACTATATTTTCATGTGGTGAAATCTTATTTTACAAACTGGGGAAGTCCCAATATCATTTTCTTAAGTTTGGTGCTACTGCAAACCATAACCAAATTGTTAAAATAAAGAATGAGAATCCATTAGACTGCTGTGTCTTTTATGTTCCTACTTAAGCAAACTGAAACCTAACAAACAACTGAAAAGAAAATAGATCTTAAATTCAATCAATTACAAGAGGACAACTAGGCAACTGGTATCACATTAACCACTGTCTTAGAGTTTGATTGCTGTAAAGAGACCCCATGACCATGGCAATTCTTATAAAGGACAATATTTAATTGAGTATAGCTTACAGCGTCAGAGGTTCAGTCCATTACCATCATATCTGGAGAACAGGGTGGCATGAAGGCAGACATAGAGCTGGAGGACACAAGATACATCTTGATTCACAGGCAGCAGGAGTCAAAGGGACACTATCCTGGCTGGAGCATCTGAGACTGCAAAGCCCTCACCACTAGTGACATACTCCTTTGATAAGACCACACCTACTCCAACAAAGCCACACCTCCTAATAGGCCAAATATTCAAACACTTGAATTTATGGGGACCATTCCTATTCAATCTACCACAGTTATTTTTCATTACTGTGACAAAATACCTGAGAAAACAATTTAAGAAAAATTTATTTTGCACTGTCTTACGGGTTGCAAACCAGTCACTTGTCTTTCCTGTTTCAAGGCTTGTGTTAAGATAGAGATTATGGCAGCAAAGAGTTGTGGAACAGAGCTACTTCCTCTTAGCAGAACACAAAAAGGCATGTCCAAGACAGGATTAAACCCCTCAAGGCACAGCCTTTGTAGCCTACGTCCTCCATCCAGACCCTGAGACCTCAAAGTCTGCACCCCTAGTGACACACTTTCATCAATAAGGCTGCACCTACTCCAACATGGCCACACCTCCTGTTTGGTCAGTTTGAACTCACCAGTGGAGTAGGTACCTGATGAACTTGGTATAACAGTCACTACTCGGAGTCTAGTCACCTCTTTATAGCACCACTGGTTGGGTGACCAAGCATTTAACATGTGCATTGGAGGAAGGATATTGTTAGCTCTGGGGCAGAAAAAGAAGAGGTATGATAGAAAAACATTGAATCCAGACATATATGCACATATTGTGCAATATATGTTATATGGTAATGTATATATGCACATATATGGTATAAACTTTGTTAAGAGATTTATTAACATCACAGACAGTAAAATAGGAAGGCAGAGGTATCAGTCCTACTACTAGACAAAACAATTGTTTTCTTTTAAAGGTTTCCAAAGGAAGGGAAGGTCCTTAGAGCAGGAAGGCAAGAGCCCAGTCAATATATAATTATATAATTATATTATGCTAAAATGATGGGGGTTACAGAAACACTGTTTAGGAGAGAGGGACTTGATTAATATGTGACTGCACTCACACTGCTTTGGGTCAGTCATGGTTACACATGCCTTTAATGCCAGTGCTCAGTAGGCAGAGATAGGCATACTGTGAGATCGAGGCCAGCCTGATTTTACAGAGCAAACTCAAGGCCAGGTAAGGCTACATAGCAATAGTGTGGCTTTTAAAAACTGCCAGGATCCATCTCGGAAAGGCTAAGGCTAGCAAGTGGCCCTCCCGGAGGTAACCCATCATCTTTGCATGGTCTTCAATGAGTGAGCTTGGAGACGCAAGACCTCAAGAAACGTCACCCTAGGATTGCTTGGCAGCAGAGGATACGCCTTTCTTGTCACTATCATTTTTAGGATTCCTGGGCATCTCAACCTATACGTAGATTTCCTGCAGATCAACATAAAGATGAACTTTCATGAATTAGTGTTGTTTAGATGAATTAATGATTTTATAGAATTTCTGATTTGATTCAAATAATTTTAGGAAGAAAATTTTAAGATATGATTTTAGTTGTTCTGCTATAAAAATGTAATAAAGCTAGAATCAAGAATAGAATGTGTCCTTCTGGTCTGAGCCAGTGCCCTGAGTAGACCTTGGACTCCAGCTCTGCACCGAATCTCACAACACTTGGAGGAAGCTGGACTCCCAGGTGCTCTGACACTCCCAGGATCATAGGCAAGAAGGCCAAAACATCCACTCCAACACCGTGAATAACTAGGACCCCATGAAATCCAGGGATGAAGGAACCCCTGGCCAGCAAGGGCACTGGTTCCTTCCAGTCAGAGCCAGTTCCCCAAGCAGACCTTGAGCACTAGCTCTGCAACAAGTCCCACAAAACCCAAGGAAAGCTCAATTCCCAGGTGCTCGAACACACCCAAGACCATAGGATCAGAGGATCAGAGGATCTCAGGAGCTTGGTCACAACAGGATTTCAGGATTCCAGAGGCAGCTTGACTCCCAGGATCTCTTACAACCAGGACCTCAGTATCACAGGATCAAAGAGGTATCTGGACTCTGAGGAGTTCTGAGACAACCAAGATAACAATAGGGACAGGCTCCAGTCAGAGACAGTGAGTGCAGGTAACACTAGAGATAACCAGATGGTGAGAGGTAAGCTCAAGAACATAAGCAACAGACACCAAGGTTACTTGGCATCATCAGAACCCAGTTCTCCCACCACAGTAAATCATGGATACACCATCACAACATGAAAAGCAAGATTCAGGTTTAAAATCACATCTCATGGTGATGATAGAGGACTTTAAAAAAAGATAAATAACTTACTTAAAGAAATACAGGAGAGCACAGGTAAACAGGTAGAAGCCCTTAAAGAGGAAACACAAAAATCCCTTAAAGAAGTACAAGCAAACACAAGCAACAAGTGAAGGAACTTAAGAAAACCATCCTCCAGGTGATAGTGGTGCACGCCTTTAATCCCAGCACTTGGGAGGCAGAGGCAGGCAGATCTCTGAGTTTGAGGCCAGCCTGGTCTACAGAGTGAGTTCCAGGACAGCCAGGGCTACACAGAGAAACCTTGTCTCAAACAAACAAACAAACAAACAAAAAACATCCAGGACCTAAAACTGGAATTAGAAACAATAAAGAAATCATAAAGGGAGACTAGAATGGAAATAGAAAACCTAGGAAAGAGATCAGGAGTCATGGATGCAAGCATCACCAACAGAATACAAGAGATAGAAGAGAGAATCTCTGGTGCAGATGATACCATAGAAAACATTGACACAACAGTCAAAGAAAATGCAAAATGCAAAAGGTCCTAACACAAAACATCCATGAAATCCAGGACATGGTGAGAAGACCAAACCAAAGGATAATTGGTATAGAAAAGAGAAAAGAATCCTAATTTAAATGGCAAGTAAATATCTTCAACAAAATTATAGAAGAAAACATCCCTAACCTAACGAAAGAGATGCCCATGAACATACAAGAAGTCTACAGAACTCCATGAACATACAAGAAGCCTACAGAACTCCAAATAGACTGGACCAGAAAAGAAATTTCTCCTGCCACATAATAATCAAAACACCAAATGCACAAAACAAAGAAAGAATATTAAAAACAGTAAGGGAAAATGTCAAGTAACATATAAAGTCAGAACTAACAGAATTACACTGGACTTCTCATGAGAAAATATGTAAGTACCATAGTCAGTAGATTCTGATAAGCCCAGCTTTTGAGTATCCAAGGTACTATTTGTACAAAGTTAGAAACTCTTAGGTGATTACAGCCTCTCCCAAGCGGCCTCAAGAGAGCCAGACTTAGCAGTCTTCATAAAGATGACATCCTAGTGATAAAGCAGAAGCAGTATGCTGTTGTATCACTGCCTCAGAACCCAGGCAGCATCGGTGTCTCTGTGCCCTACTTATCAAAGCCATCACCCACCTGCCAGTTGAATAGAGAAGTAAAACAAATCATTCCTTCTCATGATAGGAGCATCAGAAAGGCTGCTGTACTGCCATCAAGCTGCCATGCCAGCCCTCATGTGAAGGAGCTATGTCCCAGTCAAGGAGGTGGCTAAACAATTGCTATGGTCTAGATATGGCTTGAGTGTGTCTCTCAAAGAGTCATATATACAATGGTTGTTTGAATATTTTATCATTTTCAGCTAACAATTCACTTAGAAGTTGTATTTAGGAAAAATATAGGAAATATTCCTAATATCTTCCATCTAACCATTCAGGAGTTGTCTAACAACAAAGGCACTCTCCAACTGGAATAAGGTAAAAGTCCTTGAAATTAAGAAGTCCATGAAAACAAAATCATTTTGAGAAAACCTGGATGGATCCGGATACAAAAAAATACATCACCAGAAACATCTGTTCTTTCCCTTAGCTTTCCCTTTCTTAGATTGTTTCATTCTGAGTCTCTGCCCGCATAAAAACTAAGGGCTTTCTAACAACATACAGTTGAATGTAGCCAATGAAAATATATTATTATGTTATGTAAGACCAGCAAAAATCACAGAACCAACCTTACTCACTTGGACATGTGACAAAATTTGGATTATGTGCACATGCCTTTTTAAGGACAATGAATATTGGACCTTCCTGGGGCCTCTGGCAGGAGAGTTGGTCTCCATCATTGTACTTGAGGTAATACTAAATAAAGGATCTACTTTTTTTTTCAACTTTTATTAGATATTTTCTTCCTTTACATTTCAAGTGTTATCCAGAAAGTTCCCTATATCCTATCCCCTCCCGGCCCTGCTCCCCTACCCACCCGCTCCCACCCCTTGGCCCCGGCATTCCCCTGTATTGGGGCATATAAAGTATAAAGGATCTACTTAATGAATACTAGACATTCAATGTACAAGTTTCTAGCTTTACCATTCTGAGCACTGTGTTAACTGCATTCAACTGATTCTTCATTCATAGACTTTATAAATACGTTTTGAATTTCTAAAACAACTTTTTATTTTTTACTTAGCATTTTCTATTATTGTATATCTACTATATTTATATACTATATAAATATACCATGTATTTACATAATATATAAGTAATATATACACATATATAAGTATATTATACATAAATATATTAGTATATATTTAAAATGTAGATACTAAATCTTACCCTATACAAGAACATCTAGAATACACTCCTCTGTGATAATGCTGTGGCCCTGATATTATGAGGAGAAAGAAAGTATTTCAGTCATATGTTTGGAACATTAGGTTAAAGAGATTTTTCTGTTTTTTTAAGATTTTTATTGTAAAATATACAAAAACACTGAGAGTGTAATACAAAAGAACACCCACATATTCAGCACTGAATTGCAACAGTTGTTGGCATATGCTGTGTTTGCTTTTGTGTTCATGTCACTGACAGAGAAAAGCTGAAGAGCTCTTGCAGGCATCACAAGCTCATCTCATTACACTTTGTCTCTGCCTCTGAGCACACAACTGCTAACACATTCTTACATAACTCCAAAAGCATGATCTCACTTAAGGAAATTAACAAAGATTTTCCTAATAACTGTTACTTTTTACTGATTCTTTGTGAGTTTCACATCATGTACCCCAGTTCTACTCATCTCCCCATCCCCTCTTATCTGCCTTTGCAACTCCCTCCAAAAGAAAATAAAAACCAAAGTAAACAAACAAAATAAAGCATAGAAAACATCTCGTGGAATCTGTGGTGTGTCACAGTGTGTCCCACAGAATAACAGTCTGTTCACATATCGTCACTTGCAAATGTTCATTGCAATGAAGTCATTGGTATGGTTTGAAGCCTCTGGCTTCTGTGACACCATCAGTATTGGATTCTCACAATTATCCTGTAGTTGTTCTGTGTTGTGGAGATCCTGGAGCTTGGGATCTGCAGGACTGGCCCTTTCAAGAGCTGCAGCAGTTCATGGGTCAGGTAGATGTTGATCCAACTCATAGCCTGGATCTGGGTCTGGATGGTAGCTGAGCTGGTCAGCCTGCCAGCTCTCCCACATGCACACCATCAGGGCAAACTTTCCATCACTGCCCCAGTTAGATTACCCAATGCCACAGCTGGCAAAACATGGGACAATCTCACCTGAGTGAGCACACCTTTACTATGCTGCCCAGAAGAGGTACAGGGCCAGCTCTCCATAGTGCTATAGTCACTGAAGACAAAGTCATCTCTGCACAGCCACTGGATATCTGTATGGTCTCTGGAAGCAGCCCAGACCAGGGACATCTGTATAGTCTTCAGTAGTAATATGAGCTAAGGACATGGACACTGATCCCTGATGCTGTATGGCCACAAACTCAGATATATCCCAGTACAGGCTGGGACTCTACCATGGAGGCAAGGGAGGCCACTCCTCTCCACCCTCTTGTCTCCAGCTTCACCTCTCTTCATAATACTCAAACTGTTCTACCTCTCCTTCTCTCACATCTGTTGACCACATTCTCGCACATTGTAGTGGCTTCTGCTGCAGGTGACCCATGAGGCTGGTTGGTGGCTTCTGGGTGTCTTCCACTCTCAAGCCATGACTAATAACTTTCATACTCAGTTCACAGACACATGTTCTATGTTGTTAGCATAGCTTGAATTTTTTTCCTTTGAACTCAAATTTAATTGCAATCCATCCACTTAATTATACTGTTTTGTTAATAAAAATCATTTGATCTCTTTTAAAAAATGATGCTGTCTATTTAAAGTAATTAGTTATCTTGTGAGTATTCTAAAAATCCTTTTTTATTGCCCTATTGTGTGTGTGCGTGTGTGTGTGTGTGTGTGTGTGTTTGTAAATAGGCACTTATACAGTGTGCCACAGACTATCTGTGGAGGACAGAGGACATCTTTCAGGAGTTAGCTCTCTTCTTTCACCATGTAAGTTGAAGATACAGAATTCAGGTCATCAGGCTTCACAATGAACACTTACCCACTAACTCATCTCGCCAACACAATCGCACATTCACTTGTTGCTAAAACATCAGCTTTCACCTTGGCATAAGCATACCAGACAAGTCATTTAGTAAACAGTGGGAATAGTCTATAAAGCATATAAAAATATCCTACTAAGAACTGCATTTATTTAAAATTCATCTTCTCTTTAGGCCAAACCCAAAAGCGAATGGCAAAAGGAAAAGAGACAGTGAATCTAATCTCTTGAAACTAAATTATTACTTTTATAGATTTTACAAAGATATTCTATCACTATTATTTCTATTTCTTCCCTTTCTACCTCCATTTTAAACAATTCAGTCCTCAAACCAGAAGATGAGAAAAAGCCAGGTGGACCCTGTCTTAGCTGGGGAGCTGGGGTGGAGAACCACAGTGTCTCCTAATAGCCTGATAGGGTAGATGACAATGTCGTTGTACAATGAGGCAAACGAATGAGGGGAGAAAAGACAAAGAACTCAAAGCTTATCTCTGTTAGCCAACCAGGGGGAAATATCTGACAAACTCAAATTGAGGGGCATTAAAACTGTCAATATTGTTGAACATAGTAGCTCACACCTCTAATCTCAGTACCTAAGAGGCAGAGGTATGAGATCAGCTCTCATCTCAAAACGTAGAGAGAGAAAGAAGTCATCCATGTCATAAATGTTAAGAAAACACTGAGGAATTTGTGTTGCTGGAAAATTAGGCTTCCCTTTCAGGGTTTCTAGTTTTACTAAGATTTTTAAACAAGATTTAGAAGTTGCTTAGGCTTCTGACCAGTGTCTGAAAATAACCTGGAAGAAAGAAAAGAAAAAGCTACTGTCTTTTGAATTAGAACCTGGGAAGGGACAGGTTTAACAGTGCTGTGGCAGAAACTAACCATGCAGGCTCATGGAAAGGGACTTGTGGGAAGTAAAAGCATATTCTTTTCATTAAATACATAATTATTCCTTTCACCTTCTTATCAGGTTTTCTGTGAGGTGAGCCTCTGGACAGGTAACGGGCAGGCACACCCAGTTGGATTAACTTTAACAGAAGAGACAAGAGTAAGTAGTATCTTAATCTTCAAAGCAGATTAGAATCCAATGTTTCTACCCGAGGCCAAATGTAGAACTCAGAGTTCATTCTTTTGACCGTGATAAAATAGCTTTCCCTTGATGGGCCTCAACAAAGTCCCAATATTTCTCCCTCTTCATATGATATTTTAAACCTGGAGGGGCAGTTGTGATATTTTCCTTTCTAGTGTTACCAGGGAAATAGAAGATAGAGTCTGAAACTGTCCATGAGAGAGGGCGTCCATCTTCAATGGCCTCCAAGATTGTTAATCCCTTTAACACTCTCCCTAAGAGCTGAAACTGAAATGATTTAAGAGATGGGTTGAAATTGGAGTATAGAAGGTTTTAAGGATGATGGTGGGCCTTGGAAGGTGGTCATGAGAACTCAGATAGTTGGAATTAGGTTGCAGCAGGAGCATCTGAGTGTATATGGACCGTGAACAAAAGGAGATAAAATTAAGCTGGCAGCTGAATGCACAAGGTCCAGCAACTATATAATCACTACTAAGAGTCTAACAGCTACAGCTCTTTCCCACCCGAAACCCCTGAGATCCAACTGCAAGGCTGCTCACCAAAAGGAGTGGGCATCTGGCTCTCACTCACATTTAGCTTCCAGGAAGCTGTGTGAAAGTAGAAGAAAAATTTAAAAACAAGCAAACAAACAAACAGACTTGGAACTAGAACACCCAGATATCACTTCTGGCATTTCTGGTTTCTAGTTAAGACAGAACAAAGAACATATCTGACGAAGGACAAGAATAGAACTGTGTGTTTTCAAGGTCTCTGTCTGTCTGGTTCATTAATTTAATCTTAAGGAAGCCAAAGAAACATGGCATCTCAATATAGTGTTGGTTCTGAACTGGGTTTCAGAATTAGATGATAGGAAGGAATCCTAGCTAACTTCCTGATTTTATGATGTAGAAAATATCTTTGTGTTCAGGAAATGCACTCTAAACCCTAGGGACTAATGAGGCCTCAGAATGGAAACTCTACCCTGGAAAGGTCCCAGGCATGGAGGAAACGCGAAATCTAAGTTCTATTAACATCACTACTTGCTACTCTATCCACTGTTGTCTAAAAGTCCAGTGTACTGAAAGAAAGCCTTTCTATAGTCTCATTTTAGCTGTGTCTGGTCTCTAAGATCTTTGTCTTTTTTGGTCTTTCTTCATTTGCTGAGAGTGTAGATGACAGGCATTCTGGGCACTGCTCAAGGTCAGGAAGCAGCAGCTTATATTTAGAAGCCCTTTACTGTAACTCCTTAAGCTTTGTGTGCATTTGCTAAGCCAGGCTTGGTACTGAAAACTTGCTACAGACCCAGTGCAAAACCCCTGATGAACGCCTGTGTTTCACCATCTCCTTTTGTGAACTGTGTATTGATTGCTGAATGTTAGGTCACAAATTTTACCAGAAACAATAAAAAATGTTTCACCTGCTCACTTCTGATCTCTCTCTCTCTCTCTCCTGCAAAAGAGAATAGAATGGGGTTTGTTCTTTCAAAAGTACCAGCGTAAGGAAGCATCTACTTGCATATGTAAATTTAATTCCAGAGGTTGTTAGGAAGACTCTTTAAATGAATATTGAACCTGCCCCAATTGAGATATTTATGATTAAATGAAGCTTACCTTGCTCTCTTTCCTTCTATTCTCAACTGGTTCTCTCAGGCAGAAAAGAAAGTTGATATGGTTTTCCCAAAGTCAACAGAAGTAAAAATAATGATATCTACAAGATGCTCTCAGTAGCTAAAAGATGAAGGACAGTTACCCAAGGGTATTTCCAAAAACAGAAGGGAACAATACTGGTTTTGGCTTAGCTGTGAGGATGATGTCACGGGACAAAGGAGTCTTCTCATGAGCAGACAGAAAGTATTCTTAACTCCAGGAATGAAATCACAGAATGTGCAATGTACCTGCTAAAGGAAGCCTGCTAAGAATTGGCACTCAGAATTTTTATTGGAATCCATAAATTTGCACTTTTTTGTCCCCTCTGTCTCCTTATGTAACAATATTGACTTTCTCCAGGCTTATGGTAGAGACCTAGGTGTTCTTAGCATAATGTCTCTTTACATAGGTGACCAGAGATGGCTGTCCCTAAAAAAGTTCATCTTGCTAGTTTCACCCTTGGCTGATGTTTTGGAAGTTGCCAAGCTGAAAATTAATATTTTAATTTTTAACCTTATGAAATTGGATATAAATAAGAGATATCAGATTAGACTATGCCAAATTACAATCATAAACAATCGCAACTTTTCAGTCCCTGTGGTTATTACTCCACTGTCAATTTGATTAGACTGAGAAGTGCCTACCAGATTAGTAGAGTCTACCTACAAGAAAGTCTCTAAGAAAGAGTTCTGAAATCCTGGGATCATACTGGAAGGATCTAAAGAGTTAATGAACCCCTTGATGAAGCCATAATAAGAGACCTTGTTGGGAAATGGGTGAAGGAAGCATGTACCTGCCGTGTGCATATATTGTTACTCCTCACTGAATTCCCCTCCTCTCTGATTGCCATCTGCCAAATACTAAGGAACAACCTCTGTAACATAGGCTTATTGCCCACACCTCTGGTGGCCATGCATCATGTACTGCACCTTCTGAAATCAGAGCTAAAAGAGAGCCCTCCTTCCACCCATCTTTCTTCCCCTTTTCCTCCATCCCTCCCTTCTTTCCTTCTTTCCTTTCTTCCTCCCTTCTTCCCTTCTTTCTCCCCTTTCTCACTATGTTGTTCTGTTGAATATTTTGTCAGAACAGGCAGAAAACTAACCAATCTGGTCCCTCAATACAACAAAAGTTTATTTTTCATCAAAATCATATGTCTTTTGAAGTTTGATGGGAGTTGGTGAATTGTGGCATGAGGCAGGAATGGAGAAGCATGCAATCTTTGCTTCCTAGAGTTACTTGGGGACTCAGGTTGGTGGAGCTCCTAAATCTGTAGTATCTGTCCTTCATTCTTGTGACAGGTAAAAGGAAAACTGCTAGGGTCTCCTAACAAGCTTTTCTCTTTCGGTCTAGGCATGCACACTGCATTTTCAGCCACAATTGTATGACCAGCTTGTAAGCAGCGCTGTGAGTTTGTGAGATTTTGAGTGAACACCACTGTTTCTGCCATGGTACCGAGCGGGGAGGGGGGTGGTTTGGGGGCGGTGTCTTTGAGTACTTGGTACCTGGTTGTTGGAACTACTTAGGAAGGGTTAGGAATTGTGGTCTGGTTGGATGTGTGTCACTGGAGAAATGGAGTGAGTTTTGAGGTTTCAAAAGACTTATGAGATTTCTAGTGTCCCCTCCTCCAGGTCTCTGTTTCCTTCTCTCAGATCAAGATAACGAGCGTTCAACCTCCTGCCTCCACCCCTTTGCTCCTGCATCGTGAACTTTCACCCTCTAAAACTCTAAACCAAATTAAATGTGTTCATTTATAACCTGGCTTGGTCTCAGTGTTTTATACAGAATAGAAGAGTAACACAGTAAGACTGATGCCCTTATTTTTCATGCATCTGTGTGGTTTGCATCAATATTTTGTTTTGAGTTAGTAGGGAATTCAGACTGGTGAATATTTTCAAATCTCCCTGTAGTAGAGTAGCACTCAACCTCCACCGGCTCCCAAAACTAATGATGATAGTTTTTAAGTTCTCTAAGGGGAGGGGTGTGGTACCTGGAAAATCAGCTTAAAAGCAGCCTGCTCCTCAGGACAGAGGGTTTGGACCTCCCCAAAGTTCAGAAAAGATCCTTGAAACTGCCCCAGAATACAGGATACAGAGGAAAAGCCACTGTGTTCTGATCTCACAAGCACCACTGGGTGTCACTAGTAGACTAAAGTTAGAAACACTGGTGAGTAACAACCACAAAAGAAAAACTACCCCACAAAGATGGGAAAAAAAAAATGTAAATCATGTCCAAGAAGTAGAAAGTGCCTCAAGCTGGCCATAGGCAGCACTTAGAGGGAGCAGTAGGAGCTGCCTGTTCTACTCAGCTGTAAAGACTTTTACACAGACTTAAGGGTGTGCTGCTACCTACTAGATATGGTGGTGCACACAAGACTTTGTGTGCTCACCTGGGCAGTAGAGAGAGGTGATTTATTCTACTACCCATTACAGCTTTCCCAGCATTTAATATTAATACTTTCATAAGGATAGAGAAAGGTTTCTCTTTATATAAATGTGTTTACTGGAGTGTGGAGTTGCAAACAGACTGAAGGACAATGGATCTAAAATATATACTCTTTAAAAATGTCGGATTGTGGACTAATGAGATGGCTCAGTGGTTAAGGACACTCACTGATCTTCTAGGAAATCTGGGTTCAATTCCTAGCATCCACATGGAAGCTCCCAACATCTCTAACTACAGTCCCAAGGAACTAAATGTCCTCTTTTGACCTTCTCGGGAATCAGGAACACATATAGTGCACTGACATGCATGTAAACAAAAGACTCATACAGATAAAATGAATTTAAAAATTAAAGATGTCAGATTAGTCTAAGCAAAAAAAAAAATTCATTTCTAATTGAAATTCTTGTTTAACCATTTGGTGACACAAGCTGGATTTGTGCTCCATGTGTCACAAACAGAATTGGAGACAGGGCCTAGAGAGAGGGTGCATCTTCTAGGAGCTTGTGCAGAGGACTCAGGTTCAATCCTCAGCACACATATGGAAGCATACAAACACTTTTAATTCTAGTTTCAGAGGCCCTAATGCCCTCTTCTGACCTCTGATGGTGCCTACATGCATATGGGTACACAAACATCCACATAAAATAAATATTTTTAGAAATCAAGACTGCTGGTAGATAAAGCAAATATTATTTCAGTTTTTTTTATACTTTTAAAGTGATACTTATCCTGTGTTTGATCAATGATGCAAAGGAACATTGTGGTGGTTTGAATATGATTGTCCCAGGGAGTGTCACTATTAGAAGGTGTGGCCTTGTTGGAGGAAGTGTGGTTTTGTAGGTGTGGCCTTTAAGACCCTTGTCATAGCTGTTTGGAAGCCAGTCTTCTCCTGTCTACTTTTAGAAGAACATGTAAAACACTCAGCTCCTCCAGACCCTTGCCTGCCTAGACACTGCCATGTTCCTGCATTGACGATAATGGACTGAACCTCTGAACATGTAAGCCGGCCTCAGTTAGGTGTTCTTTACAACAGTTGCCTTGGTCATAGTGTCTGTTCATGACAGTAAACCCCTAACCAAGACAAACATTGTTCTATAAAATATCACGGGTTATCCTAAAACTATATAGTGAACAGAATAGGAAGAAGGAAACTAACACTGAGCTATTATTCTGGACTTCTCTGTGTTTTACTTGTTGGGGGCTCATTTTGTAAATATTTTGATAAGCCAGATATGGTGACACACAGCTGTAAGTGCTGTGACTTGAGAAAACTTGGAGGATGATTTGAGAGAATCATTTGAGCTCACAAGTCTGAGACCAACCTAGATAACACAGCAAAACTTTGTCTTGAAAGAACAAAATGTATGCAACACACCAGGATAAGTGAACATGACCCCTGAGTCTCAGGTCCCCCAGTCCTTTGGGGCACTGAAATCACTGTGTTAGTATGTTAAATACAGATTTCAATGTCCAATTTTGGATTCACAGCAGAATGATTTTGGAAGTTAGCGCTCCTGTGAACATGATGAATGTGCCTAAGACCCGCCAGATATTCTGTAAGAAATGTGGGAAGCACCAACCCTACAAGGTGACATAGTACAAGAAGGACAAGGATTCTTTGTAAGCGGCGTTATTACAGGAAACAAAGTGACTGCGGTGGACAGACTAAGCCTATTTTCCGCAAAAAGGCTAAAACTACAAAGAAGATTGTGCTGAGACTGGAGTGTGTTGAGCCCAACTGCAGATCTAAGAGGATGTGAGAATTTTGAATTGGGAGGGAACAAGAAGAGAAAGGGCCAAGTGATCCAGTTCTAAGCTGATTTTGTTATGAATAAAATCTTGACCTTTCACCCACTTTGATTGCAGTTGGTCTTTTTCAGAGGGAAAAAAATTAAAAGCTTTCATAAATTAAAAAACAAAAATATATATTGAATCCCTTCTAAGATTTTTGCTTCATTGATCTGATGTACTGGGAAAAGTTGTTTTGTTATTGTTATTGCTTTTTGCTTTTGTTTGTTTTTAATTCCTAGGCAAATCTAAAGCCTAGCCAAGGTTATGAGCTATTGAATCAAAGGATCATTAATTTTAAAAAATCTTTATTATTCTGTGTGAACAGGGACATGCATGCTACAGCATAGTTTGTTAAGTCAGTTCCTTCATCATTACATGAGCTCTGGGCTACAACTCAGGCTGTCAGGTTTATAAGCACCCTTACTCCGTGAATCATCTTGCTGGCCTTTTTTTTTTTGGCGGGGGGGGGGGGGGTTCGAGACAGGGTTTCTCTGTATAGCCCTGGCTGTCCTGGAACTCACTCTGTAGACCAGGCTGGCCTTGAACTCAGAAATCCGCCTGCCTCTGCCTCCCGAGTGCTGGGGTTAAAGGCGTGTGCCACCACGCCCGGCCTTCTTTTTTCTTTTTTTAAAGCAGGATGTCTGTGCTGCCCAACACTTAGGTTCAAGTTCAACCTCAGCCCCGGTTGCGGGCTCTACAAGAGCTTGCCACGTGCCAGTTTACAGAGAATGCTTGCAAACCTGTAAGACTCATTTAGCTTTCACCTCTGAGCATAAGTATGAGGAATTCTTATTGTGTTGCTCTTAATATAACATTGAAAGAGAAATTGAAAGTGAAAACATACCATCTCCCCTTAAATGTACTAATTTTTAAAAGCTTTGGTATGCACATACACTTAACCTACTTGTATATCAAGCAATGAGTTATTTGTGTTAAAGAGAGCATATTACACATGGGAGCCTGTATAGTGTAGTGTATGGAATTGGACCTTTGGGTACACAGTATATAGCTGTAAAGTTTTCCTATGTTCTAGTTATTATTATGCTTAGGCATGAGATTGCTGAGTGCATTTAAAATTTGTATAAATTTAGAGTGAGTCCGATTATTGTTCTTTAAAAAAAAAAAAAAAGAAGAAAGAAAGAAAGAAGAAAGAAAATGATGCACCAACTCATACCCCACCAGAGCTAGAAAAGTCCCAGAAACAGGACAGCAGCCTGATGGGAGGCGGGAGGGGAGCCAGTACTTCCTAGCACGTGACCCTTGCCCCGCCTCCTCAGAAACTCGCGCCGCGCAGGCGCAAGACTCAGGGGCTGCGGGAGCTGGGTGTAGAGGGCGGGGCGAGGACCCCAGCACAGTAAGTTAGGTTCTCGCGGTGCGGGAACTGGGTGAGGGGGAGCGGGGCGGAGCTTTCTGGCACGCTCCTTCCGGTTGGACAGCGGCCAGGCCTGCACTTCCTGCGTTGGCAGGCAGCGGTTCCGCATCCTCCGGTGTCTGAGCCGGGAGCGTTTGGTCCGTCGTGGACTGGCATTAGTATCTCGGTGAACTGTTCACCTTGACAGTTGGGCCACAACCGGGACCCGCAGCCATTTAAATACGCTTTCCCGCACTTGTGTCATAAACTATGAAAGCTAATCCTTCTGACGACCCACGCACCCCAAAATATTCTCCTGGGATGGTCGTCGGGACACTGCTGGCTGCCGTGCTGTCCCTAGCGCCGCTCAGTCTAGCAGCTGCGGCCTGTCTTCTTAGCAAATAAAACTGGTGTGAGACCTGCAAAAGCCATGGGGGTGGCTACCAACCTTGCTGCGGTTCCCGCGGCTGCACCCGGCTGTATATAGTAGAGATGCATTAACGTGGTTTTCCTCTGCGCACCCCATGATACAGGCCTCTTAGGAAGCAGTCCCGGATTCAGACCAGGCGAACTCCTTGTCATCTTTAATACCAGACATTGCCAGTAATTCGCTCAGCTGCATGACTTCACTAAATCGGGCAAGTGTTTTACTTTAGATATTTGTGAACACAATCTTGTACATTAGCATTCCTACATTTAAATTCAGAACCATCTTTTCTGATACCTGTATGCATTGCGAATATAAAACTATACATTTTTGCTGAACGGGTTTTGTGGCTTTCAAGATGATTTTCTTTCAGGCCACATGTTTGTTTGGTTTTTTTGTTGTTGTTGTTTTCTTTTATAAATCGATGGCTGATAGTTACATGAAAGTTACACCAAGCAACATGAGTTTACAGATATTTAATTTTGTGAGGCATATTGAACATTTACATGCAAAGTGACCAGTAGTGAAATGTAGCTAGTCATATGTATTTATTATTATCAAACTGCTACTGACTAAAGCATTTCCCTTCCCTGAGCCTAAAAGCAAGGGTGTCACCCTGGAGATAAGCACTGTGATAATTTGTGGGCCAGGTCCCCACTCTAAGAGTCCCTGAGTCATTGCTCAAGAGGAGTGACACATGAGTGTGAGTACCTTTAATTTCATGTCTTTTGTCTCCAGTGACTTTATACTTGAATGAATTATCTGCATTAGAAAGGGGTTTAAAACTGCCGGGGCCATCCACTTACCTAAAACAAATGCTTTTATGTGGAACTCTCACTTTAAGAAACCTAATTTTAGGGGTCTACAAACAACAAAACAATTTTTTATTTTTAAAGACAGTGGTAGAACAGAACATTTTTTATTTTTTATTTTTATTTTTTTGTCAAAAACTGTCTTTATTTTAAAAAATTATGTTCTCCAGCACTATAGCATTTATAAAAAAAAAGTGATTTTGGAGGGAGAGCCAAGGCATTAATTTTTTTCCTAGTGGGAAGACTACAGCAGCAGGATTCTTAACTCAATGTGACAGTAGCTTCCCTGGAATGTATCAGTGCTGCTGTTGCTGCTTCTGCTTCTGCTTCTTCTTCTTCTTCTTCTTCTTCTTCTTCTTCTTCTTCTTCTTCTTCTTCTACAAGAGACTTTTTTTTTTTAGATATTTTCTTTATTTACATTTCAAATGTTATCCCCTTTCGTGGTTTCCCTCCTGAAAACCCCCTCCCTCTGTTCACCAACCCACCCACTCTTGCTTCCCAGTCCCTGCATTCCCCTACACTGGGGCATCAAGCCTGCACAGGACCAAGGGCCTCTCTTCCCATTGATGTCCAACAAGGCTATCCTCTGCTTCATATGCTGCTGGAGTGATGGGTTCCTCCATGTGTACTCTTTGGTTGGTAGTTTAGTCCCTGGGAGCTCTGGGTGTACTGGTTGGTTCATATTGTTGTTCCTCTTATGGGGCTGCAAACCCCTTCAGCTCCTTCGGTCCTTTCTCTAGCTCCTCCATTGAGGACCCTGTGCTCAGTCCAATGGTTGGCTGAAAGCATCCACTTCTCTATTTGTCAGGCACTGGCAGATCCTCTCAGGAGACAGCTATATCAGGCTCCTGTCAGCAAGCTCTTGTTGGCATCCACAATATTGTCTGGGTTTGGTAACTGTATATGGATGGGATGGATCCCCAGGTGGGCCAGTCTCTGGATGGTCTTTCCTTCAGTCTACTCCACACTTTGTCTCTGTATCTCATCCCATGGGTATTTTGTTCCCCTTTCTAAGACAGAAGTATCCACATCTTGGTCTTCCTTCTCTTTGAATTTCATGTAGTCTGTGAATTGTATCTTGGGTATTCCAAGCTTCTGGGGTAATATCCACTTATCAGTGAGTGCATACCATGTGTGTTCTTTTGTGATTGTGTTACCTCACTCAGGATATTTTCTAATTCCATCCATTTGCCTAAGAATTTCATGAAGTCATTGTTTTTAATAGCTGAGCAGTACTCCACTGTGTAAATGTACCACATTTTCTGTATCCATTCCTCTGTTGAGGGACATCTGGGTTCTATCCAGCTTCTGGCTATTATAAGTAGGGCTGCTATGAACATAGTGGAGTATGTGTCCTTATTAAATGTTGGAGCATCTTCTGGATATATGGCCAGGAGTGGTATAGCTGGGTCCTCAGGTAGTACTTTGTCCAATTTTCTAAGGAACCACCAGACTGATTTCCAGAGTGGTTGTACCAGCTTGCAATCCCACCAGCAATGGAGGAGTGTTCCTCTTTATTCACATCCTTGTCAGCATCTGCTGTCACCTGAGTTTCTAATCTTAGCCATTCTGACTACTGTGAGATGGAATCTCGGGGTTGTTTTGATTTGCATTTCCCTGATGATTAAGGATGTTGAACATTTCTTTAGGTGCTTCTCAGCCATTCAGTATTCCTCAGTTGGGAATTCTTTGTTTAGCTCTGTACTCCATTTTTAATAGGGTTATTTGGTTCTCTGGAGTCTTAACTTCTTGAGTTCTTTGTATATATTGGATATAAGCCCTCTATCAACTGTAGACTTTGTAAAGATCTTTCCCAACCTGTTGGTTGCTGTTCTGTCTCATTGACAGTGTCCTTTGCCTTAACAATGCTTTGCAATGTTATGAGGTCCCATTTGTCAATTCTTGATCTTAGAGCATAAGCCATTGGTGTTCTGTTCAGGAAAATTTCCCCTGTGCCCATGTGCTCAAGGCTCTTCTCCACTTTCTTTTCTATTAGTTTCAGTGTTTCTGGTTCTATGTGGAGTCCTTGATCCTCTTGGACTTGAGGTTTGTACAAAGAGATCAGAATGGATCGATTTGCATTCTTGTACATGTTGATTGCTAGTTAAACCAGCACCATTTGTTGAAAAATGCTGTCTTTTTCCCACTAGATTGTTTTTAAAGAAGGAAATCATCTATTCCTCAAATTGGGTAGTTGTCTAGTTTTACAATTTCTTTTATTTAATTAAATGAATCTGTTTATCTCAGCTCTGTTGTATACATGGTGATTATGGTTAGCACTAGTTTGTATTCTTTAAAAACTTATGTGCATGTAAAATGTTCTTATTACAGTATATTAATTGTGTACTGCAACTCACTTTTCAATTAGCTAAATTTAGTTATTCCATGGTGTATGTGTATGTCAGGTTGTGTGCTGTAAATACCTACAAATTTTATGTCAGTGTAAAAAAGCTACACTTTTTAAAAAAGATTTTACTTTAAAAAAAATAGATGAACTATATGTAGGCATATTAGGCATACCTGAACAGTTTATCAATGTAACAAAATTTAAATTTTTAAAGATGAACACATGAACTCACTGTCTGAATGGATTATAATATTCACAGTATTTAATTAAGAACGATATGGGTGTTAATTTTTAAATAATTATCAATACCATAAATGGTACTATTTATGATACAAAAAGAAAACTATTATTTGACAAGTAATACTTTCCTAAGCATGTACAAGGCTCTAATCATACTTCTCTGAAACTGTTATCAGAGACAGAGCCCTCTCTGTTCCTTCCTTATCAGCCCCTTCAAAGTTCTCTATAGTTTTCTTGGTTGGAGACAAACCTTTTAACGTCCTATGTTCAAACACTAAAATTTGAGGGAAGTTTGTATTTGTTTTTATTTGTTTGCTTGTTCGGAGTGGTTAACTTTGAGAGTTAGTCTATATTTATTAGATTTTTGTTAGTTTTTGGTGTGTGCTGTAGATCCACCTTTGAAGGTGAATGTTCCCATTAGAAATTTGTATACTTGATCAAATCAAGCAAAACCAGATGACCAAAGAAAGAGGAAGTTCCAGTTTTCTGTCAGGCACAAATAACCTCCCCTCCCCAAATGATGGTAATGTCCCCTTTACCTTTTTCTTTTAACAGAGTCTTACTATATATACCTGGCTGGTCTGGAACTTACTATGTGGACCATAGCCTTTAACTCAGAGATCTACCTGTCTCAGCCTCTGAGTGCTGGGATTAAAGATGTATGCCACCACACTGGCCCCTTGTTTTTTTTGTTAACATTATTTTTGCTGTTCTATTGTGGAATAATTTTTAAAACAGCATTTATTTTAGTTTTTCATGTAATAATTGTCTTAGTTTGGGTTTTATTGCTGTGCAGAGATACCATAACCATAGCAAGAATAAAAGAAAATATTTAATTTGGGCTGTCTTACATGTAGTCCAGAAGTTTAGTCCGTTATCATGGTGGGAAACATGTCAGCATGCAGTCAGACATGGTGCTGGAAAAGGAGCTGAGAGTTCTCCATCTTCATCCACAAGCAACAAGAAGGGAGTCCCACAGTAGGCCTAGCTTAAGCATATATGAGACCTCAAAGCCCACCTCCACAGTGACACACTTCCTCTAACAAGGCCACACCTATGCCAACAAGGACACATCTCCTAATTGTACCACTCCCTATGGACCAAGTATTCAAACACATCAGTCTATGGGGCTATTCCTGTTCAAACCATCACAACAGTTAAATGCTAAGTTAAGCCCCCCCCCCCTCCAACCCATGTGGTAGGGATAGAACTTGTGGCATGTGCTAGTCTTCCCATTCTTTACCATTGAGCTGCATCCCATCCCAACTAGGTTAATTTGAGCAAGGGTTGGTTCCACAATAGTGGAATTCACAGCCAACAAATTCTAAATCTTGTGTTAAGTCTATACGTGGAATGAAAGCTCTTGCTTCTCAGACCCATATCAAGGCCCATTTGTCCTTCCATTCATGCAGGTTTTAGAACCCAAGCTTGTGATGCTATCAGATATCTTATCTTGCACCTGGTTTAGCTTGCCCCCATTGTTAACAATAGCTAGTGAATTCCCTTTTATTAAAGCTCCCTTCTAATAAACTCACTAAGGGTTTTATTCCTAAGTAAATATTTTCTGTTTTTATAAACTTGCTTTTAAATTGGTCATAATTTTTCCTTCCTAACATTGTAAGGTTTATGGTTTGGAGCCATATAATCTAGGTCCAAGTTCTCTTTAAACAAGTTGGATATGTGGGTACATATACATAAAATGTTAACCTCAAGCTGAAATTATACAATATTATAGCTTCCTGTTTGGTCAAGTAAAAGGTGTGTAAGTGCTTATGGACGTAGCAGTGCCAGTGTAGTTTAGAAGGTAGATTGGGGGTGTCGTCTTCATGTAATTGGAGTATTTGAAGTTAACATGTGCTTCATAATATTTTCAATTTTAGTATATATTTTTAATACTAGGAGCATTTCAAAGTACACTTCTTAGTGTGTTTAATAGTTTCTGCTGGTGATGTGGGATATCATTTTTACTTCATTTCCTTTCTATATGTAATGCTTTATCTTGCATAAGGCATAGTTGTAAACCTCATACTATAATAACAAATTCACACAACTATAAAATTGCTAAGATCAATTGAAAGGTGCTAAAGCAATGGCTCACAGGTTTAAGAGCATTGGCTGTTCTTCCAGAGGACCCAGGTTTGATTTTCAGTTCCAACATGGTTCATGCAGTCCTCTGTAACTCCAGCTCCAGGGATCTGATACTGTCCTACAGCCTCCTTACGTGTCAGCCAAGTATGAACATGTGGAACACAAACATACATGCAAGAAAAATACCCATAAATATAAAATAACTTTTTAAAAGTGTGAATAAAAAATGGAAATAAAACCCTGGATTGCTTCAAAACTCTAGAATTATTTCATTTTGATTTGGAAGATTTTGTCCGATATAAACATATACTGAGGGCTGGTGAGATGGCTCAGCGGGTAAGAGCACCCGACTGCTCTTCCGAAGGTGATGAGTTCAAATCCCAGCAACCACATTGTGGCTTACAACCACCCGTAATGAGATCTGACGCCCTCCGCTGGTGCATCTGAAGTCAGCTACAGCGTACTTATGAAGAATAATAATAAAAAACAAATCCTTGGACCAGAGAGACCAACCGGAGCGAGCGGGGCTGTCTGGAGCTAGCTGGGCTGTCTAGAGCGAGCAGGGCCGAACGGGGTCGGCCGGAGCGAGCGGGGCCAACCGAAGCAAGCAGAGCCGATCGGAGCGAGCAGGACTGACTGGAGCGAGCGGGGCCATACGGAGGCCAGCGGCCAGAGCGAGTGGAGCTGGCTGGAGCGAATGGGGGTCGAGCAGAGCGAGCGGGGTTGACCGGAACAAGGGAAAAAAATTATAAAAAAAAACCCCAAACCATATACTGAGGCCTTCTAAGATGATCAAAGAATTATTTGGGTATTGAAAACACACACATAGCATTTGGTGCTAGAGAGAGATAGCTTAGTTGTTAGGGTTCTTACCATATATGCATAGAGCTCTGGATTTGATCTCAAACACTGCATAAACCTGGTGTGGTAACTAAGGCCTGTAATATTAGCGCTAGAGAAATGGAAGCAGAAAGATCAGGAGCACAAGGCTAGACGAGACACATGAGACCTATGTAAAAAACACCTTGTAAACATCTGTGTAGCTTTGCATCTGCTGAGTGGACACAGTGGCTGTTTTTGAGGGTGGGTCATAGCTATAGCCCTTGAGACTGTCTCTATGAATAATGTTGAATAATTTCTTAGCCCTGATTTTTTTCTTTACATTTTAACTTCTACATTTGGCCCAAAAAGTGAAATGCCAGACAAAACTTAGAAATGTAGGCAAAAGAGAGCTAAAATGACTATGTTATGGATATAAATTTTTAGTTAGATTATAACCAATATTTGGTTTGGGGGAGGTATAAAAAATACTTCAGTTTACAAAAAGGGGGCAGGATAGTTTGAGCTTTTTGCTAACAACCAGTTTTAGAACAGTGCAGCTTCAGTTTGTTTGTTTGTTTTTTCATGTATATATGTAGTGATATTTTTGCCTCATTGACTGCCTTTATTTCTCTTTGCTTATTACCTACCTGAGTGAATTAGTTGCATGTAGTCATTAGGTGTGGCCTTCCCCCTCTGTGCTGGTCTTGCCTTTCTTGGTGTCTTCTACTTGTGCTCTAATGAGAAGGGCTTTAGGGATTGGTTATTCCTCCCACATCAGAAACCCTCTGGCTCGGATGCTTCTCTTTGTGGAGCATCTTTCTATTCTCTGTGCTTTTATACTAGCCCTGTTATCATCCATTTTCCAGAGAGCCCAGAGCACTGTTTTAAAAGGGGGACCATGTAAAACTTCCTTGCTATACATCAGTTAGTGACTTCCCAGGGCTAGAAAAGGGAAGACCCTTTGTTTCTACCAGTGCACTGCAACTAGTTTTTATCTCTAGCCAAGTGTCAGGCAATTTTGTGCATTGTTTGCCAGTTTATATTCTGTTCCTCAGGTCTTAAGTTTGCTCTTTGTTCAGTATGGAATTCTCCTCCACCAGTGCTTCACACATCTGGCTTGTTCTAGTGTAGGGGTTTCAACTTGATTATCTCAGTGACTCTACAGTCCATTCTTTGCAAAATGTCCTCACCCTGACACTTTCTTTCACAGGTCACCTAGAATAATTTCATTATGTTTTACTTTAATGTGTCATTCATATTTACATATTCATTATCAACCATGTCGTGTAGAACATAGTCCTTGGGAGGCAGAAGGCTTGCATGTCTTAACTCCCAAAGTGGCACCACATAATCATTGATCAGAAAGCATTCATAAAATATTCATCTCTAGCCAAGAGAAAACTTTGAAGGAGAATCTAAAGATAGCTCATTTGTAATTCTGTGGTAGCTTTTGAAAATAACCACCTTGGTCATTCCTCAAGAAGCCTCTCTGTTGGTATTGTGAATGGTTGTGATTAGAGTTTACCATGACACTGTTACCTTCGTCATCTCTCATAAGCTTTGAATTTTCTTACATAATAAAAGAATTGACTCTGCTTCAAGGAAACAGTCCAGGTACCTATAGGACCCTGCACTTTAGCATTTTCTGTTAGTGGGTGAGCTTGCTTTGTGAAGTCACATAATGGTCCTGAAACCCCAACAGTGATGTGTGAAGATGACTCTTCTCACATGGAGTCAGTAGAGTGTGAACATAATGTTAAGGTATCCATGAGCCACTGAGTCACTTTCTGGTTTAAAAAAAAAAAGGCTGAATATCTATTCTCAGGAAATAAAAAAAGTGCATGACCTGTAATCCTCTTGTATAAGTTAATCAAAGGGGAAAAAATTAGTGTCTGTCTGTGAATGTGGAACAATCTAGTCACACTTCTCTCATAGAGGACACCTAGTTGGATACAAAAAAATTAGCTATGTGTTCATGCACTTCAAGTGAGCCACTTTGGCAGGGCATCCATGGGACTCCTTTAGCAGAATAAGTGCAGAAAACAACTGGTTATTCTTTAGTATTGAATTTGATAAGGAATGAAAGTGTAATGAAGCTGTAGTCTCTTCAGTCTTATGCATCTGCTCTGAAATTCCCTTCTTGAGTTTTGAAAGTAACCTATGTTTTCCCTGACAGTGGGGAGTCTTCTTGGTTTGGTGGATGTTTGTTTTTTAAATCAAATTAAAAATGAACAAATATTTTGTTCTGTACATCTATAGAAAAATACATTCATTAATTTCAAGAAATCCAGACTAGAAAAGAATACTTAAAATGTTTTCCTCCTTCTTTCCTCCTTTCTCCCCTCCTCTCCTCTCCTCACATCACTAAATAGCATGGACCCTGAAATCTCTAAGTGCATTTCTAAATGTCCTCTCCTCACTAAATAGCATGGACCTTGAAATCTCTGAACAAGATGAGGAAAAGAAGAAATATGCTTCCGTCTGTGTTGGCAGAGAAGAGGACATTAGAAAATCAGAAAGAATGACAGCTGTTGTCCATGACAGAGAAGTGGTCATTTTCTACCACAAAGGGGAATATCATGCTATGGACATTCGCTGTTACCGTAAGATTTGTTTTTATTTGTCAAATTTCTACTTGTTTATCACAAAACCATCAAAATTCAATTTAGTGACTGGATATATCAATTACTTTTCAGATTCTGGAGGGCCCTTACACTTGGGAGAAATTGAGGTATGTAAAATTAAATTTACCCTAAACAAACTCAAATGTTTCCTACATTCTTATTATTTTATTTTTATTTCAAAGATTGCTATTTGTCATTATTCTTGCCTGTTCATACCTTAAAATGTAAAGAAAATCATTTTCCAGAATTTCCATACTTGCTATTATGTCCTTTGAACTAGCAATTATACCCTGTTTTATACTCTGTGAATATAATTGCACAAATGTTTGATTATATATAGGAAAAGCTTGTTGCAGTATCATTATAATAGAAAGGAGACATAAAAACAGAACACAAGGAAATCCAAAACATCATCAGATCCTACTACAAAAGGCTATACTCAACAAAACTGGAAAACCTGGATGAAATGGACAATTTCCTAGACAGGTACCAGGTACCAAAGTTAAATCAGGATCAGATTAACAATCTTAACAGTCCCATTTCCTCTAAAGAAATAGAAGGAGTCATTAATAGTCTCCCAACCAAAAAAAAAAAAAAAAGCCCAGGACCAGATGGGTTTAGTGCTGAGTTCTATCAGACCTTCAAAGAAGACCTAATTCCAACTCTCCTCAAACTATTCCACAAACATAGAAACAGAAGGTACTCTACCCAATTTATTCTATGAAGCCACAATTACTCTGATACCTAAGCCACAGAAAGATCCAACAAAGAAAGAGAACTTCAGACCAATTTCCCTTATGGATATTGATGCAAAAATACTCAATAAAATCCTCACAAACCGAATCCAAGAACACATCAAAATGATCATCCATCATGACCAAGTAGGCTTCACACCAGGGATGCAGGGATGGCTTAATATATGGAAATCTATCAACGTAATCCACTATATAAACAAACTCAAACACAAAAATCACATGATCATCACATGAGATGCTCAGAAAGCATTTGACAACATCCAACACTCCCTGAAGGGCAGTGGTGGCGCATGCCTTTAATCCCAGCACTTGGGAGGCAGAGGCAGGCGGATTTCTGAGTTCGAGGCCAGCCTAGTGTACAGAGTGAGTTCCAGGACAGCCAGGACTACACAGAAAAACCCTGTCTCTAAAAAACTAGAAAAAAGAAAATCCAAGCCACTTCATGATAAAAGTCATGGAAAGATCAGGAATTCAAGTCCCATATCTAAACATAATAAAAGCAATATACAACAAACTAGTAGTCAACATCAAACTAAATGGAGAGAAACTCGAAGCAATCCCACTAAAATCAGGGACTAAACAAGGCTGCCTACTTTCTCCCTACCTATTCAATATAGTACTTGAAGTCCTAGCCAGAGCAATTCGACAACAAAAGGAGGTCAAGGGGATACAAATTGGAAAGGAAGAAGTTAAAATATCACTATTTGCAGATGATATGATAGTATATATAAGTGACCCTAAAAATTTCACCAGAGAACTCCTAAACCTGATAAACAGCTTCAGTGCAGTAGCTGGATATAAAATTAACTCAAACAAATCAGTGGCCTTTTTCTACACAAAGGATCAACAGGCTGAGAAAGAAATTAGGGAAACAGCACCCTTCACAATAGTCACAAAAAAATATAGAATACCTTGCTGTGACTCTAACTAAGGAAGTGAAAGATCTGTATGACAAGAACTTCAAGTCTCTGAAGAAAGAAATTGAAGAAGATCTCAAAACATGGAAAGATCTCCCATGCTCATGGATTGACATGATTAATATACTCAAAATGGCTATCCTGCTGAAAGCAATCTACACATTCAATGCAATCCCCATCAAAATTCCAATTCAATACTTCACTAAGTTAGAAAGGGCAATTTGCAAATTCATCTGGAATAACAAAAAACCTAGGATAGCAAAAACTGTTCTCAACAATAAAAGAACCTCTGGTGGAATCACCATGCCTGACCTCAAGCTGTATTACAGAGCAATTGTAATAAAAAACAAAACAAAACAAAACTGCATGATACTGGTACAGCGACAGACAGGTAGACCAATGGAATAGAATTGAAGACCCAGAAATGAACCCACATACCTATGATCACTTGATCTTTGACAAGGGAGCCAAACGCATCCAGTGGAAAAAAGACAGCATTTTCAACAAATGGTGCTGGCACAACTGGCAGTTATCATGTAGAAGAATGAGAATTGATCCATTCTTATCTCCTTGTACAAAGCTCAAGTCTAAGTGGATCAAAGACCTCCACATAAAACCAAGGACACTGAAATTTATAGAGGAGAAAGTGGAGAAAAGCCTTGAAGATAGGGGCACAGGGGAAAAATTCCTAAACAGAACAGCAATGGCTTGTGCTGTAAGATCAAGAATTGACAAATGGGACCTCATAAAATTGCAAAGCTTCTGTAAGGCAAAAGATAATGTCAATAAAACAAAAAGGCCACCAACAGATTGGGAAAGGATTTTTACCAATACTAAATCTGATAGGGGACTAATATCCAATAGATACAAAGAGCTCAAGAAGCTGAACTCCAGAAATTCAAGTAACCACATTAAAAATGGGGTATAGCACTAAACAAAGAATTCTCAACTGAGGAATACTGTAGGGCTGAGAAACACTTGAAAGAAATGTTCAACATCCTTAATCATTAGGGAAATGCAAATCACAACAATCCTGAGATTCTACTTCTCACCAGTCAGAATAGCTAAGATCAAAAATTCAGGTGACAGCAGATGCTGGCGTGGATGTGGAGAAAGAGGAACACTATTCTATTGCTGGTGGGATTTCAAGCTGGTACAACTACTCTGGAAATCAGTCTGGTGGTTCCTCAGAAAATTGGACATATTACTACCGGAAGATCCAGCAATACCTCTCCTGGGCATATACCCAGAAGATGTTCCAACTGGTAATAAGAACACATGCTCCACTATATTCATAGCAGCCTTATTTATAATAGCCAGAAGTTGGAAAGAACCCAGATGTCCCTCAACAGAGGAATGGGTACAGAAAATGTGGTACATTTACACAATGGAGTACTACTCAGCTATTAAAAACAATGAATTTATGAAATTCTTGAGCAAATGGATCTATCTAGGGGATATCATCCTGAGTGAGGTAACCCAATCACAAAAGAAGTCACTTGATATGCACTCACTGATAAGTGGATATTAGCCCAGATACTTGAATACTCAAGATACAATTTGCAAAACACAAGAAAATCAAGACGGAAGACCAATATGTGGATACTTCATTCCTTCTGAGAATAGGGAACAAAATTCCTATGGAAGGAGTTACAGAGACAAATTTTGGAGCTAAGATAAAAGGATGGACCATCCAGAGACTACCCCACCGAGGGATCTATCCCATAATCAGCCACCAAATGCATACACTATTGCACATGCCAGCAAGATTTTGCTGAAAGGACCCTGATACAGCTGTCTTGTGTGAGGCTTTGCCAGTGCCTGGCAAATACAGAAGTGGATGCTCACAGTCATCTATTGCATGGAACACAGGGCCCCCAATGGAGGAGCTAGAGAAAGTACCCAAGGACCTGAAGGGGTCTGCAAACCTATAGGTGGAACAACAATATGAACTAACCAGTACCCCCAGAGCTCGTGTCTCTAGCTGCATATGTAGCAGAAGATGGCCTAGTTGGCCATCATTGGGAAGAGAGGCCCCTTGGTCTTGAAAACTTTATATGCCCCAGTACAGGGGAATGCCAGGGCCAAGAAGTGGGAGTGGGTATGGGTAGGGGAGCAGGGCGTGGGGAGGGTATAGGGGACTTTTGGGATAGCATTTGAAATGTAAATGAAGAAAACATCTAATAAAAAATTGAAAAAAAAAAGGGAGAAAAAAGGGTAAATGAAAATAAATAAAGAAAATGGGGAAAAATGTGTGAATATTAAGAGCAAATAGAGTAGTTCCAATAAGCCTGTATTTCTAAAACATTCATTTTTATTTATATATGTATAGTTTGAATTTTATGAGTATGTATTTTCAGTATAATAAAGGAAATTCAGTATATTATATTACAATAATAATATTCATTTTAACAAAAGGTTTTCAAAGTATTTGAGAAAAATCAACTTTTGTAATATTACCAAAAAAATTTGGGAAAATTGCCTTTGCTTTCTTATACTCCAAAACTAGTTATCTAATTTCTTTTTTTCATTTTGTTTTGTTTTGTTTTGTCTAATTACTATAAAGTACAAGCCTGCATGGTAACCATATATATTTCTGTTCCAAATACAGGACATATATTTGTTATGAAAATGTCACTATTTGCTGATACCTGTATGGTAACTGTATCAGCAATCCTTGGTTTCTGGTACAGTGGGCTGTAAGCACCTTTTGATGAGAATAGTAGTATTGCAGGCTACAAAGACCCTGCTACTTGGCATGTGAGCTGTAGCCTGCACTCTTGGCATGTTGGACCCTCTTAGACATGCAGAACCCTAGTCCCCCAGAGCTTACTGAATTTAAACAGACAGCTGTGTTTAAAGCAGATTCAGGTGTTCCTTAAGGCTTGGCAGCATTTCATTAAGACATTAAAAGTGGGGATCACAAATTGCCTTGCACACATGTCTTTAGTAATGCCTAGGTATTACAGCTCTTCTGGAAGCCAGTGAAAATTCCTCTAGAGGCACTAGAAGCCCTGCCCCCCTTCTGCCAATGAAGTGACTTTAATGTAGATATCTACTGGCTATGAGGCAGTGAGGTCTTCTGCCAGCTAGACCTCCCCTGCTGGAGCTCACTTAAGTTCTAGCTACAGAAGGAGCTTGATTGTCCTCAGATTAGGTTTGCTTTGTGATGAATAACTTGTGGGTAGGAGGAGAAGGCAAGGCCTTCTATTTGTTATGTTTATCTACTTTCGGGGGGTGGGGGGGGGGACAGCCTTGTGGAGTCTGCTGCCCTTGTCTGCCTATCTGGGTTTCTGGGCCTGAAAACACTGTGTGCCTTCCCCTACAGAGCTCTCCCACTGGCAGACTCCTCTTTGTTTCTGAGACAGTCTCACTGTGTGGCCTCAAGCTCAGGAGCTTCTTGCCTCGGCTCCCAAGTGAAGGCTGGGTTGCTGGTCCGTGCCGTTCCTCTTAGTGCCGTTCGTTAGCCCAGTTCTCCTGCATGAGATTAAATCTGAGATCTATCCTAAACACTTTAAGGTCAAGACTATTAAATCTGTTATTTTTTTCCCCTCCAGGATTTCAATGGACAATCATGTATAGTTTGCCCCTGGCATAAATATAAAATCACTTTGGCAACAGGAGAAGGATTATACCAGTCTATAAATCCTAAAGACCCATCAGCAAAACCCAAGTGGTGCTCCAAAGGAGTAAAGCAAAGGGTTCACACCGTGACGGTGGATGACGGCAATATCTATGTGACACTTTCTAAGGAACCATTTAAATGTGACTCTGATTATTACGCCACTGGGGAATTCAAAGTGATTCAGAGTTCTTCCTGATAAAAAATGTACAGCAACAAAAATAAAATAAAGTAAGAGGTGTGTATGTTTGAAAATATTTTAAAGTAATTTTGTTTCAGTACCAAAGATGGAATTTTTTTTCCAACATAGGTACATGTATCTCGTCAGGCAGGGGCTGGAGAGACGGGCCAGTGGCTAAGGGCTCTTGCTGTTTTTTCAGAGCACCTGAGTTCAGTTCCTAGCACTATATAAAGTGGCTCAAAGTTCCCTATGATCTGATTCCCCCTCCAAGGGATCTGATGCCCTCTTCTGGTCTCTGTGGGCATCTGCACATACAAGTCATTTACACATAAATAAAAATAAAAGCAGATATTTTTTAAAGCCTTAAATTTGAAAAGTTTAAAAACACATTTACTTTAGTATGATTTCAGGGCCCTCACCCAGGTCAACAGAATACATTTCATATTTCTCAGGACTGATTGGAATCTGTACATTATAGGCTTGAGATGATCAGTTTAAGAAGCATAAAGATAACTTAGAGTAAACACAGTTGATAACAGATAAAGCAGAAAACTTAACAGGAAAATGTAAATGAGGCAAAGACTTGTTTTCCCAATCACATTGTGTTTTGGAAAGTTTTCATAATTCAAACTCAGTTGCTTCAGCAGTTCCCAGCAGTCCTCTGTTCCTCTTGCATTGATGTGTCCACAGATTGCTGACTTCCTGTATTTAATTACAATTTTTACAATTTTAAAGGTAAAATTTAAACACACTGAGATTCTCGAATTTTAGTTGTATATTATACATTTGCTTACAAATGTTTAGCACATGTTTTACATGTTAAAACTGCCACCAAAAATTGAGGCCAATGTATATGTTAAACTTAAAGATGAGAAACTTAAAGCTTGTTCCAGCATTTTGAGGCAGAGGCAGAAGGATCTATGTGAATTAGAGGCTAACCTGGGCTACATGGTGAGTTCTAGACAGCCAGCACTACATAGTGAGAGCCTATCAAAGAAGGGGTCTGGGGAGTTATAGATAGGAAGACCCAGGAAAACTTAGCTTGGCCTTAACTTAGTCTCTTTTCAGGGCTGATTCACCACACACAGTGACACCCTAACCAAAATATATGTAAAGTCTCCTATTCAACGAACCAAAGAACTTTACTTACATGAACCTTTCAAATAAAAGTTTAAAAGAATTTTAGAGAACATTGTGTATGTGTATACAGTTTCCCATAAATGTGTAGACAGCAGAGGTGTAGTATTTTGTTCCTCAGAGTTTACAAGCAGGGTTGATGTTCTCTTGGTATACACTGTTTCAGTACATCAGTTAGTTGTGGCCAGTGCTGTTCTGGCTGCCTGGGACCCATATCATTCTTGTTATTCAGTGTTTAGAGCAACACCCTGGGTGTCTGTCATGCAGAACCTAGAACTCTGTAAAATGTTAAGTGTAAATGGGGCCAGAAAGGATATGTAGGTTATAAATTCATCATGAAGACTTAAAAATACAACCAAATCTCAAAGCATAGGAATTTTCATGATGTGAGGTGAATTGATTCATTGTTGTAAAGATCAGTGAGAGGCCTGGAGAGATGGTTCAGGGATGCAGTGCACACTGCTCCTTCTGAGAGTGCTGTGCTTTGGTTCCCAGCACCCACATTAGTGGCTCACATATGCTTGCACCTTTTGCTGTACAGTAGTAGTAGTACATTTCCTTTTCTTTGGGGATATGGGTTACATGACAGAAGATACTTGCTTCTTATTTCTAAAAATGCTAGTAAGCCAGGCTTATTCAAGTGTTTACACCAGCAGTTAGTTACTCATGCGACTGAGAAAATGTGTCATCTCTGAGGGGAATTCATACCAGTCTAGTATTTCTTGAATGGCCACAAAATCTTATCATGCATTAGAATGTAAAGTGCCTCAAAGAAACTAAAGTCATTCCTTTAGGCAAAAACTAGGACCTTGGTTTATAGAGCCAAGTATAGCAGCATTTCTGTCAGGAGCCAGTGGCAGTGATGACTAATATGGACTGGGATTCCTGTTCTTAATCTGTGTCTTTAAATTTGAAAAATGAAAGTGGTCACTTTGCCAGGTTCTGTGGTATAAGCTGAGGAAGAAGGATCATTTGATCCAGGAATTCAGAGTTAGGATGAAGATATATAGCCATACTCCATGATTGAAGCACAACTCCCACTTTATTACATCCTGTCCTAACATACAGAAATCTCATCAGATTTGCAAGTAACATTTTGTTTTCACAAATGTATGGTATCTATAAATGTCAAGTCCTTCATAATTTCCCAAGTCAGTTATAAAGTCATCAGCAGGGAGACTCAGCTCTACAGCCTGCAAATAGAAATATATTCTTACTACCTCTGAAAAAGATGTGTAGCATTTTTTTAAAGTTTTTTGTCTGCCTGTATATATGTGCACCACACTCACCTGGTGCCGGCAGAAGCCAGAAGAGAGTATTAGATCCCCAATGACTGCGGTTACAGAGTTGTGAACTACCATGAGGATGCTAAGAACCATATCTAGGTTCTCTATAAGAACAGCAAGTGTTCTTAACTGTTGGGCCATCTCTCCAGACCCAAAATGCATGACATTTTGTTACGAAAATTTCCTTTCCAGATGAACATTCAGAACACTTCTTAAATAAAAATTTAAAGGAAGTATGAGCACATCCATATTATAAACACAGTGTAAGTTCTAACAACAAAATATGAATTCTCTTATTAAAATAACTGTATGGCTAGGGCTGGGAAGATAGCTCAGTAGTTAAGAGATGTTCTGCTCTTCCAGAGGACTTGGTTCAATTGCCAGCATCCCTAGAGTTCTGACACTCTCTTTTGGCCTGTGCAGGTACTTGCATATATACATATGAAAAGTAAAAATTTAAAAATCCTGGATAGTGTTGGGGTTTGGCGACTATATGTGTGATGGGTCGGGGAAGTGCTTGCTTGCTGGAGTCTGATATGGTCTCCTGAGAGGCTCTGCTAGAGCCTGACAAATACAGAGGCAGATGCACCCAGTGGACCATTGGACAGAGTGCAGGGTCCTTGACGGAGGAATTAAAGAAGGGACTGAAGGAGCTGGGGGGGGGGGGTTGCAGCCCCTGGCAGGGGGTGGTGGTGGAGCAACAGTGTCAAAAGGTCAGACCTCCCCACCCCCCAGCTCCCAGAAACTGGATCACCAACCAAAGAGTACACATGGAGGGACCCATGGCTCCAGCAGCATAAGTGGCAGAGGATGACTTTGGTGGACATCAGTGGGAGAAGCGGCCCTTGGGCCTGAGGGGGTTCGATGCCAAAGTGTAGGGAACTGCCAGAACAGGAAGGCAGGAGCTGGTGGGTGGGTGGATGGGTGGGAGAGCACCCTTATAGAGGCAGGAGGAAAGGAATGGGATAGGGGCTTCCAAAGGGGAGACCTGCAAAGAGGATAATATTTGAAATGTAACTAAATATTTAATAAAGGGGAAAACAACAACAACAAAATACTGGATAGTCATACATATATCGTACATCAAGATTCACTTTATTTTCTATGCCATACAGAAAATACAATGATACAAGAGGATGATGTCATAGTTTTCCTTACCCTGTCCCTTCTTAAAAGAACATTCAGTTTATATAAATTGGTCCTCTGGTATGTCTGATGAAATTTACCTGTGGATAGATAACTATTGAGCACTCTAAAGTGGTATTTGTGTTTGTATTTCTCATTCATTCAGTTCAGCCAATTGGTCAAACACGGAATGTAAAACCTGGATCTTGTTACTCTGCTTGTTGGCAGGAGGCTTGGGCTGATCTAAAAGGTTGTCTGGCTTCTCTGGCAATGACCTGTAAGGTTTTGCTTTGATTTCACTTTCAGAAAACATGGGCTCCCGGAGCGTGGGCTCAGAGAAGGCTTTCCTAAAATTCTCGCTCTCTCTATTTTGCCTTATGGATTCTTCTTCTTGGAAAATCTTCTTTATCTTTGCCAGCACAGCATTAACACAGACTGCCTGTAGCAAAATCCAAAACAAAATAAAACAAAAATGTTGAAAAATAATGTTTCCTTTAAAGGTACTAACAACCACGGACAAAAAAAGTAACTTGTCTAACATAGTCAATCTACATGTTCTAATTTAAAAAGCCTTTCCTTTGAGGAAACCCTGACTCATGGCAAGTGATAGATTGATTCTTTATCCTTAATATGGAAAGGTGCTTAACTAAAACATGCATAAAAATAACTTCAGAAGTGAGAAGTGCAACAAGTTTTATTATTCAACTTATTCTGTATCACTACTGATGCCGATGACAGAGCCAAGAGTGAAGGAAGCAGCTATTCCATGAAGCTACACAGAACTAGTTTGCCTTGCAGAAGAACTGCCTCCAGATGACATGAGGACAGTAAACACTCAGGGCTTCCTTCCTCTCCTTCAGATTTCAGAGAACCTTACTTTTCTCCTAGAGCTTTTATTGTAACAGTACATTGCTTATGTGCCCTTATATGGAGCTATCACAATGATACTGCATGCATGGATATTGCATTGCACCCTAATCTTGCCCTCTTTCCATCCTCACACCAGTCCCTTGCCCTTCCCTAGTAGTCTTTCCACTAGCTTATGTCTTTTTAAAAATCATTCTAGTTTCCACACAATGAGATAAAACATACTATACTTTTCTTTGTCTTTTGTATTCTAAATGACCTCATGCTCCATTATTTTAATTTTTCCCAAATGTTATAATTTCATTTCAAAGGTTTCCTTTGCATTGATATAGATGATCGTGACATTTTGTCTTAATTCTATTTAATATTATATTAAATGTATTGGTTTACAAATGTAGATCCATCCTAGCATCCCTGAGATGAAGCTGACAGCTCTGATGATATTTTAATATATATTTCAATTTGCAAGTATCTTATTAAGGATTTATTCACCTAATTAATTTCAAAGATAATCATTATCAAAGATTATATTATATAGTTTTCTCTTCCCTCCCTTTTCTTCCTTTCTCAGTTTTTTAGATTTGTAAACCTTATATTAATGACTTAAAATATGTTTTGAAAAATAGTGTTTTGTGTTTTGATTAAAAGAATGTGTTTTGCTACTGTTGTATGGAATATTGTATAGAATATTTAATAAATATTAAATCATTGACCCTTGCTGTATTTAACTCTAATGTTTGTTGATATTTTTGTCCCAATGGTCTGTGTGTTGGTGTGAGCAGGGATACTGAAGTCACCCACTTGGATTGACACAGTGGTATTGTAGTCTTAGCTCTCCCTGTATGCTGTGCAGTATTTGTTTAATAAGATTGAGTGATCCAACCTTTAGTGTATATGGATTTATAACCATTATGTTTCAATGGATTGTTCCTCTTATAGTTTGGATGTGAAATGTTCTCCACAGACTCATGGGCTGAAGGCTCAGATAATGGACCTATTTTGGGAGGTGCTGGTAATTTTAGGTGATGGGTACTTCCTATAGTAAATATTTCATTGGAAGCATATTCTAGAGGTTCTACCTTGCATTGTTCACATCCCCTCCCCGTGCCTGTCATTAAATTATCAGCTTCTGCCACCTGCCTCCACTGCCATCTTTGGGCTCCAATGTGAAAGCTGTGGAGAAAACTAGCCTTCACTGAAAGATCTGACACCATGAGCCAAAAATCAACCTTTCCTTTTTTAAATTTGTTTCTTTTAGTTATTTCTTTCAGTAATGAAAAGCTGCCTAGGACAGTTCCTTTTGCTGATATATAGTGATCTTGTTTTTTTATCTTTTCTGAATATTTTGGCTTGATGTATGTATTTTTTTATGTGAATATAGATTCTCCTGCTTGGCTTTTGGTTTAATTTTTTTAGAATATAATTTTCTGGTATTTCATCTTTAGTTTTTGTATGACTTTGTTAGGGATGTGAGTTTTTGGCAGGCAGCATTTCTTGGATCTTGTTTTATAATCCAATAAATCACTTTGAAATTTTATGTGCGCATGTATACTTGTTATGTGTATATGTGGTATGTATATGTGTAGGCATGTGCACATGTGCATAGAGTTGAGAGTATTTTGGTATGGCTTAGCTTACTGAACCTAGACTTATCAGTTCACTTATGCTAGTTTGCAATAAACTCCAGAAATTCACTTGTCCCTCCTCACCTACCAACAACCAATGTTCAGGTTCTTGCTGTGTGACATACCCAGCTTTTTGTATATATAAGGGATCCAAACTTTTCATTTCTTTCACTTCTACTTGGTTCTAAATCCTTTTTTGCACTGGGAACATATGGAAAGTTTTCTGCTGTTATTTCACTTACAATATGTTTCTCTGTGTCTTCTATAACTTGGCTTATTCATCAGCGCTAGTTATTCATAAATGTATCCTTCTCACCTTGTCACTCTTTTTAACCATTTATATTGTTCATAACTTATCTTTTGCTCAGTCTTTCATATCAGATACTATGCCTTCCAGTCGACCTTGTTTATTGGTGAGGCTTGAATGAATTTCCCTTTTTCTAGTTTGTTCAGTTCTTTTTCTGAGTTTCATTTCATCGCTTTTATTGGTTTATTTTATTCAGCTGTTTGTATTCTATTCAAACTCATCATTTTAAAAGCAGTCTTTTGAATCCTTTGGCACTCATATGCTTCAGTATCTTTGGGTTCATTTAAAAACTGTCAGAGGAGTGGTGCTGCTTTGCTTTCTTCATAGTTCTTGTATTTCTACATTCAAATTATTACATCTACTAGAATGGATATCTTTTCTATTTTATGCAAGGGTCTTCTTAATAAGAAGCCTTCTTCTGAGAGTTTTGTATGAACTATCACTCAAAGATGAAAGTAATCCCAGTAACAACAGGAAAACAAGCCTTCTGGACATAGAAACACAACAAGCAAATAAGAAACAAAACAGCAAAACCACCACCAATAACAATAGAAAAGAAAGAGTCAGAAATATACAGAATAAACTAAGAACAGTAAAACAGACATTTTAAAATCTAATTAAAAGAAAAAGTAAAGAAAAATAATGTAAGAAAATAAGAAAACACTAAAAACTTCCTCCTAGCTGAGGTCCATGAATTGAGAAAGTTAACTTCTTTGTCCTCCATCTGCCAACTGTGATTGGTGAGGAAGGGGGATAGTCAGACACATAGATAAGGACTGTGGTCATTAAATTTTACCCCTAACAGGCAGCACTGTATACTGGCTGAGCCTTGTTCTGCAATGCCTTGCATTTTCTGCTTGGCTTGGTCAAGGATACGCTTGTGGCAGAGCTGTATTCATAGCAAAGGTTTTTGGTATGCATGCTAAGAAGCCGTCATGCCCCAGCAGTGGTAATAGGGCTGGGTGGGCACTCCTCCTTTCTTGAAGTTTGGTTCTACATGATCCCCAATAATCTTTGATAGGTGAATGCTCTCTTACTCCAGATGCCCCCCATCTCTATCTCCCAGGGCACTGGCAAATGTCCAAGCCAAAGTGTATCTTTAGAGGTCCAACAGAGTGTGGGAAAAAGACTACTGCCTTCTGACTGGTGTCAGGATGGTATGTGGGGGTTGGTGGGGGAAGTGTTCTTCTACTGTCCCTTCTCTGAGCACTTCCAACCCAGTTCCTACAACAAAACACTTGCACTTCTCCTTCCCACAGAGGAAGGTGTCACTGACCACTGTGCCCTGCAGTTTGCAGTTTCCAGTGTCTCTGAATTTTGACCATTCTGTGTAGTCTGAAATCCAGAGTAATTTAGTCTTTAAAGTGCCCTTCTCACAGCAAATCCTGGCTCCAAACTCTAAGAAAAGTGCGAGCAATGAGTCCCCTTCAAAATAAACCATAATACCGAACATGTAAGGCTTGCATGGACAATGGGTATTTCCACTGCTAAGACAGTCTGATGGATCACTGTGACTGTCTGCACTCTGCCTTACTGGGTATTCTGGCATGGAGACATACACTCAGCCCTGTTGGGGCCAAAGTTGAAGTTTCCAATTGCTTTGTGCTTTTCTCCGAGTTGCCTTGCTCTTTCTTTGTGTCTTTTAGCTCCTTTTCACCTTTCTTGATGCCTATAGCTTTTTCCTTTTTCTTTCCTCAGAATATACTTTGTTGTACTGACTCTTCCTACTTGCATAGTCATGCAAAGAACGTTTCTGTTCTACCATCTTCCTAAAGAAGGCATCAGTGCAGTGCTTTGAAGGTAGATTCAGTTCTGGTTTTCTTGAAAGGATAACAGTGAAGGTTTGAGGCCTCTGGCTGCTCTCCTGCCTCCTGACCCTCCTACTCCTCACTGTAAAACACAGCAACACACATGCTCCCTTTGTTCCCTTTATTTTTGATTCTGACTTCTCTACCTCTTGCTTGCTGGGATTACAGGCTTGAACAACCATGTCTGATTAATATATTCATATATACACTACTTGAAACCTAACCTAAGGCTTTTGTGCACACTAAGCAAGAACACTACTGAGCTGCATTATATTCCCAGCCCTTCCTGACCAATCTAGAAGCAGCTAGTCAACTTATATACACACACAAACACACAGAAACCAGCTGTTTGGATTTTAATTTGGATTGCATCAAACTTATAGGTTGTGGGAAAAAATTAGTACTATTATATGTTGTAATATGATAAAAGTTTAAAAATGTATAACAACTATGATGAAATTATAAAAATTGTTAAGAGAAGTTTCAAAAGGTCAAAGTAAACAAAGGATATGTCATGATCATAGATTAGAAGAATTTACCCTACCAGTTATAAAGACGTTTTTTATGAAGGTCCAGTAATTCACAGTAAAACTGAATAGACAAAGTAGCTAGACATAGAGAGTTTATAAACAACACTACATACAAAGAAACAATGAAGTTCCTGATAAAGAAGAATAGATACAGTGCTGTCTTCAACAAGGCATGAAATGCATTTATTTCTACAATCTAGCAGTTAACTTACCAAATAAATTAGTGCTGCATAAGAAGCATACATTATGCTAGTTAGAGCAGTTTTTGCTGGAAAAGAAATGATTTCAAACAAAGAACCCCTTTTCACCTGCAAAAACAAAGAGAAAGTTCATTAAAATGAAAATTTCAAGGTTTCAATGTTCTATTTCACAGTATTCTTCTGAGAATTTAAAATTTTTACCTGATGAAAGTTGTCTGTATTTTAGCTATTTGTGCTTTTTCACACTATGAAGATATATTAGTTCCTGTTTCTCCTTTTAACAAGTTGCTTCCTTTCACTAATAAAAACACGTGACAAATCTACACAAATCTAAAAAATCTGAAGTATCTATTTCAGATTTGTGAAACCTGAATTATTTCACTGTTTAACTGTGAAACATGCTTGCTAGGAGGTGCTCCCTAAATATTAGAAACGTTCGTTGTCTTTTTCTAATACTCATGTAATCATTCTTTACTAAATTATTCACAACCTCAATTAAGCCAACAGCAATCAAAATACTAAGCATTTCCTGGAGATTAATGACCCGCTTGGAAATGTTAATCATGGGTCTGCTGCAGGCAGCCCTGACCTTAGATGATCATTAAGCTGCAGGCAAGTCTCTGCTCATACCCAGCCTGCTGCCCTGAAGGGTTTATGCTAATAATGAATTTGCCTCTCACACGTTTCTGGATTCTGGTAGCAGATGTTACCTTAAACATATTGGTATAATATATTCAGTTTAAGGGGCTCATTCCTACGGGCCACTTCTGTTGTGAACAGGCTATGAAATGAGGGCCTTCAGATAATTATTTCCTTCCCTCAGCAGCGAAGTATCAGTTAGCCATGCTCCTGTGAAGTAAGAGCCAAGCCACACAGCAGCTTCAGTGACTGTCCAATGACAGGGCTGTAACTAATAAAGTCATAAAAATGCACAGTGGATAGTGCACACATGCTAAGATCAGTGTGTGCATTGCCCTTAAATTATTTATAATGCTGAGATTGGAGCTTCAGCTCAATGGGACAGTGCTTGCCTGGTATGCACCAGTTTTGAGTTATTGCCAGCATCACCAAGAAAACCAAAATTATCCACACATAGGAGCATGTGTTCCAGCTATTTGGGGGCTGAGGCAGGAGGATTTCTTCAGCATAGCAATTTGATGTCAGCCTGAGCAGTATAGGAAGATCTCATTTTGCAAAGTTTATTTACACTATCTTCCTCTCCCTTCCCCTAAAAAAAACCCAAAATAATTACTGATAGCGAAAAGTTAGGAAATGAAATCTAACCAATAATATATTCTGAAACCTTTAAGAACATGCTTCTGAAGTGTATAACATTTTATTGAATAAACACTTCATTCTGTTACAGGCGTCATGCTGCTTACTTTGTAAGCTGATGTGGCAGTACAGGCTGATTATCACAGCTACTTAGACCAGCCTGGAAGGAACAGAACAACCCTCGCTCAAATAAAACAGCAAGAAAGCCAAATATATGCTTTATAAACACTCAGTTTTATCCTTAAAACCACCTAATAAGGTGGCATTTTGTTTTTTCCATTCCACCGAGAGCCCAGGGAAAGGAGACAGCATAGCAGCTAAAAGTAAAGTTAAGCTCCAGCAAGAAGTCACATCCCAGGGCTGACCTCTAATCAGACCAGTGGGCTCTGCTGCTGGAAGGCTCTGCTCATCCGAGTGGAAAGTGGGACATGGAGTTAGCATTGTTTAAATCAAGGGTTTGCTAGGAAGACAAGAACATGCTTACAGGACTCAGTGGAACGCATGTACACAGTATAATTAATTAATAATAATATCAATTATGATATTTAATAATTAAATGACATGACAGACATGGCATATGAGAAAGAATGAGGTTGAAGCTATATGCCTAGCAAATGGGGTAAACGCTAAAGAAAAGCGAGCCACACTAATCTCTCCTGGGGAGTCAAGCAAGTGGGCTCCTCCTTCCACGCAAGAGCAGTGCTGAAGAAGGCAAGAGCAGTGCTGAAGAAGGCAAGAGCAGTGCTGAAGAAGGCAAGAGCAGTGCTGAAGAAGGCAAGAGCAGTGCTGAAGAAGGCAAGAGCAGTGCTGAAGAAGGCAAGAGCAGTGCTGAAGAAGGGAAGAGACTTTCAGGACATGGCTACCATATATAGGGTTCAATTTATGAAAATTCACTGAGTTATACATTCAGTGGTTTGCCTACTTTCTGATTATATAACTCTGTATGTTTTGATTTAGAATTTAAGAATTTTATCCATCTTTTATGTATAAAAATACAACTAGCTTTTTAGAGGAAAATATTGACAGAAATACACCAAATTATAGTAGCTTTTGTTTGAATAGTACAACTTCGCATCATTTTTTAATAGAACACTTCTTGTATGCCAGCTTTTCTTCTAATAGTGTTACTTTTATTGTTTTAATCTCTATGAAATCTGTGAGGTAGGAGCACAGGTTCAGAAAGATTAGCTGCTTCTGTACTGTCCTGGTTACATTGAAAAAGCACAGGGTATTTATTGTGTTGGTGAAATGTCTAAACTATAAGTGTACTCAATATACCGAATGTTTCATTTTGGCTGACTGCTGCCACTTCTGAATGAAGAACAAAACTGGCCAGTAGTATTTACTTGGCTCTTAGTAAGTGATTTATGGAATGCAGAAACAAATAATAGGCCAAGAGGCCTCTCGGCTAAAAGACCGTAATGTGAACTGTTCTCTTCTTTCCTTTCTCAGGCCACACCAACACCCAGATATAGGAATCAGTGTATTCTTACTGCTTACAATTAATGCTTTCTACTTTCTGTAATAAATCATCCTTATAGGAAATAAATTTTCTTCAATTTTGGCCACTCTCTCCATAAGTCAAACTGGAAAATGTCCCTGGCTAAGGAGTCTTTGGTAAATGAATCAAAGGCTGTATTTTCTCTTTTCCCAGAAACATGAGAATGGCAGCATGCTTTTGAACCTGACTGTATGGCTACGGGACATAAGCACACAGGTAAAGAGCAGGAAAAATAAAAGCAGATATACTCCAACAAGATACCTCTTTGTAGAGGAAAAGACTCATTTGTGTGTATGGGGGAAAGTCTATGTGGGGTCAGTAGAAAGTCTCATATAATAAAAGAGGTATCTGTGTAAGAAATCATACTTGGTTCCACTCTGCACTTCCCCCAGATTTATTCTCTCATCAAAAGGTAATTAAAATGATTAGTTTCAAAATGTATTGTGTTGATGATGCCTGTTACACCCGTGAGTAATTAATTTTGTATATTGCCTAAGGATTACTAGTTTCAGTATCTTATTGTTTTCAAATTCTTTAACATTTCCATAGGAAATATATTTCCTCCAAAATTTATGTGGCTACCAGCAAAAAGCATTTTCTAGTTTTGTGGTCACATGCTTTGGTGGTTTGAATAAGGTTGGCTCCATAGACTCATATATTTGCATACTTAGACATCAGGGAGCGGACCTCTTTGAGAAGGAATAGAAGGTGTGGCCTTAATGGTGGAAGTGTGTCACTGGGATGAGCTTGGAGGTATCAAGAGTCCATGCCAGGCTGTTTCTCTCTTGGCCTGAAGATCAGAATGTAGCTCCAGCTACTTCTCTAGCACCACACCTGCTGGCTGCCATGCTCCCCAACATGACAATAGCCTAAGGCCCTGAAACTGTAAGCAAGTACCCAATGAAGTGCTTTCCTTTATAAGTCCAAATCCTTGGTCATGGTGTCACTTCACAGCAATAGATCACTGATTAAGAAACAGGCACTGCATGTTTTTTACACTGTAAACCACCTTGCTTCATTTCTGCCTGTTAGCAGGAGCAATGTATAGAAAAAATAATAAACAGGATATGTGTGGAAAAAATAATAGTTTTATCTTCTTGGTCTGTCTGAATTATTTTATCTTAAATTTGTTTTACTAATATCATTTATTTATATATTTTAAAAAGTATAGTATCTATGCCATGTCAATATTTTTTAGTTTGTTTACATTAATATGCACAGTACATAATTTTGAGACAAGGAAAAATTTCCATCTTTAAACTCCATTCACCCATTTGACTGTCTCATAAAGAAGCACCTGTCTTCATTTTATTTTCACTAATAGTGACATAAATTACAAGAAAGCAGCTGAGAAAATAAAGATTTAATTATACATAACAGGGAAGGTGAAGAATTACCAGATCTGACTTCTTTCATGTTGTTCAGAATCACCTTGCTGAGGGATAGGAGAAGAGTCAGGGTCAGCTCTCAGTGGGTGATGAATAAACAACTGTAGGATGTGCTGATGCTGTGGACAGGCAGGCCCAGGAAGGTGGGGCTTCATACAAGTCGGCCAGAGCTACCCGGCCATGCCTTTGCATAACTCACCGCAGCTCTAAGTGTGAGGCTCCTAGCACTACACAGTCCAGATGCTTTGGTTAGCATCTTGTCGAACATTATTCCTGAGAAAGCTTTTATCCAAATGGTCCAGCAGAAGTCAAATGCCCTAACTTTTTGGGCAACTTGGAGTAGTACATGTTTGAGAAGTTCTCTTTTTGGGGAAACTTCCTCTTTCCTCAGGTCTGAATCATACCTCCTAAGTTAGTGTTGGGGCAGACCCATGAAGAACCCACAGAAGTCCTGGTATTTATACTTTAAACTCTTAACTGGCGTGCATGTGAAGGGTGAAAGAAAGGTGGTGGTGAGGGAGGGGGGGTTGTTTTTAGAAAGCTCACCTCAACCTGAAAAGAGGCATGAGTTCAGTTGCCTTGAATAAAATATCTTGGAAGTATAGATCTTCAGGTTCACTCAGGATTTGCCCCCATTTTACCTTGTGCCTCCCCCCTCCATGATGACAATACAAACACTCAGTTCATCTCAACCCAAAAAGAGCTCTTCATTCTGGGACCCACATTGATTAGCCTTCCAAAATCAACAGCTATGTCTGGAGCCCACATGTCTTGGCTGAAGTCAGCATCTGAGCCGATTATCTAGGTCACTGCAGCAAGAGCAGCTGCAGGCTTTGCTCAGCCAGGCAGCTTACAGGCTGGCTGGACACACCACTCTGAAGTACTGCTGCTGGGGATGTTAGAAACCTCCAGAGAATTCTCCCCTCAAGAGTTTTCCATTTCTGAGACTTAACATCATTAGCTATTCTCCTATCACTGCATTCTTAGCTCTGCAGAACCTGGAAGAACTAGAGAAGAAACATGACTCAGCATCCATCTCTCAGTAGAGTCAGATGCAAAGGAAATTTCTAACAAGATAGCAATGGAGAGGCCAAACCCCAACTTCTGTACTCAACTCATGACTGGCCATTGCAATTCTTTAAATAATGGGTGTGGATTGAGTCTTTGGGCAGCTCATGTATGTATTTTAAAGGCTAAGAAATACTCACATGCTCCAGATCCATTCAAAGGACACAACAGTCTGTCTTAGGGGCTCTGGACCAGTATCCTCTCTCTCATCGTAAGGAAACCGTTACTGTAAGTTTAATCTTAGCACTCCCTGTACTGCAACAAATGGCTCAAACATCACTCTAGTTATTGTCAATGCCCTAATGAAAATGCGTCTCTATTTCCATGTTTTACAGGGAAATAATCTGCTTCACTGGTATTTTGTATTAATAAAAGAATTTAGGTAGAACTAATTAAATTGTTCCAGATTAAAAAAATGCTTCTTTCTATCATTTACCTCTCTCAGATCAGAGACCCAACAGGGCACTTGAAGACAATCTTTAGACCATGAAACATAGCTTCAAACTGGTTGTAGGCCATCAACTTTTCCCACAGCCATTTTTACATAAAGTGATATCCTCCAGGTGGTCACACAACTTATTCCTTTGAATATCAATTCCAGCTATCACTACCTTGAAATTCTCCACCATAAAGCTTCACCTGGAAGCAGCTGGGAAGACTGCCTGTTGGTTGTTAAGAATGAACATAACTTCTGCATGCTCTGACTAAGAGGTATCCAGTGTGGTGAGACACACCCGGCACACAGGCACCGTGGAGACATTCTGTCCACAGAGCAACCCCTCCCTTGCTTCACATCTCATGCAACCCTTCATCGTGCTTTTGACGCTCTGGCCTAACATTCACATTCATGCTTCTATATATACCTTCACTCACTTTGAGGTTCTGAAATTGCATGCCTCTTCTGGATCCTTCTACAATCTACTTTATGCCCTTCGGTCATGCACTTGCTACATTCAACTGACAGTATCTACATATGTCCCTATTAGCCCCATGAGGCAGGAATGAAGTACCCCTGAATGCCTGGTACCTAAATTAGTCATTTCATATGTCAGGTTTCAATAAATATTTGCTTAATTAATTGAAAGGTTAAGTTATACTTGACTTACTTCCCAAAAGAAATGTAGGCATTTTATATTAAATTGTAAAAGAAGATGGTAAATAGGGCTGAGAGAAAGATGGGTCCAGTAACATGTCAGGCTGAGCTAACGTAGAAACATTCACACAAAACCACTGAGAAATTCCATTTAAAATTAAAACCCTATTTCTTTAGGTGCTTCTTAGCCATTTGAGATTCCTCAATTGTGAATTCTCAGGTTATCCTATACCCCATTTTTTGATTGGGGTGTTTGGTTTTTTGGTGATTAGCTTCTTTATATATTTTGGATATTAGTCCTCTATCAGATGTGGGGTTAGGGAAAATTATTTTCCCAATCTGTAGGTTGCCAATTTGTCTTTTTGACTATGTCCTTTGCCTTATAGTAGCTTTCCAGTTTCATGAGGTCCCATTTATCAATTCTTGATCTTAGAGCATAAGCCATTAGAGTTCTGTTTAGGAAATTTCCCTCTGTGCCACTGAGTTCAAGGCACTTTCTCTTCTATTAGATTCAGTGTATCCAGTTTTATGTTGAGGTCCTTGATCCCCATGGACTTGAGCTTTGTACAAGGTGACAAATATGGGTCTATTTTCATTCTTCTACATACAGACAGCCAGTTAGAGCAACACCATTTATTGAAGATGCTTTCTTTTTTCCGTTGTATATTTTTGGTGTCTTTGTCAAAGATCAAGTGACTGTAAGTGTGTGGTTTTATTTCTGGGTCTTCAATTCTATTCCATTGATCAACATGTCTGTCTCTGTAAGCACCTAAATAAATGTTCAAAGTCCTTAGTGATCAGAGAAATGCAAATCAAAACGAATCTGAGATTTCACTTTACACCAATCAGAATGGCTAAGATAAAAACCTCAGGTGACAAGACATCTTGGAGAGGATATGGAGAAAAGGAACACTCCTCCATTACTGGTGGGATTGCAACCACCATGAAAATCTACCTGGAGGTTCCTCAGAAAATTGGAAATAGATTTACCTTAAGACCCAGGTATACCACTCTTGGGAATATACCCAAAAGATGCCCACCATGCCACAAGGGCATGTGTTCCACTATGTTCATAGTGGCCTCATTTGTGATAACCAGAAGCTGGAAACAACCTAGATGTCCTAAGACAGAAGAATGGATACAGAAAATGTGGTTCATTTACACAATGGATTATTACTCAGCTATTAAGAATGAGGACATCCTGAGTTTTACAGGCAATGAATGGAACTAGAAAATATCCTGAGTGAGGTAACTCAGACCCAAAATGACACGCATAAATTACAGGGATAAAAATGGAGAGGAGCCTGAGGAAAAGAAGGTCCAGCGACAGGCCCAAAGTGGGATCCAGCTCAAGGGGAGGTCCCAAGGCCTGACACTATTACTGAGACTATGGAGAGCTCACAAGAAGGGATCTATCATGACTGCTCTCTGAATGACCCAACAAGCAGCTGAAGAGTCAGATGCAGATATTTGCACCCAACCAATGGACAGAAGCAGCTGACCCCTGTTGTTGAACTAGGGAAGGCTGAAAGAAGCTGAGGAGAAGGGCAATCCTGCAGGAGGACCAGCAATCTCAATTAATCTGGACCCCTGAGATCTCTCAAACACTGGACCACCAAACAGACAGCATACACAAGCTGATATGAGGCTCCCCAAAACAGATAGCATGCACTAGCTGATATGAGGTCCCCAACACATATACAGTAGAGGACTTCTGGATCTGGGTTCATTCAGAGATGATACACCTAACCCTTAAGAGACTGGAGGCTCCAGGGAGTTTAGAGGTCAGGTGTGGTGGGGGTGGGGGCATCCATGGGGAGACAGTGTGGGGTGGGGAGGAGGTGGAGCAGTCAGAGAGTAGATAGGGGTAGGGAACAGAGAATGGAATATGGAATGTAAAAAATAAATTAAAAATAAAATAAATTTAAAACCCCAAAACTTCATGTAAGGCCACTTCTATAAAAAAGAAAGATAAGATAAATTCCTGTGCCAAGAACAAAGAAGGAATAGTCAGAGTAGCTTGTGAGCTTGAATCTTGGGCACTCTGGGTCCTCACTGGACCACCAGATGAATTTTAATACTCAGCAGCATTTGAGTCATGGATGGACACATGGTGGGTGGAAGAATTTGCTGAGCTGCAGCTTCAGGGAGACTGAGACTCAAACTATAAACAGCACAACAGGAGGGTTAAGCTGCTCCTGCCTGGGGCTGGCATTTTCTCTTTGGGATAATACCTTAGAGAGCTGTCTGAGATTCTCGGGATGGTGTTGAAAATCCTGGACTGGAAATGCTTGAAGTCTAGTCCCAGGTTGTTCATATGCCTAGGGCACTAGCAAAATTCCCCCAGGAGAACTCTGCCACCAAGTACAGAAGGTTTTACTAATATGAACTCAGCTGGGGAAATTCCAGTTATATAATCATAAAACATAAGGAAATAGTCACTCCTAATATTTCAAAGAATAATTATTTGAAAGATAATACACACACAAATATGTTCAAGATTATTGGAAAAATTTAAAGGGAGAAAGCTCTCTAAGACTTGAAAGGGCGGAAAAGCCAAAAACAAAAACAGAATTCTCAGAAAAACAACCCACAATTCTTTTCAAAGTCCTTAATGTGGGGCAAAAAGGAGACAGTACATTCAATAACATGTTTGCCATACAAGCATGAAGACTTGGGTTTAAAAATATAAGGCTTGGTGGTAACACACTTGTAATCCCAGTGCTGGAAACTGAGAGAGGAGGATACTGGCCTCTCTGCAGGCTTAGTAACAGACTCTGCCTCAAACAATTCAGTGGAGAAAAATTGAGGAAGATTCTTGATGTCAACCTTTGGCCTCTATACACAGACAACCACCTTTACATATATACATACATACATACATACATACATACATACATACATACATACACAACAGAAATTAATATGTTTTAAGTTTAAGATACACTGAATAGGTAGAAGGACATTTTGGACATAGCTATTTACTCAAGTTAATCTACATAAAAGAAAAAGAGCCAGGCACCACGGTGCACACCTTTAAATCCAGAATTTGGGAGGCTGAGGCAGGCAGATCTCTGTGAGACTGAGGGCATCCTGGTCTATAGAGTGAGCCCCAGGCTAGCCAGAGCTGCATAATGAGACCCTGTATGGAAAGACTATTTTGTGGGGGTACACAAAAATAAAAATGCGTAGAGTAAAACGAGAGAGCTCGGTGATGAGGTGCTTGCTGACATGCACATCGTCTTTGTTTCTATTCTCAATACTACTATTAAGGAAAAATACAATAAAATTAAAATATATTTAGTAGGCATGTCAGAAAAAGAGTTTTATAGAAACTGACAAAGACATAATATTTGAACAAGTTGTTGCTGAGGCTTTTCAAGAATTGAATTAGTTATTATCAAATTGAAAACTCAGAATTTTCTCAAAAAAGCTCATCCCAGTACAGTTTGAGTTAGTAAGAATTGAAAATTCCTCTTGGAGATATACACAGACAAAGTCTCATACATATGGACAGGGAAGACATCTATAAGCATGTTCACCAATGCACTGTTTATAGAAGAAAGGAATTGGAAATTAAATTGTTCATACTCCCAGTAACAACTCTAGATTATCTTTTCTTGTCTTGGAATACCAAAGAGAAGCTAAAATAAACTCTGGCTACATATATTAATAATGTTAGACAAAACCAAGAATTTTCAAGATAAGTAACAGTATAATGTAATCTATGTGAATGTTAAGCATACACAATAATACTATATAAATAAATATATCCAAATGTACTAAAAAATAGAATTACATTTTCATATCACTTTCATGGTAATCAGCTCTGTGAGAAAGACAGAAAAAGGGCTAGGATGTGTTTCTTTTTATAATGGGCCATTCTGAGGGACAATGAACATGCATTAGGACTTATAGTTATGTGGGACTTCTGATAAACTATTTTTGTGTTTTTAAGTATTTCCCTGGTAAAATTTGTGTAATACTACATGATTAGATGCCCCCCCCCCAAAGAAAAATGTTATGTGTCTTAAATTGGTGTCAAAGAAGACAACGACCCCACATTAGCTCTGGTTCATTCACTCAGCCTCAAAACAAGCTTCTAGAATGACCTAATACAGACAAGCTATACATGTATCTAAGACTCCTATTGTCAGTCAAATACATTGTGTGTTTTAGGTTTTAGTGGATAAAAAATAACACAGTTTAGCTATATGTGTTAATTTGGTTCCCAAAATTACATGGGAACCTGCTCATCTGCCTGTAAGACGTGCAGGGTCCCTGCCCCTGGTTGGCTTTTATTGGTGAAGTAAAGTTGTCAATGGCCAATGGCTGGGCAGAAAGAGAGACAGTAGCAGAGATGAAATACAGATTTTAGTAAGAAATAATTCAGGAATATCAGAGGGGAGAGTGTGTTTACCATGGGGAGGTTTGGAAGTGGCCCAGCCATTGAACTGCTTAGGACATCTTAAAAATAAGGCTGTGTGTGTGTGTGTGTGTGTGTGTGTGTGTGTCTACAAAAGGAAAATGTGGTGGCTTAAAAGCAATGTAAAATTTCAGATCCTTTGCAGCTTTGATTCTGTAGAAAAATGACAAAAGAAATGACAACCTAATTTGTAAGAAGTACTTGAGGAATATTCTCAAAAGACATTTTACAACAACTCTATAAAAACTATGCTTTGGGGACTGGAGTGCTCAGCAGTTAAATGCACTTGTTGCTCTTCCAAAGGACCTGGGTTCTATTCCCAGAACCTATATGGAGCCTTACAGTTGTCTGTATAACACCAGGTCCAGAAGATCTGATACCCTCTTCTGGCCTTCCTGGGCACGGGGCATTCACGTGACACACAGAGGATCTGATACCCTCTTCTGGCCTTCATGGGCACGGGGCATTCATGTGACACACAAACATTACATACAGCTATATTTTTTTTTAAATATTCTTAAATATCAAGTATTGCAAAGAAACCTTTTATAAATTCTGTTCTCAGTTGATGAATAATTGAAGTATTTGATTTTTTCAAATGTAAATCTTTAATTAATTAAAGATAGACTCCAACATAATGAAATGTTTGTTAATTCTGGCATCCATTCTATCTGAGGACCTGCTCTTCCCCCTACACTTTCAGGCCATATGGTCTCCATAGGCCTCTGACTCCAGCTCTGTGGAGAAAGCAGGGAACCTGTCTTAGGCCATCTGATGTAGTCCACTTGCCTGGTTTAAAGGCAGGCACTGAGATGTATGCCAGCCTCTACCAGTGAACCTGAGGAACACTGGCTCCAGGATTTGATTTTCTGCCATAATTACTTGAGCCTGGAATGATGAAGACCCCCTTTCCAAAGCAGTTACAGGTCATGTTGGATAATCTAGGAGTGCAATGAATGTAGAGAAAAGAATGAAGATATGCAAAGAAAGAGATAGGCATTGCTTTAGTATCTATGCAGCTATGTCTGGGTGGTTTGTATAAGCTAACACTTTCTCTTTTTTGTTTAATCCATTTTGAGCATAATTTTCTCTCCTTTCAGCCAAATTGTTCAAACTGATACAACTAGGTTTGATGCTGGCTCTGTAAGACTCTGAGTCTTCTTCCTACAGAACAAGTCCAGATGCTCTGAGTAACATCCAGATTGAAGTATCTATCCAAAGAAAGTACTGTGTCAGAAAGTTTTGAAAATATTCAGGCCTGAAAACATTTTAACAAAAAAAAAAAAAAAAAATCACAGAAGCTACATGAAGCCATGCAGAAAAAATATAATTAGAAATAAACATAAATATTAGTGGGTACACCTGAGAAAGTTAATAGCTGAATATACTCATCTACCATACCAAAGGTTATTTTGAAAACATAACAATATTCTATGAGTAAAGTGCAAAATACAACCAAATTGAAAATTCACCACAGCTTCCGGTTTCCATCTCTGCCTATAGCAGATGCTCTGCCACAGGGTATCTATACCCAAATAGCACCAGGAGGGAGCAAGCCTCCCAGGAGTGTGGACAGGACTGTGAGTGCAGGTAGGACCACCACTGCTGCTCAGAGGAACCCACACAGAGCCCTCTGGACACAGGAACTGAGGGCCAGCCTGAAACGGGAATCTTCTAGTCTCCATCTGCACCTAGAGCTGATCCTGTGCCACAGACCTACATATACAAATAGCACCAGAAGAGGGCTGGTCTCCTAGGGGTGCCTACACACCTGCAAGCACAGGTAAGTCCACCACTTCTCTTCAAATTTCTGGCCCAAGAGTGACACTTAAAGGGCCATCAGGAAACAGGAACCAAGGATCAGCTGGGGACAGGATCCTTCTAGTCTCTATCTGAACACCAGAGCTGACACTGTGCCTCAGCTCTCCATCCCCAAATTCCTGCCAGAGAGAGCTGGTCCCCCAGGAGTACTGACACAGACGCTTTTAGGAGAGACAAGCCAAAGTCAGAGGCAGCAAAACCAGCTAACATCAGAGATAACCAGATAGCGAAAGGCAAGCACAAGAATATAAGCAAAAGAAACCAAGACTACTTGGCATCATCAGAACCCAGTTCTCACACCACAGTGAGCCCTGGATACCCCAACACACCAGAAAAGCAAGACTCTGATTTAAAATTATGTCTCATGATGATAATAGACTACGGTAAGAAGGACATAAATAACTCCCTTAAAGAAATACAAAAGAACACAGGCAAACAGGTAGAAGATCTTAAAGAGGAAACACAAAAATCCCTTAAAGAATTACAGAAAAACACAACCAAAACAGGTGAAGGAACTGAACAAAACCATCCAGGATCTAAAAATAGAAATAGAAACAATAAAGTCACAATGGGAGACAACTCTGGAGATAGAAAACCTAGGAAAGAGATCAGGTGTCATAGATGCAAGCACCACCAACAGAATACAAGAGATAGAAGAGAGACTCTCAGATGCAGAAGATAACATAGAAAACATTTACACAACAGTCAAAGAAAATGCAAAATGCAAAAAGCTCCTAACACAAAACATCCAGGAATTCCAGGACACAATGAGAAGACCAAACCTAAGGTATAGAAGAAAGTAAAGATTTCCAACTTGTGGGCTACAGAGAATGCTCAGTGGTTAAGAACACCGACTGCTTTTCCAAAGGTCCTGAGTTCAAATCCCAGCAACCACATGATGGCTCACAACCATCCGTAATGAGATCTGACACCCTCTTCTGGTGCATCCGAAGACAGCTACAGTGTACTTAGATATAATAACAAATAAATCTTAAAAAAAAAAAAAGATTCCCAACTTCAAGGGCCAGTAAATATCTTCAACAGAATTATAGAAGAAATGATAGAATTATAGAAGAAAACGCCCCTAACCTAAAGAAAGAGATGCCCATAAACATACAATAAACCTACAGAACTCCAAATAGATTGGACCAGAAAAGAAATTCCTCTTGTCATATAATAATCAAAACACTAAACAAAGAAAGAATATTAAAAGCACTAAAGGAAAAAGGTCAAGTAACATATAAAAGCAGACCTACCGGAATTACACCAAGACTTCTCACCAGAGACTATGAAAGCTAGAAGATCCTGGGCAAATGTCATACAAACCCTAAGAGAACACAGATGTCACCCCAGGCTACTATACCCAGCAAAACTCTCACTTAGAATAGATGGAGAAACCAACATATTCCATGACAAAACCAAAGTAACACAATATTTTCCCATAAATCCAATCCTACAAAGTATAATAGATGGAAAGCACCAACACAAGGAAGGAAACTATATCCTAGAAAAAGCAAGAAAGTAATCTTCTTCCAACAAACCCAAAAGAAGATAATCACACAAACATAAAAATAACATCAATAATAACAGGGAGCAACAATCACTATTCCTTAATATCTCTTAACATCAGTGGACTCAATTCCCCAATAAAAAGGCATATACTAACAGACTGGATACGTAAACATGACCTAGCATTTTGCTGCATACAGGAAATGCACCTCAGTGTCAAAGACAAACACTACCTTATAGTAAAGGGCTGGAAAACAACTTTCCAAGCAAATGGTCCCAAGAACAGAGCTGGAGTAGCCATTCTAATATTGGATATAATCGACTTTCAACCAAAAGTCATCAAAAAAGATAAGGAAGGACACTTCATACTCATCAATGGAAAAATCTACCAAGAAGAACCGTCGATCACTGACACCTTTCTCCCAACAAATCCCCTCTACATTCATACCTTTCATGGGGAAGAATGGCCCATTACCTTCAACTGGGGTACTCGAATGAGCATAGGTTTGGGGCAATTTACCTGTTCCTGTCCTACTTATGAAAAAGCCCTCGCCCTTCTCTAGGAGCTATTAATTGTCTATAGCCTTATGAGCCCTTCCCAGTGGGTGAGGGAGTATCAGTGGGCTTAGCCCTGTGGAAGTAGGTAGCCACTGCTGCGCTGAGTGCGTGTCTTGTCCAGAAGACGGGGTTTTACTGCATTTCTTCCAGTCTTCTGTCCTGACCCCATGATGTTTCCTGAGCCTTGAAAAGGGTGGTATAGATGTTTAGGACTGAGCATTCTATGGTCACTTATTTCCAACACTCAGGTCAGTTATGAGTCCTTAGAAAGGTTCCTCTGCTCATGCAGATGTAGCCCATGCTTACCTGTACGTTGTTCAGGGGTTGACTTGCCACATTCACTTCTCTCAGCAGCCTGTGAGATATGTTCCTCAGTTCTAAGAGTCTGCATGCCAGCTGCGGCTGCAGAAGCTTGGCCACTGATTTGGAGGAGCTGGATATGCTGTTTAATCCTTGAATTAGTGTTCCACGGTTGATCTTGGCTAATGCGAGGGCCATTCTGACCTTGGATGTTTTCTGAACTGAATCTTTTTTCTGAAAAAAAAAATCTTTGAAAAGAATCTGATATATGATTCTTTGACACATTATTAGAATCTGCATGTAAGAGAAACTGAGTATACAATTGCAATGTACATCTACAGCATCACATCTACTCAGTCCAACAGCTACACATATCAAATTCACTAACACTCATAATTAAAGCTATGTATAAACATTCATTTTTCCTTACAATAAAAATATCAAGAATTGGATAAACCAAAAGATAGAACTTTTTTATTTTCTTTTTTGATTTATGTTGTTGTTGTTTGTTTTTTGAAACAGGGTCTCACTATGTTGTCCTTGTTGACATTAAATTTCCTATGTAGACCAGGTTGGCCTCAAACTCATAGAGATGTGCCCATCACTGCCTGCCTTGAGTGCTGGGATTAAAGGCATGTGCTACCACTGTGCCTGCATGGTGTGTGTGGGGTGCATGGTGTTTTTACATTGATGTTAGAAGCTGCTGTAAAAGTAAACATGATTCTTTCTCACACCTTCTTTGCCTCCTTTCTTCCCAATACTTGGGGTTGAACCTAGAGTCTTGTACATGATAAGCAGATAATTTACCCCTGAGCTGTGTCTTAGCACACTCTCTCTCTCTGTTTACTCTTACTTTGACACAAGATCCCATAAGTTGTGCAAGTTGCATGTGAACTCACGCTGTGACCCACTCAGACCTTGGACTTTGCAATCCTCCTGCTTTAGCCTTCTGTTTACCTGGGACTATAGTCCTATGCTTCCGGGCTCCACTGTAAACAATAATTCTTATCCAAGGATTACTCAATATCCTAAATATTCAAGCAATAGTACTTATTTTAAATGCTACAAATGTTTTTACAAGTTTACTTTAAAGTGTTTTAGTTATAAACTAGAACATATATAATACGTAGAAAGGATTTAAAGGAAACAAAAATGCCTTACATACAGATCTATTTTGTGGGTCTAAGAAAGTCCTATATGTCAAAACTTCAGAAGTTCTGGTAATTTCTATCAAAGCATATAACATGTCATTTCTTCTGTGTTCTACCCAGTAGTTAACTACAAAGAACCGCACAAAGTGTGGTTAGGCTGCGTCCAGGCAGCAGCGGGCAGTTTTATCATTAATCCAAGCAATTTGGCATCATCTGGCCATAACTTGGGAAATACTGGTTAAGCATTGGCTACAAGGTCTGCAATATTTTGATAAACCTAAATATACACAAACAAAATATCTGATAAATTGAATTGTTCTGTCATGTCTATAGCGAACACCATGTGTCTGCTTAAGAGCTAATATTTTGCATATTTACTTTAAAAAGAAATATACATCATGTGATTTCAGTATTTTTCTTACTATTCAGAATTTCTGGCCCATTCCTGAGGATGTATTTTTGCCCTGTTTTTGGTGTTCTGATGTGGTTTGTTTTGTTAACTTTTTCGAAAAGTCTCATAGACGGATGGTCTCCCAGGCAACAGCTAAAGAAACTAGTGCCATTTAGACAGTGGGCTGACCAAACTGCTAACCTCCCAAGCCATGTAGAGAAAAGCAACCAAAAACCAGAGTGAGCAAACCAGCACAAAGGCACAGTCACATGACACCATTTTCTTCCTGGCTGTGGTGGAAGGCCAGCCAGGAAAGCCTGTCTTGTTGATGCTCTGATGTCTGCTGGTCCATTTCCCTTGTTTAGTGCTGTGGTACCCACCCTTCTCTACTTTTCCTCTGCAGGGACTTGGCACTAACTTTGTCTTACTTGTGATTACAATTTACCTATGTTCTCCCTCACTATAATTATTATTAAGAGTAGTCAGCCACATTGGCAGGACAAACAGGCATGGGATATGAAGTTTCACCTTACAAACTTGGTCTCCTTTTCAAGTGATGAGTGTTTAGGGACTCTACCATGTTGGCAGTTGTGAAATGGTTATCTTCTACAGATCCCTCTTCTAATTTTTTAAGTGTCTCTACAGGACCTTTTATTTTCTTCTGATTCTTCTGAGACACAGTCTTGCTTTCTAAGAAAATCTGGTCTCATACTCATTATATGGCCCTGACCAGATCCTCTTTCCTCTGCCCCTGTGCACTGGCATGCACTATCACACCTCCACTTCTTCACTAGACCATGGCTTCCAGCCAATGATTGTCCCTATCTGTTTCTTTTACCAAATTGATTTATTCCACCAGACAAATCAATCAGTCTAACTCCCCTTCTACATTTTCTTTCTTGCTTTTTGTCTTTATATAAAAACAAGGTTAATTATCATGGATAATTTAGTCATGTCAAATTTCATGTAGGGCTCACACAATTAAAGATGATCAAAACATTACATTTGTTGAAAACAGTATTATTTCATGCTAGCCTGCATTGAAATAATGGCATATTTAGCTGCTGTGGGTTGAATATGCTTGGTCCAGCGAATGACACTACCAGAATGTGTAGGAGTAGGTGTGGCCTTGTTGGAGGAAATGTATCACTTTGGGGGTGGGCTTTGAAACTCTCCTTCTAGATATGTGGGAGCCAGTTTTCCTCCTGGCTGCTGTCAGATCAAGATGCAGAACTCTCAGCTCCTCCTGGACCATGCCTTCCTGGAAGCTGCCATGCTGCCTTGATGATAATGGATTGAACCTGTAAGCCAGCCCCAATTAAATATTTTCCTTTATGAGAGTTGCCTTGGTCATGGTGTCTTTTCACAGCAATAGAAACTCTAAGACACAAGTCATCATGAAATCCTAGCTGTCTCTGTGTCTTAACCTGTGCCTCATGACTGTGGTCTTTGTTTCCCTCTAATGTTTAGTTGTTACAATTTGATGGTGAGCTGCCCTGCACACCTATTTAAATGCTTTAAAACAAAAGAAAACAGAAACAAACAAATCCTTTCCCATATAACTTTCAAGGACTTGTTGCTTCCAACAACACAATGTTCTTGGCAACTTTTAATTTCCCTCCCACAAACCATGGAATTTCATTTTCTCAAGAAGACATTTTTCCTGTCTCACAGGAAAATGATGTAGGAAAGCAAACCAAGGCAGAGGGATGCAGGTGTGGTTCTCTCCTGCACTACAGAAACAAAAAGATGTCAGGGAGAAGCACCCACCTACAGTCCTCAGAGATGGGCTGGCTGCTTATGATTTCAAAGCAGTAAACAAGCTTCTTATTCAGCTCTAAAAGGGAAACAAGGGTGGGTTCTTCATTCTCAGCTGCCAGGCATTTCTCCTCCTTTTTCTATCGCCTATTCTATGTTATTTGTTTGTTTGTTAAGCAAATCATGTGTGAAGGTTTGAATATTAATCCCAAATGAGTGATCTTCCTGCCTGTTTGTTAGTTTTCTCTTAGACTCTTAGCCTATGAATCTCAGATCTGGTTACCAGCCAGGGCGGGTGCTCCATTGCAGCCCGACCACCATCTGAGCAGTTCACAGATGCCAGGAAATCAATCCCCCACCAAAGCCCTGAAGGCTCAGAGGTTGCTTGCTAAAGAAAACCTTGCTTCAGTCATTAAGATGGGTTCTGGAACAGTGCTTCAGATTCTGAATTGACCTTCTCCACTTTAATACATTCTTGGCCTTGCCCCTCCTGCTTCTCAGGTCCTCTCCATATCTGTATTGTCAGTAGTTTTAACAGTGAACTCTCATTTCTATACCACAATATACCAGGGATAGCAATTACTATCCCTCCTATATATAACTAGCATGTCAGTAAAGTTTATTTAGTTTTTCCTTTGAATAGTCCCAGAATTTGGCCCTTTCCTCCCACCCCTCCCCTTTTCTAGTGTTCTAAGACGCCATCATTATCTCTTCTGTAGGTTAGTGAACAGCCACCTAAATAGTCCCTTTCTTCTAGTTTTGCTTACTCTCATTATTTCAACAGCATAAAGCTGAGAGACCCAGTTAAAATCTATGTCACTGTCTTAGTTAGGTTTTTATTGCTGTGAACAGACACCATGACTAAGACAAGTCTTATAAATGGCAACATTTAATTGGGGCTGGCTTACACGTTCAGAGGTTCAGTCCATTATCATCAAGGTAGGAGCATGGGAGCATCCAGGCAGGCTGAGAGTTTTACATCCTCATCTGTCTGGCTTCCAGACAGCTAGGATAAGGTTCTTAAAGCCCATATGTACAAAGCCTCACATAATCAAAAAAGGCCACACCTACTTGACAGGGCCACACCTAACAGTGCCACTCCTGGGCTGAGCATACACAAACCATGACATTCCATTCCCTGGCCCTCATAGGCTTGTTCAAACACATGAGTCTATGGGGGCCATATCTACCATAGCATAATAAAAAAGTACATTTAGTCCAACTTCCAAAGTCCCCATAGTCTACATCAGTATCAACATTGTTAAAAGTCCAAAGTTCAAAGTGTCTTCTGAGATTCATTCAATCACTTAACTGTAATCCCCGAATCAAGACAGGAAACTAGCTGGATACTCCAGACTCTGCATCTCCATGTCTAGTGTCAAAGCAGTTTTCAGATCTCCTACTCCTTTTTCATCTTTGTTAACTGTAACAAACTTCTTTTCCTGGGCTGGTTCCACTCCCTGTTAGCAGCTTTCCTCAGCAGATAGCCTATGACTTTGGCATCTTGAACATCTTGATGTCTCCAAGGCAGCTTCAAGGTTACAGCTTCTTGTGCCAGTGTCTGGGATCCACACATGCTCTTCTGGGCTTCTCCAAAGGGCTGACCTCATTTCTCCAGCTCTGCCCTCTATAGTACTCTAAGCTTAGGTTGGTCCACTCCACTGTCACTGCTGTTCTCTGTGATCAGCCCATGGTACTGGCATCTCCAACAAACGAAGGTCTTCCTCTGTAACTAGGCTTCACCAACAGCCTCTCATAGGCTCTCTTCATGGTGCCAAGCCTCAGATCCTTTGCATGACCCCTTCCATTCTGGCTGTAAACTACAACTGAGGCTATACTTTTACCAATGGCCTTCCATGGCCTCTCACGGTACCAAGTCTCAGCTGGGCTTCATGACCCTTTCATGCCTTCAAAACCAGTACCACCTGGGTGACTCTTACACATTACCAAGTATAGCTGCAGCACGAGTTACAACCTTGGATATCTCTGGAACACAGCTTCTTTGTGCTCTCAGAAAACACTTCCCAGAAGATTTTGCCTCAATGATGCTGGTCTCTTCTTAATCACCACTAATTTCTTAGAACCGGCTAACAAGTATTGTCCCAGTATTCCCTTTTATTTTTTACTCTAAAGCCAGAGCCACATTTTCAAAGCTACCCAGTTCTGCTTTCTGTGGCTAGAACATGATCTCCTTTATTATCTTACGAGCTTTCTGTTTTCCAGCTCCCTCACTGTCTAAACTTGACTGTCCTGGAACTTGCTCTGTAGATTGACCTTGAACTCAGAGATCTGCATGTCTGTTTCATGGGATTAAAGGTATGTACCACCACACCTGGATTTAAGCTTTTCTTCACCTTGAACTTGCTCTGTCCTAGGCTGGCCTGTAACTCAGAGATCTGCTCAGCTTTATCTCCTAAAATATCTTGTCTGGCTTCAGTATGAGAGTATGCTCCTAGTCCTGTGGTGACTTAACGTGCCAGGGCAGGCTGATACCCAGGGGAGACATCCCCGTCTTAGAGGAGAAGGGAAGGGGCTATTGGAGGAGGGGTATCTGAGCAGGGTATTGGAAGGATAGGGGGGTCTGTGATCAGGATCAAAAGTGAATAAAGAAACAAATTAATTTTAAAAATGCAATTTTTTTGGTTGAACAAAGTCTCAGTGTCTCTAGTTTTAGCAATGGAGGAAGCACATTTTGGAAAAATAGCAGGGCACTTCTAGCATATTTCTAGCTCAGAAGACTCCCCTTGAGGCTTTTTCAATAATTATTGCAAGTACCATCTACATTTAAGCATTTACATCCTAGGTCTACAGTGGACACCTGTCCGTCTCTTCTCTTACAACTCCAGAGTACGGCCAAGAAAAGTTTCCAGTGTTTGAAAATACTTTATACCAAATCCAGCGGAGTGCAAAGAGGGGAGGTAACTAGACTCTAAACTAAAGATCTAGAACTACTAAATTTGGTTTGCCCCCTGAGTCTTCAAGCCTTATTTTGCCCTGGCCAGCCACCCAGCACCAGTATACTGCCCAACTACAGCCTACTTGGGAACCCACACTTCACCATAATCCTTTTCTCCCAAATGAAGAAGAGTTATTTTTCTTTGTTAGTCTACATTCAGATCAATAAGCTAAGTAGCTCCAATTGACAGCTCAACTGCATGGATTAAACACAGTGTTTTATATCCCTTGAGCCAATTTCAACTTAAATAATTTTATTATATTCTATCTCTCTCTTCTTCACATAGTAACCTATTCTGCTTAATAGGATGATTATTCTGAAAGATCCTGAGAAAATGTAACAGGTCTCAAAGACCCCGAAACTGGGAAAGAGATTTTATTATTAGTAGAAAGCCTTTACATAGCTAAATATAATAGCCTGAACATTTCTTGAATCTGTGTGCTTGCCCCTACTGTTCTTTGAATGCATGTATTTGCCAACTGCTATAGCTCACTGCCAAGAGTTTGTGAGTTAGTTGATGGATTGAGATGCAGCTCACTGCCAAGTGTTTGTGGTAAGAATTTCACTTTGCACCTGNTCTAAAAGCTGACCGTGAGCTTCCGCCTCCATGTTTGCCAGGGATTGGTATGTTTTCCCCCCGAGACCGCTATATCCGGGCCTTTTCAGCACCATCTTGCTGGCATATGATATAGTGTCTATGTTTGGTGACTGATTGTGGGATGGATCCCTGGCAGCCGCAGTCGTTGGGACCATCCTTTGGATTGAGCTGCACAAATAAAAATGCAATTTTTTTGGTTGAACAAAGTCTCAGTGTCTCTAGTTTTAGCAATGGAGGAAGCACATTTTGGAAAAATAGCAGGGCACTTCTAGCATATTTCTAGCTCAGAAGACTCCCCTTGAGGCTTTTTCAATAATTATTGCAAGTACCATCTACATTTAAGCATTTACATCCTAGGTCTACAGTGGACACCTGTCCGTCTCTTCTCTTACAACTCCAGAGTACGGCCAAGAAAAGTTTCCAGTGTTTGAAAATACTTTATACCAAATCCAGCGGAGTGCAAAGAGGGGAGGTAACTAGACTCTAAACTAAAGATCTAGAACTACTAAATTTGGTTTGCCCCCTGAGTCTTCAAGCCTTATTTTGCCCTGGCCAGCCACCCAACACCAGTATACTGCCCAACTACAGCCTACTTGGGAACCCACACTTCACCATAATCCTTTTCTCCCAAATGAAGAAGAGTTATTTTTCTTTGTTAGTCTACATTCAGATCAATAAGCTAAGTAGCTCCAATTGACAGCTCAACTGCATGGATTAAACACAGTGTTTTATATCCCTTGAGCCAATTTCAACTTAAATAATTTTATTATATTCTATCTCTCTCTTCTTCACATAGTAACCTATTCTGCTTAATAGGATGATTATTCTGAAAGATCCTGAGAAAATGTAACAGGTCTCAAAGACCCCGAAACTGGGAAAGAGATTTCATTATTAGTAGAAAGCCTTTACATAGCTAAATATAATAACCTGAACATTTCTTGAATCTGTGTGCTTGCCCCTACTGTTCTTTGAATGCATGTATTTGCCAACTGCTATAGCTCACTGCCAAGAGTTTGTGAGTTAGTTGATGGATTGAGATGCAGCTCACTGCCAAGTGTTTGTGGTAAGAATTTCACTTTGCACCTGTGCACCCAAGCATAAAAATCTTCCGTGTACCCATTTCTTCTGTAGAAAGAATGGATATTGTCAGATATTGTCAAATCAGAAAAATCCCCTACTCCCTCCTCCTCCTTCTCTCCCTCTTGAGGAACCATAAAAACCGGGTGCTCTTTTCCCTCAGGGTCGACTCCTCTATCCACTTCCGGGATATGAGTCGTCCCCAGAGCTCTGGCTTTCCCGGAATAAAGCCTCATGTGATTTACAGCAAGCCTGGTCTTCTGTGAGTTCTTGGGGGATTCACCAATATCCCGTGACTTGAGTGGAGGTCTCCCTACGGGGGTCCTTTCAATTCTTCCAGCCATTCAAGAAATCCAGACTCTTCCTTGACTCCTGCATAGCCTATCATTCCACAATGTCAACTTTATGATATATTGAATATACCACCAGTCTTATATTCCCAATATTCTTGGCAATAATTTATAATAGAATCTTACTAGAAACTTTGTCACTATTAAGAAAAAAATATCACTAGAGATATAACTTGTTTCTTTTGTGTGTTTGTGTATGTGTGTGACATATGCACATAACTGTGTTCATGTATGCATGGAGAGGCCAAAGGATGGTTTTCTGTGTCTTCTATCATTCTCTACCTTATATTTTGAGGCAGGTCTGTCACTGAACCTTATTCTTTCAGCTAGGCTGACTAGCTAGTGAGATCCCAGGATCCACCCATCTTTACTGGCAATGGTGGGTGTACATACTTGCTAAAATACACTCACGACCTCTAAGTTTGAGAACGACCGTGTCGTTCACTAGACTGGGTAATTTGAGAGAGAGTGATCGAGATTCTTAGTAAAAGTGACATTTTGAACATACAGTAAAGGTAGGAGTTTTAGTAGACGGTACAAACATAAGATTAATTTTCTTTCTAATCGGAGAAAACAACGTACTGTAGGTTCTAGATTATATTCTGGGTCCAGGTTAAATTACCTTATTAACTTTACCATTACAACTCTGTCTTCATTACATTAAACCTACTGACAAGGGACTATGTTCTTCTTTACTGTCTCTATATCCTTTTCTTCCAGTCCCAAGTGATAGAGGGGTAATTTCGTAAATATTCAACATTTTATCTCCAGAAATGGCTAAGACAGATCCAACACTTTTCCTAATGAAATGCACAGACTTTGTGATTACCATGTTGTTCAGAGTGCTTTTGGTATGTTTGTTTAAGCTTTCTGGTTTGGACTAAACACTTGACATTGTCACAAGTCTGGCTTTTACAGTATTATATAAAGTGTATTGTAATTCAAAGGAGATACTTAGAATAATTAGGTTAGAAAAGGTACCGTTTCTGCCGTTTCTTTTTTTATAAGCATCTTCAAAATTCCCTCTGCTTCCAATTTCTGTAGTTTATCTTTTTCAAATCCTTTTTGGAACAGACTTTAAAATTACCGGGTATGTATATTTTGTGTAAATTGGTAGATATTCGTACTTTCTTTTCACATTAGCACACATGCTGTTACTTTTCAGTATCAATCTGTTATATGTTTGTATTCAGTTAATTACATTAAATTTTACCAAAGTATTTTTATTTTACAATTTTGCATTAAGTAAATATTAAGTAAGCTACATTGTCATTTTCTGATTGAAAGACCTCCAGATTTTTAATCTAATGACAAAATGATCGTATTTAATTGTAATTAATATATCTCACTCACTTCCTCTTTTATCTGTAGGGTTTTTCCTAGGAAATAAATTTGAAATTGGTTTTTCTGCGAACAAATTAGTATTTTTCTAACTTTACTTACTTATCTCCATATTAATGATTTGTATTATACAAATAATAACATATTTTGTCTTTTTCTTAAGCTCATAAATCACATTACCTGGTTAGACTGTGATAATCTTAAGATGACAGGGAGATCATCTTTAAACTCATCAATAAGGTCCATGATTGCCTTCTGGAGCCCCTCAACTAAGAAAAGAAGAAATTAGAAAAAACATCCTGTGACATTTGCAGGAATAGGGAACACTGGCCCTCCTCCCAGGGAATAGGGAACACAGAGAAACCAGTGGGATTTGTTCCCAGTTGTGCCCATGCCCATAGTCCCAGTTAGAGTAGGATCAGCCATACGTCTTCCAGAGAAGTTCTTCACCACCTGTCCACAGATCCACCCAATAGGTCTGACTTCCATGATGATCTGTAACTTGGTTCCACACGTTTAGTGAGTTGTAGGCCTGGGATAGGATGTCCTCCACTCAGACCAGCAAGAACAGAACCTATTGGTTCACTGGTTCATTGCTGGGGTTCTTTGTTACTACACAATGGAACCTCTGAGAACTTGTTTCAGAACCTTCTGAAATAACTGTATTGGTGGGAGGAAGAATGTGTTTGGAGGCAAGAGTGGAAGAGTGGGGAACCTGAAAAATCGATCACATTAGGAGGTTCTATATTACAGATTAGGTTTTGTCCTAAACTTTGTCCTAAAAGAGGTCCAGGCCCCTTCCCCAGGTCTCTCACTGTCAAACTGGGGTTCTAGCCTCTGAAACTATCACAAAGGTCATCTCCAACCCCTCAATATGATCCTTCCCAGATTAGGTTAATATTAGGTGAAAAGCCTGAACAGGAAAAGCCACCTGCTCAGGAATTGAAATTCCACAAATCCCCACTCTGAAAAATCTCTGCTCTAGAAAGCTCTGCCCCTTAAGAAACCCAATATAAAGGTTGTGTCTCCTCAGTTCACTGCTGTCTGCTCCCAGTGTAAGGGTCCAAAATTCACTGAAGAAAGACCCCAGATTCAGATAATATATAAAAACAAAGAACACTTATTCTGCAGAAACAACTAGCATCATTTCAGAATGGTGATGCAGACAAAGATATTTAAGCCTTTTTTTCCCCTTTTTCCCTTTCTTCTAAAGATTCATTTTATTTATTATATGTAAGTACACTGTAGCTGTCCTCAGACACTCCAGAAGAGGGCGCCAGATCTCGTTACGGATGGTTGTGAGCCACCATGTGGATGCTGGGATTTGAACTCATCACCTTCGGAAGAGCAGTCGGGTGCTCTCACCCGCCGAGCCATCTCACCAGCCCCTATTTAAGCCTTTTTCTAACAGAACTGCTTAGTTGCTTCAAAGATAACAACAGACTTCTAAAATCTAGAGCATATCCCAAGAGGTTATAAAAATCAAAGGTCATAATGAAGATATACACATAAAATATTTCTCTAATTTAAAAGTAGACTTAAGACCTGTAATGATGTCTTAGCAGTTCAAAGTGCTGGCTGCTTTCCAAGGGACATCAGTTTGAATCCTAGCACCCACAGAGTGGTGCACAATGTTTGGTACCAATATGTTGAATTAATTTTTTAAGATTTATTTATTTATTTTATGTATATGAGTATACTGTAAATGTCTTCAAACACACCAGAAAAGGCTATTGGATGCCATTACAGATGTTTGTGAGCCACCACGTGGTTGCTGGGAATTGAACCCTGAACTTCTAGAAGAGTACTCAGTGCTCTAACTGCCAAGCCATCTCTCCAGCCCCTGTTGTATTAATATTTAATCTCAATCAGGGGTTTCTACTAGGCCTTGATCATCCAGTTCTCAGATAAAAGACACACAACCTTAATATTTATAATATGTCTTTAAAGAATAGAGTTAGACAGATACCTACTCTCTAAGCTATTAATGTCTATTTCTATTTCCTTAAACAATAACCCCAAGTTATAACTTGTTATGTTCCATCTGGGCTGTTCCTAGCTCTAACTGGCCAGCCCTCATAGTCATGTTTTCATGACTCACCTACGCCATGGTGTTTTCTCCTCTCTCTACCTTCTCCTCTTCTCCTCATGGTCCTCCTCAGACTCACAGCCAAAGAATCGAAATTCCACCTACCTCTCTTCTGCCACTGTAGGGATCTTTATTCAACCAATAGTTTAAAAATAAGGAGCAAGGACACATAGCATTATGTTGGGTTTGGTTCTAATGCTTTGATTTAATCAGGAATCTGCATGTTTAAACACTGGAGGTCCTTGACCCCAACTGGCTTTTGATTGATCTATGAAGATGCCAGTGGCTAATGGCTGGGCAAAGAGAGATGGAGCAGGCCCTTTAGATTTGTGAGAGCTAGGAACTGGGGAAAAGGAGAGAGAGTTGCCATGACTTGAGGGGAAAAGATGGGATGTCTGAGCTGCAGGAGAGAAAGCCAACCAGCCATTGAGGATTTGAGTAGGTGGCCATTGGCCACCTCCCTGATTGGACCTGGAGTAGCAGGGGAATGTTTAGGAGTGCCCAAGGCATTTTAAAATGAACTGATCCATTCTCCTTCAAATTCATAGCCCCCCTTTTCACTAATTGTTACTGCATACATATGTACACACACACACACACACACACACACACACACACACACACACTCAGTCTGTATAGTGTTACTTGTATGTATGTTTTCAGGGCTGACCACTTGGCACTGGACAACTAATTGGTGTGCTCTTCCCTGGAGAAAACTAGCTCTCCCAGGCCCAGCATTCTTCAGTTCATTGTTCTTTGAGTAGGGTTAAGGTTTTATTGGGTTTTCCTTGTCAACACTCCCATGTCCACTGGTGTCCTCCTCATTCAACTCAAGTTTGAGCAGTCATGTTGGTGAGACTTTATGGGTGTAGCATCTGACATTACTAAGAGACACACTCCATAAACTCCCTGATCCATTGGCTCTTACAATCTTTCTCTCTACTCCTCTACAATGTTTCCTGGGCCATAGTTGTAGGAATTTTTGTAACTGTATCCTGTGGGACAATACTCTACAACTCTGAACTTTGATTTTTTTTTATGGTTTTCTATAGTCCTTTCCATCTGTTGGAGAAATTTCCCTGAACAGGAATAGATTCTACTTATCTGTGGGTATAACAAATGTTTATAGATTGTTTCTAGGGATTGTGCTAGATTAGTAAAGTGATGGTTATAGACTCTCCTCCAATAACTATGACTTGTCTAGATTTCCAGTAGTAGGCATGGTTTCCTTCTGTTGGTGGGTCTTAAATTTAATTACAGAGCTGTTGGCTATCCTCAAAGTATATGTACTATTTCTGCACCCTTAAGGTTTTTGTGCCATGCTGGTTATTAAAGTGATCATAGGTGTCATAGCTGTGTGAGATTGTTGGTTGCCTCCTTACTGTGGAAGCTGCATAGTGCCTTCTGGTACCACGAAAACTAGTCTCCACAGAGGAGGCATTCATGCCAATTGACCACTTTGTTTTCTTTTAAGTAAAGAAAAGTACATACCCCTAGAGATGTTATGGTGTGGCTGCTGTGTCACATGTGTGTCTGCAGGTAGCAGAGAGGAGAGAGCTATGTCTATGCTCAGTGTTCTGATCTGTAAACAGTTGAATGATTAGTTGCCTAACATTCCCTGTAAAAGAGAGCTGGAAACAACCACCAGTTTGGTGCTGTGCAGGCCCAGATGGGCTCCCAGGACAGAAAGCAAGCTGGAGGCTACAAGAAACTGGCCTGGGACTATGATTCCCAAGTGGGAGTGAGCACAAAACAGCCACCATGCCGTGAGGTAAGGTCAGGGAGCTAGCCTGGGATGACCACCAGTCCAGCACTGCAAAAGTCTGGAGAAGCAGACCATGCCCAAGATGACCCCTACGAAGTGGCATAATGCAGAAGTGGGGCACTCTTTAGACCATTCCTGTGATGACCCCAGACAGTCAGAGATCTCAGGCTCCACTCACAGGACAAAGTAAGTGGTGGAAAAATGGAAGAAAAAGAAACAGAAGGATATGCGCACAATGAAGAAGGCAGATCTGGAGATTTGAGGGTAGGGAGAAAAGCCTGTTGTGAAAAGCTGATCATGTCTCTTGGAACCGTGTTGGCATCCTGGCCTATGCTGTCACTGGGGGCCATGTCTGGGTCCATACCCCTGCATCATCAGGAATCTGTTACCACCAAAATCCAGGGAGATGTCCCTGGTCTGGGCCCAGGGATATGTTGATGTCGGAGGGCTGTGCAGATCTGGCTCCACTCCTTACCTGGGCATCAAGGAAGAGCTGGCCCTGGAATGTTAGAGAAGAAGTGCTGGCCCCACCCCTAGCAAGCTGCATTACCAGAGAGAAGTGATGTACAAAGCCCAGGAGCTGGCCCAGGTATGGGAGTTGTGGGTGAGCCTGCCCTGAGGGTATAAGTATGGGAAAGCTGGCCCTGCCACTCATTTCCCATGGGGTAGCATGGAGGAGGGAGAGATGCCCTCATCCCTCCTTGCCCCTTGCCACCTGCAGCAGGTGGCTGATCTGGTCCTGGAGTCACGAAAGCAGAACTGGCCCTGCCCTTTATCTGCTACAACACTTGGGAGAGTGGGCCCTATACCTTGCCTAGGTAGAACTCTAAATCTGGTCCTGGACATGAGGTGGTGCAGGTGAGCAGGTGAGCCACCCCAGGGTCATGAGAGTGGGAGAGGTTTCCCAACCTCTCACCTGCTGTAGCACTCTAGAGAGGGGGTCCTGTTCCTCACCTCGGCAGCACAGTAGAGCTGTACCTGACTCTGTGGGTGCAGATGAGCCAGCCTCATGGGAGGAGGAGACTGGTTCTGCCCCTTGCTGGTAGTGGGTCAGCCAGAGCAGAGCTTTGAATGGTCCACCCCAACATCTACCCCATCTATGAACTGCTAGAGTGCATGAAGGGGCAAGTACTATAGAGCCAAAGCTACAGGATCTCCATGAAACAAAGCAACAACAGGATATCCCGGAGGAGTTCCAATAAGGTTCCAGTATTGTATCACATCGTCTCCGGTCTCTGGAACATGGTCTGGTTGTTGAGTTTCTTGTAACCGTTCGTTTCTTCACGTCTGTTTCCCATATGACACCCTGTGTGACACTGTGTGATATCAAAGGTGTTACTCTAAATAAAAAGAGAGACAACCCCCCAACAATACTCACCTAGAGTCCATACCCCGACTCCTATACTCACCCTAAGGGGTGCATGATGTGAAATTCATAAAGAAAAAGTAAAAAGGTATATTTATATTAGACTTAGAAAACTTAATGCTACAAATCTGCTTTAAATACAGACTTTTTAAAAAGACTTTATATTCAAGTATTTGTCTTTACTGGTCAGTAAAGTTGTGATGGTTTGTATATGCTTAGCCCAGGGAGTGGCACTATTAGAAGATATGGCCCTGTTGGAGTAGGTGTGACGCTTTTGTAGTAGGCATGGTACTGTGGGTGTGGGCTTTCAGACCCTCATCCTATCTGCCTAGAAGCCAGTATTCTGCTAGCAGCCTTCAGATGAAGATGTAGAACTCTCAGCTTCTACTGCACCATGCCTGCTTGGATGTTGCCATGTTCTGGCCTTGATGATAATGGACTGAACCTCTGAACCTGTAAGCTATCTACAATTACATGTTTTCATTTATAAGACTTGCCTTAGTCATGGTGTCTCTTTACAGCAAAAAAATCCTGACAAAAATTTAGTTACTTTTTTTTTCTAATGTGTATGATTGTTTGACCGCATATTTGTATGTATGTGTTCCTGATGCAGTGCCCTAGGGGCCACTCCCGCTATTGGATCTGAGGTAGCAGAGATAAAGCATAGATTTAGCAAGTATTAATTTCAAAATACTGGAGGGGAGTGTGTGATAGTTGAAGTTTGGAAGTGCCCAATCATTGAGCTAGCTGAGATTATTAAGAATAAAGTTTGCATGTGAGTGTCTTTTATTTGTGAATCTAGAGCTCTTGGGTGGGTGCAGAGCTCAAAGAGAGTTAACTATTTCACCACTACATATATCAACAGTGCCTGGTATTAAGTGTGTACTCAATAAATGCTAGCAATGATCACAGCCGCTATGATCTTAGTAAAGTGAAAAGCACAGTATTTAAAAAAATGTTTTCCAGAAATTAGTATGCAAAACAAGCTGAATCAAGACACACTGAGTAAAAAATTAAAAATAAAGTAGCATTTATACAAATGAGTTAGAAAGGACAGATATAAGGGATATGAGAAGAAAATGAACAATGATGATGTGCATGTGAGTGAAATAAAGTAATTAAATAATGAAAAGCAGTTCAAAGCTGTGAAGCTTTGTTAGAACAATAGAAAGGGAGATACGGTATGAATGAGAAGGGTAAGTGGGTAGGAAGAGATAGTTTCTGGCACTGAAAATCCGTTAGATATTTGAGAGCATATTTATTCATTTACTCTTTATTCACCAATATTTCTCAAAACCCTGCTTGGGGTCAGATATCTTGTAGGGTTCTAATGGAAACAACTTTTTGAAATCTGAATGGGATGTCAGAGATTAATGGGAAGATTGGGGTTTTCAGCATAGAATTGGCCCAAATACCACTTACTTTTATCAATTTTTGTTGTTGTTGTTATTGTGGTTTGTTTGTTTGTTTGTTTGTTTGTTTTGGTCTTGTTTTGTGGAGAATACTTGGAAGGCAAAATTTATGGATTTCCAAGACTTGGTAAAAAGGATGAGAATCAGGGGCACGTTTATAAAATTTTAATTTCATTTCATTCTAACTGTAGTTCAGAAGTATTGAATTAGCACAATGATGCCCCACAGCAGCTGTTCACATTTTCACTCTGTCTTAATCACAGACCCACAGGAAATTGAAAAAATAACCAAGATCTTAATTACCCTACCCTAGCTTTTATCATCTTATAAACCACAATACAACAGCAAATCCTGATCCATGATGTTGGTAGGAACACTAAGTTCATTGAGATTTCAAGCAGATTTATGTGCACTTGTTTGTGGAATGTGTGTGCCATTCAATACCATGCTCTCACACATCTAGAATTATGTAACTTTTTAATCCTTATTCATTAAAATTTTTTCATTCTAGTTACTTATGTTTCATAGAGAAGCCATATACCACAGGAGCTTTTTAAAAAATCATGAGGTATAAATGCATTAAGTTTTATTAAAAGGATAAATAGTATTGCAATTCTTAGAAACTTCATGTCTTAAACATTACAAATTGTTTGTCATTTGCATGTTTACATTTGTATTTAATTACAAATTACTATTACAATAGCTACTACAACCTTATAAAATGCTTCTTGGCTTCTTGTTTGCATGTTATTAGAAGCTCAACTAATAGAAAAACATTGATTTGCCTTTCAGAGAACTAAAGTCAACTGACAAAATTATATTTTTTAATGGATTTTTTTTATATTTTGTTCACTTCGATGCCTTATTGAAATAACCTTCAAAATGTAACTTATTAAATTTTTTTTAATTTTACTGATATTATTTCATACTACGAAAGTCAATTGTAGCAAAAGCCATTCTTCGGCTGAATGTATTGATCCATACTTTTCTGAAACTTTGATCCTGTGTTGACTACTCCCAATGTTATCAACTCAATGAAATGTGCAATGTTGACAGTTCTTTCTAACCCTGATATTCAGTGATTCCCAAATGATAACTCCCAGGTCCCTCAATGCCTTGAGAGAAAGGAGAAGCATGTGGCAACTGCAACAGTATTTTGAGTTAGGGTCAGTCTTTTGCCTTAAGAGACCAGTGACCTGAGAAGAGACCAGTGACCTGACAAGCACATGAAACACTTGTTTTGTTGTAGTAAATGATATTCTGCAAGCTTGGACATCTTAACATCATACCACTAGTGGCTGCTTCCTCAAAGGTCTTGCAAACTTTAGGCTATAGGAAAAGAAATCAATTACTAACTGCCCTAGCAAAAATAAGTTCTGTGTTTTAATGAAAATGTTACCCCGTTATTTTTAATAACTAAACAAAACATGACTGTTTTGGCAGCATTCATCATTCAGCTATGAGCTTCATTACAAATTAATTAAGTCAAGATGTATAATGCTTCCTGTGAGCCAGGCAAAGAAGCATCTTCTGTGTGGAGAGAAAATAATAGTGAGCCGGCTGCCAAGTATTTGTAAACTAGTCTCTCTCCCCAAATCTGTAACTAATTAAAATAGTAAGAGGGTTTTTTTTTTTTTTTTGCTTGAAAGTATGTTAGAAGATTCTCATGATTCAGATAAATGGGAGTAAATACTTTGGGACTGAGAAAGTGCTACTTTGTGAAGCTTGTCTGAACTACATACTTTGAACAATAGTGACATTTATATCTTGACAGATTGCATGCTTTTACACAACAATAAAAACACACAGCCAGCATAAAGCTAGAGTTCTAATTCAGTAATGTTCAAGGAGAAGACCAAGAGCATATTGAAACATTCATGAAATTACTTTTTATAGGTGTGTGTGTGTGTGTGTGTGTGTGTGTGTGTGTGTGTATGTGTGTGGTGACATGCATGCCACACTGAGTGTGTGTGTAGGTCAGAGGTTTTTTTCTTCCACATTGTTGGTCCCAGAGACAGAACTCAGGTTATAGTTTAGCAACTCCCCAGTATACTTTTCTTTATAAGTTGTTTTGGTCATGGGGCTTTATCATAGCAACGGAATGTAGCTAAGATACACAGCGATGCTTTATAACCCACATGTGAAAAGTCAGACACCTGCATGGATCCAGGTTTAGATTAGGATGGGAAGGAGGGAAGGAAATAAAGAGAGACTGTGAGGATGTGGCAAATGGTACATAGCAAAGAACATAAGAAGAAAGGCAAATAGAGGGAGAAAAGTAAGGACCAGAGTTTAGACATCTTGAGAGATTGTGAGCAAGTGGTATGTGAATGATGAATACAGTCTTAGATGTCCATACAGATTCCTCCAGATTGTGCTTTTGGTTTTGAACAAGCAAGTTATCAAGGAGACCATCTTGTCTAATGCTGTCAGGTGGAGAGTTCATAGTCTCTCCAAAATGGTTTAACATGACATCAGAAGAGACAACTTCAGAAAATTGGTCAAGGCAAACATTGGCCTAAGGCAATTTGCTCTGAGTAAACTGTTTTTTGTACAAATCGGGGATGCTACAAATACAGTTAAGGTGTTGTAATGTACAACTTATCCTGAGTATCAAACTAACACATGCCCTGGTCACTTGATAATGTTAACTGAACTGAAGACAGTAATAGGGGAGGAGAAGTGCTGGGTGCACAGAGCTTGTTAATCTTTCTGACTGTTATGATGGGGTTACAGTTCACACAGAGTCCTCTTGTGACCTCTGCCTCCCACTGTGATCAGTTTGGGGCTTCTTTATGGAAATAGTTTGTGGACTTGCAACACAAAGGAATGACCTTTTGGAAAAGTGAGTTAACTGAGGCAGCAGTATCCCATCACCCTGTCACCCTGTCACCCTGTCATCCTGTCACCCCCGTCACTCTGTCATTCTGTCAGCCTGTCACCCTGTCATCTTTTCACCCTGTCACCCTGTCAGCCTGATGCACTGTCAGCCTGTCATACTATTATTCTGTCTCCCTGTCACCCTTTAATCCTGTCATCCTGTCATCTTGTCAGTCTGACACATTATCAGCCTGTCACCCTGTCAGCCTGTCACCCAGTAAGCCTGACACACTGTCAGCCTGTCATACTATCATCCTGCATTCCTATCACTCTGTCACCCTGTCAGCCTGTCATAGTCTCATCCTTTCATTCTGTCACTCTGTCATCCTGTCATATTCTCATTCTCTCATATTGTCATCTTGTCAGTCCATCAACCCAGCTGACTTCTCCCCATGACATTTCTACCCCGATTGCTTATAACAGCAACTTCATTTAAATCAGTTTGACTTTCTCCAATAAAAATCCTGGAGGCCATGGAAGATATCATTAGCAAAATATTGTTGTAATCAGGGATAATATAAAAGAACTGAGTAATCTATTAGAGCATCACACAGTAAAAAAAAAAAATACTGGCCTTGAAATGCCACCCAAGCCCAGAGTCGAGTATACAGTCAGTTACTCTTGACCAGTGTTTTCTCAACCTGTGGGTTGCTACCCATTGGTAGTCACATATCAAATACTTTGCATATGAAAGTCATAACAGTGGAAAAATTATAGCTATGAAGTAGCAATGAAAATAATTTTATGGTTGGAGATCACCACAACATGAGGGACTGTATTCAAAGGTCGCAGTAGTAGGAAGGTAGAGAACTACTGCTTATACAATCTCTAGCTGTTATGAGGAGAGGGGACAGGCTAGGGGTACAGCTAGCGAAGACTGAAATGCTTACAGACACAGCAGAAGGCAAAGTAAACTCTGCTTTTTTAAAAATCCTGTTTTAGCCGGGCGTGGTGGCACATGCCTTTAATCCCAGCACTTGGGAGGCAGAGGCAGGCGAATTTCTGAGTTCCAGGACAGCCAGGGCTACACAGAGAAACCCTGTCTCAAAAAAAAAAAAATCCTGTTTTGTTTGCATCTTATTGTGTTTCATTGCTCTCTTGTGTTGTACCGGGTTTCTATGTTTCTGCACACCTTACTGCTCAGCATAGACTTCTTTGTAACTGTAAAGTTAGGTAACATCTGTGAAAATACACTTGACAAATATTCTGACAGCAATTAATGATGATTATTTTGATATAGTTCACCCACAAAAAAAATAGTTCCTTATTATCCAGTTCAACAAAAATACCATCTCTTGCTAGATTTCACCTGATGCAAAAGGGTTTCTAGCTCCTCAGAATTCAACAGATCTCCTTACAATTTGCCAGATTGCATAGTAGCAAACCATTCCATGAAACAAAATACATAACAAACACAATTTAAATGCATCTGCCAGCGATCTAGTTCTCAGTTTATTCAGTTATTTGTTTGAGATAAGATCGTAATATGTAACTCTGGTGGTCCTGTAACTACCCTCTATGTAGGTAAGACTGGCCTTGAACCCATAGAGGTCTACTTACATATGCCTCCAATCATATTAAGATTAAAAGTATTTACCATCTTGCCTGGAAAAGACTTATTTGTTTATACTTCATGTGTATGAATGTTTGCCTACTTGTATGTATATACACCTTTGGTGTGCCTGGTATTCACAGAGGCCAGAAGTGGTTTTCAGATCCCCGATGTGCTTGGAGCTACAGGTATTTGTGAACAATGAGGCAGGTGCTGGGAACTCAACTTGGTTCCTCTCTAAGAGCAGCAGAACTCTTAACTACTAAGCCATCTCTCTAGTCCCATGTTTACATCGCGAGTAAGGATGTTTTGGGACTCAAAGGCAAAAAAATTCAAGGAGACAGGAAATACGTTTGTGCTTGCAGCATGCTGCTTCTGCTGTGGCCTAGGTTCAGGAGTGGAGTGTTGGAGAATTCACGCAGGGATCCAGTGCAGGATGCTTCCAAGGAAAAGTTCCAAAATCTCTGCTCACTAGTGGGACCAGAAGCATTTTCCTTGGCTGCCCATACTTACCACTTCACAGAAAAAGGTCAGTTATCTTTCAACACAGATCAAAACATGGCCCTAAGAGAGGCAGGTGCTTACGTAACACAGAATGTCTTGAAGGAGAACCTCTAACAAGCTCTTCCTTAGCAGGAGCAGCAGAGGCTTTGTGGGACATGGAGTGTTTCCTGTTGAGAAGGGATCTGGATCTAGCTACCCTAGGGAAAGAAAGTAATATGGGGAAAATGACTATGTAAATACAAATGTTCTAATTTAATGAGAGACATACAGTAAAAGATAATACCAAAATTCAAGCTTAATGCTTAAAATTTGTATTTATTTATTCAGTTTTTAAAAACTTTTATTTTTATTTTATGTGTGTGTTTTGCCTGTATATCCATGTCTATATCTCATGTGAATGCAGTACCCCTGGAGACCAGAAGAAGTAATCAGATTCCCTCAATCCACCCCCAAAATTAGAGCCAGGGACAGCTGTTGGATGCCATGGGGGCAGTGGATATTGAGCCCGAGTCATCTGGTACAGCAACCAGTGCACTTAACCTCTGGGCAATCTCTCCAGTGTTGGGAACTGGCTCTAATGCTTTGTCTTAATCCTGCTCCCAAAAGCAGCGCTTCTGCCTCCAAACCTGATGGTCCCTGCCCCAGCTGGCTTCAATCAATAATAAATGGCTGAGCAGGAAGACAGAGGTGGAAGTTTTACTTTGTGTGGACAAGGGACCCAGGGAGAGAGGAAGAAGCGGAGAATCACCATGACGAGGAAGAAAAGAGAGCAGACTTAAAGCTACACTGTCATGTAAGAAGCAAGGAAAATGGCCCTAGGGGCCACTACCCCAATTTGGTCTGGGGTAGCAGAGATGAAATACAGAATTTAAAAGATGTTAACTCAGGAATACCGGAGGGGAGCATTTGCTAGCTGCGGGGAACTTTAGAAGTGCTCAACCATTGAGCTAGTCAGGGTATATCAAAATTAGCTGGTGTGTGTGTCTTTCACTCCAGAATCAAGAGACCTAAACATTTTACTTGAGCTTTAAAGAGGACCAAAGGCCAATATCATTAAGAACAAGCCAGAGGGGCTCATCAAAGAAAGCAACACAGCACAAAGGTGAAGCAAACAGGAGCCGTTAAGGCACACTCCTGCTTTTTGGTTTATTTTGTTTTGCTTTCATTTTCTTCTTCTTTTTGGATGCCGGCTCCCTCATAACCTAGTTTGGCCTTAGTGTCCCTATGTAGCCAGGCTGTCACTGAACTCCTGAAGCCCTATAAAGCCTAGCTAAGGATTTGAAATGTCTCTGTCAACTTAATGTTTAGTGGAATCAGTTAGGGTCGCAGAAAGAAAGCTGTAAAGAAGTTTCAATTGCTAGTCACTATAAAATACAGCTCTTAACTGCGGGCAGGACTGTTGGCTCAGAAATAAAAAAAAATAAAACACAAGTTGAAAAAACTAAGTCTCAGAAGTATTGTGTCAGAGGCAGAGGAGATCAGATGAACAAGAGAAAGAGAATAGCTCAAATCATGCCTGAAAAGTCTCCTAGCTTAGGTAATACCCTGGAGACTGCCATCCTGGAGATCAGAGTTCCCTGAACAGCAAGTTTAAGGGAGAATCCAGAACAGCCTGTACTGAGAGAACCTGCCATTAGAAATGTCACAGTGGTTAGTGTAGTCAATGTGACAGCCAGAGATATTGAGGGTGAAAATATCTATTTGTAGTGCATTCAAGTTCTCAAAGAAGGCTCAACAGCAATGTTTTATATCATTTAAAGTTAACATCTCATGTTTCTGCACAGGTTCGAGTTAAAAGCTTCCCCAAATAGTATGTATAAATGAATTGCATCACGGGGCAACCAGTACTTATTTAGACACGTCCCTGAAAATTATATTTTATAGTAAGGAAGGGTTTTCAGCTTTTCAATGGCTAAATAAAAGAGCAGGCATCTTAAAGGCCTCACTGCCAGGTTTCTTTGAAAACACTTTGAAAAATGCTGGGAGTCCTAATTCAAAGGAACATACGTTTTGTTATTTATTTAATATTTTTAACTAAAATGAAACAGTCTTTGAAAAATATAACTAGCCACTGTGCCAGATGTAAATAGATAACAAATGTTCAGAAAGAAAGGTACAAGTTTGCTAGATATTTTCTGAAGGAGCTGAGGACTGGATGTTCATGTGACAACTGTATTCTCCCAGAGCTTCCACAGACAACACAGTTGAAAGAGCTAATCTTATTATTTGGAAGAAACCTCCAATGCAGGAACTAAGTGCTGCAAGAGTCTTGTAGGCTCACCATGTGATCACTCCTGTAGGCTCACCATGTGATCACTCCTGTAGGCTCACCATGTGATCACTCCTGTAGGCTCACCATATGATCACTCCTGTAGGCCCACCGTGTGATCACTCCTGTAGGTTCACCATGTGATCACTACTATGAGATTACCATGTGATCCCTCCTGTAGGCTCACTGTGTGATCACTACTGTGGGATCACCATGTGATCCCTCCTGTAGGTTCACTGTGGGATCACTACTGTGGGATCACCATGTGATCACTATTATAGGCTCACATGTGAGGAAACAAAAAAAGTCAATGTTCCTTATGCCTGACCAAATGGTTTCAAGGCAGATGTCTGAATTTACTGTTCCAGTGAACTAGTGGCAAATTCTTATTGGGTGGTTGGGTAGCTAATCTCTTGATTTTGTATGTAAATTTACAAATTTTATCTTCCATTAGACTAGCTAAAACAATAAGAATACATTTCTCCCCATCAGTTGAAGGTCTGCAGTTTATCTGTTAGCGTCTCCCTCTCTGTGTTCTTCCTGTTTCTCAGCTTTTTTCACCTGGTTAGCCAACCCCAGTCCTCGTTCAGCTTCTGGGAGGGTGTAGCCTCACTGTGTGTCCTTTTCCGATTGCCTCTAGAACATGAGCTAGTAGGTTCCAAGGATTTTGACTGAACATTCCACAAGAATGGAATCTTAAACATGCATATATTACTGTTAGGACATTATGAATACAACAAAACATGCTGAAAGGGAAAAGATTAAAAAGATGAGACAATTGTAAATGATATTCTGAATAAAGCATATTAATACAGGGATGTGGTTGTAGCTCAAGTGGTAGTGTGCTTAATTAGCACATATAAAACCCTGGGTTTGATCCCAAATACCCTATAAGCTGGGCATGGTGGTGCATACCTGTAATCTTAGCATTTGTGAGGTAGAGGAAAGTGAGGAGTTCAAAGTCATCCTCAGCTATGTAGTGAGTTTGAAGCCAGCCTGGAGTATATGAGACCCTGTCTCAGAAATAGAAGTAAATAAATGTGTACATACATGCACACACACACACACACACACACACACATTAATACAGATCATCTCTTTAAAATGTAATTCTTAATAAAGTCTTACAGGAAGAACAACTGAATATGTCTGGGTGGTTTTTGGTTTTTGGTTCTTGGTTTACATTGTGATATAATAATGCCAATGTCTGACTTGCCTTTAGTTTACCTGAAGGTGCTCTGAGAACAGCTTTCACAGATGTATGCGTCCTATGAGTAGCTGCTTCTTTAGTTAGCTGTCTAAATATGACATTTAGTTTTCCTTCCCATCACCTATTGAACAAAAATTTTGATTGACATCTCCATCTTGCCTGATGCTGCTCATGTGTTCCAGCAGACAAATCAGAAGGAGCTGGACACTTTCATTTGTACTGTGTTAATGTATTTTCTGCGGGAGGACACATGCCTCAGGACTCACATTGAAGCAGCAGAAAGCTTGAAGGAGCTGGTTCCCTCCTACCCTTACCGGGGTCCTAGAAATCTAACAGTAGGCTTACTGACAAGTTCATTTGCTAGCCTAGCCACCCCTCTGTCCTGCATTATAGCACTTTCCAAACAGACCTTCAGTGAATGTCCACTGAAATTCCATTTGGGAAATGTTTAAGGGAATTAGAAAAATGCTATAAGGTATGAGATTTTATGGAGTATATATGCTGTTATCAATCACAAAATCATTTTAAATGAAGGGAAGTGGGTCTGGAGAGATAACTAGTCAGTTAAGAATACTGGTTGTTCTTCTAGAGAACCCAATTTCAACTGCCAGCAGACACATAGTGTCTGTAAATTCATTGCGAGAGATTCATGTCCTCTTCTAGTCTCTATGGACACCAGGCAGGCAAATGATGCACAAACATGCAAATGGGCGAAGCATCCATATACACAAGATTAAAAATAAAGTAAAACAACTTTTAATAGTGAAGAAAAGTGTCCCAGACACTCACTAAGTGTGGGGAGTGGGCACAGCCGCATGGGCCAAAGATGGCGCCCTGGCTCTATGCTAAGCCCTCTGACCTCGCTTGTTTATCCCAGTCTCAGTCATGCGCAATAAAAGCAGCGAGTGTAACTCATTGGAGAGATTAGCGCAACATCTCTTGATACCATTCTATCAAACAATCCTGCATGCTGCCTTGGACGTGTGTGTTTATGATTGGGTGGTGTGAGGTGGCGTGAGTGAATGGAAGTATAAATTGAGGGCAGCCCCAGATGAGAGAGGCCAGAGAGCAGCAGGTTAGGAGAGACGAGGCCAGAGACCAGAGACCAGCATAGGAGAGAGCAGAGAGAGTGAGTGAATGGCTGCAGCTGTGTGAAACCTGAGAGAGAGTGTAGAGGGCCTCGCCCGAGTTGGCTCAGCCGCCATTCTAAGACGGCACCAACATCCTGTTACCACCCCCCCCCCCCAAAGAGTGAGTAAACAACCCGAAAGCGCATGTGCCTGTTGCATAGCCATGCTTGATCACCGCCCAGCCCGGGGCTTAACATGAGTGATGGCCCAGCAGCCAATCCAGTTAAGACCGGCCTCCTCCTTGGCTATATAAGCCGAGCCCCTTCTGGGCTCTGGGTCTTCCTCTTTCAAGGCTTCAATAAAGCAGTCTGTAGAAGAATCCTGGTGTTCGCGTGTATTCCTGTTGGCGGGAAGGTAGCGGGAGTCACAAGAGAGAGAAGCAGAATAAAGTAGAAGCTGCTAAGGCAAGCTGCTCTGAACCAGCCTTGGCGTTCCGTGTTGTTTCTTCCCACCATCTCTGCTGGTCAGAGACATGTGGGCGAGCGACAACTTAGCACTGTGTGTAAGGGTCCAGGCTCTGCGCCTATCACCTAAGATGAATCTTAGCTCTTTCACATACTGCTTGGGTGAGTTATTATATTTTTAGGGGTGTGCCCTAATATTTTTTTCCTGCAAATTACACAGTAATAGATCATACTCCAGGGGTTATGAAAATTAAATAAATTATTATTTGTAAAGCTCACAGTGTAGCTCCAAGTGTTTAATATGTAATTTCAGCATACACTTAAGTGTATTTAAAGTTTATACTTATATATATTTAAGTAAAGAATCGGGGAAGAATTTTCATGCCTCATGCTCTAGGGAGTGGATAAAAGTCGTGTTTGAAATCAGCTGGGTACTACCTACCAAGTCTGGACTCACACAGCCTGTGTGAGTTACCAGACTCACAGACATGTATTTAAAGAACAAACGGTCCTGACAAGTCCTCACGCAGTGGCAGAGGTGATAAATATCTCCTCAGCAATGGGAGGGGTAAAGCTCAGCTCAGGCAGTGTGGCCGAACTTTACAATAGCAACCTCCAAAGGAAGAGCACGTGCAGTATGAGCACACTTATGTCACTGAAGAACCAGAAGGAAGGCAGCCAAAATACACAGAAGGATAAGGGAAAATAAACAATCACTACAACTTCAAGCTCTTTACTTTCTCAGTCACAGTAAAGGAGGCATTGTGGGGTGTGTGTGTGTGTGTGTGTGTGTGTGTGTGTGTGTGTGTGTGTGTGTGTTTGAATATGCAGCCCAGGATAAACCCTGATTGTACTCTCCTTTTGACCTAAAAGCTTCTAGATGTTTAATTTTAAAATTATGTGTTAAATTATATTCAGGCATTTTTTTACACTTTTATGTGTTTAGTGTTTCACAATGAAAAAGATTTTCATTTTTTCTTCTATTGAAAATATATTTTTCTCTCATATAGTATATCCTGATTTCAGTTCCCCTCCCTCTATTCCTCCCTGTTCCTTCCCTTATCCCTCCTCCTCCACTTCAGAGCCACTTCCTTTCTGTCTTTCATCTAAAATAAACCTGGCTTCTAAGAGATAACAAACAAACATGATAAAACAAATTATAATAAGATGAAGCAAGAACCACCACATGGAGGCAACCCAACAGAAAGAAAAGAGCTCTAAAAGCAGGCACGAGAGCAAGAGACCCACTCATTCTCACAGTCAGAAGTGCCATAGAAACACTAAATACATACAGCTATAATACATACACAGAGGACTTGGTGCAGACCTATGTAGGCCCTGTGCATGCTGTTTCATCCTCTGTGACTTCATATGAGCTCTACTTAGTTGATTCAGAGGGCCTTGTTCTGGTATCCTCCATCCCCTCTGGTCCTTATACTCTTTCTGCCTTCTCTTCTGCCAGGCTTCCTGAGCTTTGAGGATTTGATGTTGTTCCAAGGTCTTTGATTCTCTCTCTCTCTCTATCTCTCTCTCTCTCTCTCTCTCTCTCTCTCTCTCTGTGTGTGTGTGTGTGTGTGTGTGTGTGTGTGCATGTGAGTGAGATGTCTGAGTGAGATGTCTGGCTGTGGGTCTCTGTATATGTTACCACCTGCTGCAGGAGGAAGCTTCTCTGGTGATTACTGGATAAGACACTGATTATGAGTATAGCAGAATATCATTAGGAATAGATAGATAGATAGATAGATAGATAGATAGATAGATAGATAGAGAGAGGGAGAGAGAGAGAGAGAAAGTTTGCTTTTACCCTAGATCTCTGGGCTATCTAGTCTCTGGTTCTTGGTCACCACACAGTATTGGGTATGGGCTCCATCTCATGGACTTAAGTCAGAGACATTGATTGGTTACTCCTACAGGTTTGTGCCACTGTTGCTCTAGCTTATCTTGCAGAAAAGACAGAGTATAGGTCAAAGGTTTTGTGCCTGGGTTGCTGTTTATGTTTCTCCTTTGGTAGCCTGCATAATATCTTTCCACACCAACAAGACTAGAACTTAAGAGTGAGTGAGGGCTCCATACAGGCACCAGCTTGGCTTCTCCATGTCTAAGATTTGTGTGTGGATTGTGCTTGGCAGTGAGCCTCTCTGTCAGTTTGCAGAGAGCAGCAGCCTGGGTAATTTGAGGATTTTCATGGGATGCCCTTGACCAACAACTGAATTGAATGCAACCCAGTCCTGCCTTATAGATAGCCAGTTGAGACTCAGTATCTATCATTATTAGGAGACCTCATTATGATCACCTTCATATATTTTAGGAACTTTCCACTGCACTAGGTTTCCATATCATTCCTCCAATGTCCCCTCAATTCCAGCTGTCTCTCCCCATATTCCCTACTTCAACCCTATCTCTCCTCCCTCTGTCCACCCTATACTCCTGTTCCCATCCCTATTTGTGGGGCAATGGGCTATTCACAGACAGGCTGGTCTCCAGTAGAGTTGAGGTCTGAACCCTGGTAGAACCTGTGATGGTAATTCCCACCTACATGGGACAGAAGGCTTCCCACATGTCTCCTGGATGCTGTTGAAGTTACCACCCCCAGAGCCCCCACAGGAGAAGCGTGTGGCTAGTAGTCACAAAGACAATGTCCCAAGCTTCTGACCTTCAGGCTAGATGCCTCCCAGTTACCTAGCAATAGCAAGATAACAGCCCACTAGAAGAGGGGCTGCTTGTCTCCTCCTCGCTCTAAGCTTTTACTTTCCTTACTCTCTCTCTCTCTCTCTCTCTCTCTCTCTCTCTCTCTAAGCTTTTACCTCTTTCTCTTTAACCTTTCTTACTCTCTAGGCTTTCTTCTCTCTCTCTCCTTTTCCACCTTCTCTCTTCTTGGCCATGGCTGGTCTCTCTCTCTTTCTGCCTTCTCTCTTTCCCCCTGCCTTTCTACAATAAAGCTCTAAAACCATAGACGGTCTCTGCTTATCAAGGCCCGCTGTGCTTGGATGATGGTAGAGGCTTTCTCCTAATGAGCCGTGCCTAATCTCCCATCAGAAAGCCTTCCTACACTCCAGCCAAGGACTAAGGACTCTCGCCTGCCTGCGTGGGAACCTTTCTCCCTCTGCCCTCTCTCCCATATCTCCAGGGTCAAGAGTATCGCCCCCGGGGCCCCTGATATCAGGGGCTGCCCCTTGTCCATCCCCCACCCCCGCTGTGTGGGGTCAATGGCTTCACACAGCCAGATGCCCATACGGGGCCAAGTGGAAAGAGTCCAGCAGTCCTCCCTGTGTCTGCCTTCCCAGAGCACAGAAACTCTGGCCAGGCAGCGGCTCTCTCCCTCCCCTCCTCTTCCCCTACACCCCCACAACCCCACACCTATCTGCTTCTAGTCCACCCATAAAGTGTATTCTATTTACTCCTTCCATGGAGATCCATATGACCCCCACTGCTTCCACAATCCCTTCCTATGTATCCTCTCATTATCATTTATTTAATGGATAATATTCACATATAACTCAAGGTAATTTTTTTCTAGTTCCATCCATTTGCCTTCAAATTTCGTGATGTCTTTTTTTTTGTTTGTTTGACAATTCAGTAATATTCCATTATGTAAATGTGCCACATTTTGCTTATCCAGCCTTCTGTTTAAGGACATCTACATTGTTTCCAGCTTCTGACTATTATGAATAGAGCAGATATGAACGTGGTTGAGGAAGTGTCCTTTAGGTGCATCCTTTGGGTATATGTTCACAAATGATATAGGTGGATCTTGAGGTAGATTGATTCCCAAATTGTGTTTGTTTGTTCATTCGTTTGTTTTTTCATAAAAGTAACCAAACTGATAACATCCTATCTGTTGCATGTCCTGCTTTGCTAGAATAATGCCGATGAGGCAGGCCGTCAGGTGTGGTGGCTCAGGATGTGAGTCTGAGGCCAGACTAGGCTACAGAGAAAGACCTCTTTCAAAAAACAAACATACAAAAAGGCAAAATTCCCATGAATCCATCAATGTTTACACTTACAGAAACATGAAATAAAACTTAGCTTTTATTTTTGAAAAGACATTTTTGAAGAACATGAAAAAAATATACTGTCTTTACTAGAGATTTAAGAGAACACACACAGAGAAAAACTGTGTCTTATTATTGAAACACAATCTAGTAAATACCACAGTGTAACAGAACCTACGAAACAATTCAAAGTGGTGAACATTGAAAACATAAGCTTCCAGTTAGCCTGTACCTTCCAGCCTGTACCTTCCTGCACTGTGTGCTAACACTTGTCACTCTGTGCTTAGCAAAACTTTCTGTGCATATTCTGACAGTCTTTGCTGACAGAAGAATGCAGGGTTGTTCCCCTCCCCCATCTGCATTCAATGTATTATTTTAGAGAGTTTTATCTTGGCAAGAAGAAAGCTATTTCCCCAGTGGTATGTTGCCTTCTGACATTCATTATTCAGGAAGCTCTGACAGGCCTTGTTTAGCGTTTTTTAACCAGAGACTATCATCCAAGTTTAGTCTGGTATTTACACATGTTGGAAGCAGTCTTGGATCTTGCTTTTATGTTTAGAAATTAGTTTGTAAATGATTAGTTTAATATGAACAATTTGGAGTATCATTATTAATTGTAATACATATTTAGGTTTAAGTTAATGTCAGCAAAAGTGGATGCTGAAACATCAGGATGGTTCAGTGGTTAAAGGTGCTTGCTGCCAAGCTCATGGACTGAGTTTGACCTCCCAGGACTCCATAATGGAGAGAAACTATTAACCCTTGCAAGCTGTTTTCTGACTTCACATATGGGATGTATGTGGGTCCTCCCGCCACCCCCAGATAGGTAAATGACTCTAATTGTTTAAGTGGGTATAAATTCATACTTAAGTGTTCTTTAAGAACATCTGGTATGTGTGCGTGTGTGTGTGTGTGTGTGTGTGTGTCTGTCTGTCTCTTTGTACATGTGGGATACATGACAATCCAATCTGTTACAATTTGTTTCAATTTATCCTTGTAAATGTCATATTTTTAAGTTACTCATAAAAAAACTAGAAATAGATACACTAAATGAAATTTTTAAATAAAAGAGAAATAACAACTAAAGTGTGATCTTAATATAATTACAAAAAGTATCTTAAAATGTCAGGAAACAGACCATCTATGACATTCTATCAGCCATGACAAGTAACAATAGCTACTATAATAATTGACCTCAAAATATCTGGCTAAACTCACTGGTAAGTGGATATTAACCCAGAAGTTCAGAATACCCAAGATACAATTTGCAAAATACACGAAACTCAAGAAGAAGGAAGACCAAAGTGTGGATACTTCAATCCTTCTTAGAAGGGGTAACAAAATACCCATGGAAGGAGTTACAGAGACAAAGTTCAGAGCAGAGACTGAAGGAATGACCATCCAGAGACAGCCCCTCTTGGGGATCCATCCCATAAACAACCACCAAACCCAGACACTATTGTGGATGCCAACAAGAGCTTGCTGACAGGAGCCTGATACAGCTGTCTCCTGAGAGGCTCTGCCAGTGCCTGACAAATACTGAAGTGGATGCTCCCAGCACAGGATCTCCAATGAATGAAGGAGCTAAAGAAAGTAACCAAGGAGCTGAAGGGATTTGCAGCCCCATAGGAAGAACAACAATATGAACTAACCAGTACCTCCAGAGCTCCCTGGGACTAAACTACCAATCAAAGAAAACACATGGTGGAACTCATGGCTCTAGCTGCATATGTAGCAGAGAATGGCCTGGTGAGTCATCAGTGGGAGGGGAGGCCCTTGGTCCTGTGAAGGTTCTATAGGGGAATGCCAGGGTCAGGAAGAGTGAGTGGGTGGGTTGGGGAGCAGGGAGAGAGGGGAGGGGATAGGGGATTTTTGGAAGGGAAACTAGTAAAGCAGATAACTTTTGAAATGTAAATAAAGAAAATGTCTAATAAAAAAACAAAAAAAATGTCTGGCTAAACTAAAGAAAGATCTATTCCTCACTCATGTCACAGCGTAATTCATGCTGTGAAGAGGCTCTGCTGCAAGTGCCACAGGGCCAAGGTCTTCAAACACTCGGCTTCATAAGCCAGCAGGTTAGCAGATGGAAGGATAAAAGAAATGCAGAAGGCATACCTTTTCTTATATATTTTATACAGATATATTATATATATACACATATATATAATATATGCATATGTGTTTATATATATGTGTGTGTGTTTTTTTAAAGTAAGTTTTCATTGTTTTGTATTTTAAAATATCTTACTAAATGCTTGTACATATATAATAATGTTTGGATCAACTCTATTCCCTTCTGTCCCCTTGAATCTCTTCTCCCTTCCCAACTTCATGTTCCTCTCATGCTCCCTCATACTTACTCAGTCCACTTACTGCATGTGCATCCTGTGGGACTATCTTCTGGAATATGGGCAGCCTCTCAGGGCCCATACCCTGAAGAAAACTGACTCTCTCTCCCTCAGCAGCCATCAATTGCCAGTAGCTCCTCAGACAGGGGTGCCCCTTCATGAGCGCCCCCACATCCATGCTGGGATTTTTCCCTAGCTTGTTCTTGTGCAAGTTTTGTGCATCCAATCCTAGCAATATGAGTTTACGAGTCTAACTGTCCTGCTGTCACCTCTAGCAAATATTGTTTGCTACTGACATCTACTTCCTCTGGTTCTTATAGTCTTTCTAACTCCTCTTCTATGATGATCCCTGAATTTGGGGTAAAGCACTGTGACTCCGGTGTCCTATTTAATGATGAGCACTCTATAGTCTCTTAGTCTCTGCATGCTGCCCTGTTTTGAGTCTCTATGTTATCATCTATTGCACAAAAAGAAAGCTTCTCTGATGAGGGTTGATGCAAATACTGATCTATGGGCCTAAAGAGAAGAACGAAGGGGCAGTTTGTTACTATGTCCATTTAGTAGAAAGACAGTGCTATGTTCTCCTTTAGGGCCTAGGATCTAGTTAACCACTGACTTTTGGTCTTGTTAATGGTACCAGGCATGAATTCCATCGTGTACAGAGGGCTTTCAATTAGTCAGAATGTAGTTGGTTACTCTCAAAACATTTCTGCCACTATTTTAGCAGTGGACAGACTTTGCTAAGCAAGTAGCTCCCTGGGACCACATGAAGGTATGACTGTTGATGAACTTTTTTTTCCCCCTCCCAGTAGTGTATATATAACCTTCTAGCAACAAGAAAGCTACCCTGTAGAAATGAAACTTCTAAGTCATGTTATAATTTCTCCATGCCCGGTGACTCAGGTATGCAGTGTCTTCAGAAATAGGGTCTCATCAAGTGTTGGAGGGTAACTAAGAGTAATGACAATAGACTGTAATTCTAGGCTATTGGCAAGATCTATGGCACCCCACTGACCAACAACTCAAAAAGAGGTAACCTATAGCTGACACCGGGGCTTTTATTTGATAAGCTATGGTGTCTATGGGAGGCATTGCCCCGAACCCTTTACAGAGGCATACATTTTCTTAACTGCTCAGCAGGATTACATGTCATTGGTGAGACGGAATCACATGGCCAAACCTATGTTCAAGTAGTTTAGAAGATTCAGTTACTTATCTTGGAGGTGAAAATGGGTTTGGTGAGCATCTAGCAGGCCATGTCCCATATAGAAGGATATGACCAAAGCTGTTAGGGATAGAGCCTGGAGCCCTAACACTATAGACTCAGAAACTAGTCTCCAGTAGGTCAAGTAAACAGACAGGAAGCACTGAAAAGCAGAGAGCTGAGATTGATTCACTCTGACGACCCTATGAAAATTAATAAAGAGTTCTCCTGACTTCCTGAGTTCACCTTCAGGCCCACACGTGAGGTTTGGGCGTAAAGAGAGGGCAAAGTGTGCATCACTAAACAGTCCTGGCCAAAGTGTGGCCCCAGCTTGTCACCACTGTGTCATTCCAGCATCTACGGAAAGCCTGACTCATAAGTTGTCTGAACTTATGAAATCTCTTCCTGGTGACAAGTTCCTGTCACCAGGCTTTACCCTTTTCCTCCTCCCAGTAAGATTCCTGGGTGAGATGCTGAGCCAAAGAAAGGGTTCAAGTGTCTCTTTAGAATGTGTCACTCTTGCCAGGACATGGACTTTGAGAGAAGGGCTCAACCAGAGTGTCATCCAACTTCACCAGCCTGTTTTCTGCCACCCTAGATACAGAAATCTGCCTTCACTTCATTTCTTGGTTTCCTTGGAACAGGTAATCACCATGCATGTTCTCACACCTTTACATATGATTGCATGAGTATCTAGTTCTTCCTAACATTGCTTCCTGTCCAACCTCTTCTTCCTCCAGATCCAGCAACATTTCCTCATCTTTTAGGACCCATGCTATTGTTTACTTCCTCTGGTGAACTTCTCCCTAATGCTGTGCAGCACAGAACTAGACACTCACTGCACTTTTAATCCTTGTACTCTATATGTATCTCTACTAGCTATTGAACATACAGCTTATGTTATGTGGAGAATATGTACCTATTGAGAATCTAGTGGGCACTGACAGACTTAACTTCTCAAGAGTATAGTGTATCTTACAATATTCCATGTCTATCTGGCCAGGTTAAAACACTGAAAACTGGAGAAGGAGAAAGATGCTTTCTCCCTTTCTGCTATGTGTCAGTTCCATCTGGTGTCTTTTTTTGCATGTTCTTATGCTCTTTGTATTGTGGTTTACGTAATAAAAGAAATTTTATTATTTAAACCATGCTTTAGTGATTGGCATAAGTCACATTAGCCATGTGCATTTTGCTTTACAATTGATTTCTATAGCTTTTTCATCTTCCAAAACTGAAACTCAGTACCCCAAAATAGCATGCCTTCCCTGCTTCAGCACCTGATACTCTGTCCTACTTCCTAGCTGTAAGAGCTTGGCTACTTGAGGTAATTCAGAAGTAGAATGATGTAATACTCTTCCATATTGGCTTATTTCACATAGCACCACATCCTTAAGGATCATCCATGGTATAAGATATGATGAGTTTACCTTCATTTACAAAAGCCAGTTCATAACTCATTAACCATCTATAGTCTCAATTACTCTGGAAATTTGATCTAGGAAGACTGCTTGGTAAGCCCTAGGGTTCTAGATCAGCCTGGGCAATACAGGAGAAAACAACTCAATAAAAGGTTCATCATATTTATATAAGCTATGTTCTTTATTTATGCACTTCAGTGTCATTGTGTTTGACTGGTGGGTCATTGGAATGATGAGACCGTATACTTTCTTTTGACCCAAGAGGAACTGTGACTCTGCACATTTGAATCTTTCAGGATGGTTATTTGCAGAAACTACAAAACATTGTCATTGGACACAAAGGGGAAAAATATTTATTTATTTAAGTCTGGGTCTCACTATGTAACTGGCTATTCTGGAGCTCACTATATAGCCTGGGCTGGTTTTGTTTTTGTTTTGTTTTGTCTTTACTAGTGACTCTAATTACAGCTATTTGGGAGGCTGAGGAGGGAAGACCTATCTCAAAGAACAGAGAGGACTAGGTAAACTACATAGAGAATGTCCCCTGTCTATGGACAAGAAGCTAATACTGTCTCAGCTGAGCAATACTAGTTCCTAATACACAGCTGTGGCCATCCCCCAGCTTCTTGCTTTCCTCAGTCTTCCCCAGGACCTTTTAAACATCTAGTTCTCAAAACAGGTCCAATTAAAAGAGAAAAAAGCCCAATTTCAAAGCAGAGCAAATAACCAAAAGGATAAACAAGAACTCTTGTGTGTGAGATGTTTGTGAGAATTTTAATATTTATGAGGGAGCCCCAGAACAGCCTTTGGCCTGTCCTAGTATTAGCAATCCTCATGATGTTTTATACTGGAGGTAGTCTGAGGCCCTTTAGGGGCCTCCACAAGCTTTACTTCTGTGTGTCATCAAGAAAGAATCTAAAATATCCTTACATTAACATGATCCTTCTTTTTCAGTGAGCTATTATTAAATAATGTAACTGGAATGTGTACTGAAAAAAATCCAAGTAAACTGCTACAACTTTCTTTTTCTTTAAAAAAAAATTACATTAAAAATCCCAACACTTCAAATTCCGCAATCTTGCTTAAAATATGCCAAATATAGCTTGCAATAGTAAATGACCTTTCCAAAGTGACACCCGCAAATTAATTGGTGCGTGAACAAAGAACCTTTTCTGCAGCTGCATGAATGTTGCCTTTTTTTTTTCCCCTTCGTCTTCACAAGTACGATTTTACAAAACAGCCGAAGCGCGTGTTGTAAATTGACAAAAGGATAACACACTTTCTGCGAAGGCTGGGGTGGATATCGGACGGCGGGGTGGACAGGGGGCTGCCTCCTCGCTGGGCTCCCTTCTGGTCCCCGGCGGGGGCCAGGCCGCCCCTCCCCCGCTCCCGGCTCAGGTTTCAGCCTTCCGAGTTGAGGAAACTTGCTGCAGGCGGATTGGCGGCGAGCTGCTCCGGGCTCCGGCGTCGCCCCCGCGCCCACCGCTCCTTTGTGTCCCGCGGCCTCGGCCAGCAGCCAGCTCCCCCGCGCGCCGGACTCTCGGGGCGACACGTGCGGGCCTCCGGCCCCGCCGAGTGGAGGCGGAGCCCGGGTGGAGGCGCGGCGGCCAGGAGCGGCAACCAGGGACCGCAGCGCTGCCCGCGCCCGGCCGGCCGCTCACTCCCGGCCCGCTCCTCTGCGTCGGCGGCGCCGCGTTGTAGGAGCGCGAGGGCCGCGGCCGGGGATGAGCTGACTGCAGTGAGAGCGTCGCCCCGGCCCCCGCCAGGCCGCCCGCTGCCATCTCCCCGCCGCCCTGCAAGCCGCGATCATGTACGTACACGTCGCCGTTCTGCCACGGTCTGGGTCCGGGACGTGCCACGCGCCCTGGCTGTGCCCACCCGCTCACCGCGCCCCTCTCGGCCCCGCAGGTCCATCCACATCGTGGCGTTGGGGAACGAGGGCGACACGTTCCACCAGGACAACCGGCCGTCGGGGCTCATCCGCACATATCTGGGAAGAAGCCCGCTGGTGTCGGGGGACGAGAGTAGCTTGTTGCTGAATGCGGCCAGCACGGTCGCGCGCCCGGTGTTCACTGAGTACCAGGCCAGTGCGTTCGGGAACGTCAAGCTGGTGGTGCACGACTGTCCCGTCTGGGTAAGGGGCAGTGGCTGCGCGGTGCCCAGGAAAAAGGAGCTTGCCTTTTTGGATCCCTCCTCCCCTCGTTTCTTAATTTCCTGATTGCCTGGAGAGTTTTTTAGTTTGTTTTTGTGTTTTTACATTTTTTTGGGCAAATCCCATCCTTTGTTACAATTTGGAGGGGGGGGCAGCCCAGTCACGTCTGTAAGGTAAAATGGCCCCAGGGCAATATAGAGCAGTTACTGTGTTTCAAGACTTGTTCTTTAGTGGACAGCTGACAGTTGAATGTGCCAACCCCAAACAGGGTCACTAAGTTCCACTGGCCAAGAGTCATGTTTTCATGTCCACCCTGTGGAGGATAGGGAGATGTGTTCTATAAATACTGCCCTTTACAGCTCAACGTAGGCAAAAATACTCTTGACAGGGACAGGTCAGAAATAGTGTGGGAAAAAAGGATGGGATTTGAGAACTAATTTTAAATGGCTTATTTGTTGATTTTTAACCTCTGAAAAGATTAGTTTTTAATAATGCTCATATATTAGCCTTTTGTTTTAGTGGTTAATAAATTGGAAATACCACTAAGAACTTAAATAAATCTTCATGTTTATGATAGTTGAATAAAATAAATCTTAACTTGTCTCTTGAGTAGCTTGACTCTCAAGTGTTTGATAAAAGGACAATGAAGACAGCTCCCTGACTTACAAATATCTTCATAACACAGTAGCACTACATATTTCAAGTGTCTTCATTTAATTTTAAATCTGTGATTCCTTGCTGATAATGCAGTTATATATTTTTCAGCTAAAGATTACTATATATACATAATATATAAATGTTTAAAGTTTTGGGTCTTAAAAAAAGTACAAATTATGTGAGATTTTTACATTAAAAAAGGCAGGTTTTTTTTTTTTTAAAGAAAACTACCAGAGCTAAGGAGAACTCCCATACTTTTGAATAGAAATGTGTAAAAAGTAAAGAGAAAATGTTCTTGAGCATATTTTCCTATTATGGAAAGAAAACACTTTTTAACTGGAAACTCGTATCAGTGTGCTGAAATAAATTAAAGGATGCTACTTAGCCTTCAGGTATGACAGTGATGACAGTATCAAAAGAAACCACTAGGGAGGACTTGCAGGCACAGTTACTTTGAGCCCTTTTATTATGAAAGATCCTATAGCCTAAAAGTATTACTTACTCAGTATACTGTTGAATAAATGTGTAATGGATTGATGGAGTAAATATAGAAAATGTAAGAGAAGATGAATTAGGATGTTGGGATTGCATTTTGTTTTGTTTTGTTTTGTTTCAATTTGGGAGTTAACCCTTTCCTGCCTGTGTCAATTTAGCAAAGAGCCAGCCATTTTATAAGAATAAAATAGAGAAAACAAAATCTTCAAACTGGGTGAAATAAGCTTTGTGGTCTTGACTCTTGTCAGATCCTGACTGTCATGGTTTATTAAGGGAATTCCAGTTGTGTGTGCTCACAGCCTGTGACGACACATTTGTCACTGGGTACAACTTCCCAGACTGGATGAGGCCTCGAGCACAGTGACTTACATAGGCCAGTTATTCCCTCTGAGCTGCTGGAGCTCCTCTTGAATGCAGGTAAATTCTGCCAGAAATATGAAGGCTGGTGATGCCTGTCAGCTGGGGTTGACATATGTACTGAGTCAGACTATCAAACAGCACTTTGGACAACAACAGGAACAGCTTTCAGACCCCATGCTCTCACTATCTGTGGTTTTGGTAAATTGCTCCCCCACTCTCAGGCTTGTTTTCCCTATCTATCCTGGAGCTGTGCTGAAGGGTAAAGTCCCAAGTATGGTGGCTCTAGGTGCTCCAAAAGCAATAGCTGCCGTAATAAAGTGTATATTACAGTTTTAGTGCAGTCATATAGTACTTACACTAAGCATGGGAGAGTTTCTTATGTCAGTCAAAATTTACACCAGTGCAGGACCTGCACACACTAATCAAACAGGATGAAGTTCCCTGTAGGAACTCAGATTTTGTTTTTTTAAAAGATAAGCTTGACTCTCCATTGTGGCCCCCAAGTTTGTTGTGTAACATCCCAGTGAAATCCTGGAACTGATTTACAAGGGCTGGGACACATGGATTTCCTCATATTTCTAGAAACCAGTGGATCATTTTCTCTGTGATGTAGCCTAAAAGGAAGGCATTACTGCTGCCATGGGGTTGGAAGGATCTGGGAGAGCTTCTCTTTTTTCTAGTTACTTTCTGTAGCTGGCTAGCCCTACTCTGGCTGCTTGCCATCTATCTTGACACTTTTTAAAGAAATCTGTTTCAAATTCATTAGATAAAGTTCATAGCTTATATTCTCCTACCTCTCTCTTTTGTAGTCATATTATTACTTAATTTCATATTTCTAGATTTTTGTTTTCTTCTCTGTAGAAATTGTGTTCTAATGCAATGAGGTTAGCTGGACCTCCTGGCTCCTGCCTATAATCCCAGCTCTTGGGAGGCAGAGGAAAGACAGTTATCAGTTTGGGCCAGCCTGAGCTACATCAGACAGTCTCGGAGAACTGAGAAATGAATGAATGAATACAAAATGAGTAAACCATGATGTTTATTGCTACTTTTTTATGCAGGGCTTGAAGCTCTAGATTGTGTTACAGCCAAGCGCCTGCAGTTGTCTTAGCCTCAGTACCGCAGAGTAAAGCGCTGATACTTAAGCCCCCTTTCCCCATGTTTTCTCTTACTGTCTCCCCACCCCCACCCCCACCCCCACCCCCACCCCCACACACATAATTCTCTGATAACTCTGGGATTCCTAACTACTGGAATGTGAAAACCAATTTCTACCTTGTTTTCTAGGTGTTAAATGGCTGTTGGGTTTGAATCCCAGGTCTCTGATGTTTCCTTGTTATTACTGTTACCCTTCAGCTTCCTTACTGTGTTTCACTTGCATATTCTGAATTCGAATATTTACAGATATGCTTAGACTAACTGTGAGAGTTTGTGTTTTGTTGACGTGGGAGTTAGGTGTTCTCATCTTTTTGGGCTATATCGGTGTGGTCACTTCTCCCCCTGCCCATTGCCCCTTACACCCTAATATTATATCCTGAATTGTCCTCTGTCCTTAGCCTTTGCCCCAATAGCTCTGTTTGCCTTCCTACTTTTGTTCTTTTGTGCTCGTTTAAAATATGCTTTATCTGTTCTGTTGTTGATAATTTGTCCCTATTTAAAAATTCCGCAATGCAACTCTCATTCTCAGTAGGCTTCCTAAAGAGGTTAGGTATGGGGATGGGACAAGAACCTCTCTCTGTAAGCAGGCATTTCTGTCATAGGCTAAAAGCTCTGTCACATAGATATTGCTTGATTGGCTGATTTGAATACTCACATATCGAAGTGTGAGCATTCCTAGTCCAGCATTTTACTCACCTCCTAACAGTTCCATCAACTGGGAACCAAGCATTCACAGTCTATAGGAACATTCTCAATCAAACCACCATGTCATTAAAAAATACATTTTCATAACTTCTAAAAGCCAACATACATGGAACATTTACACGAACAGTTATAGTTATAACTGATTTAACAGTGAGTTTGGGGAATGATTTGAAGATAAACGAACTAAATGTTGACGTTTGCATTTTTGTTTAGGACATTTTTGACAGTGATTGGTACACCTCCCGAAACCTAATTGGGGGTGCCGACATCATTGTGATCAAATACAATGTAAATGACAAGTTTTCATTCCACGAAGTAAAGGATAACTATATTCCAGTGATTAAAAGAGCATCAAATTCAGTTCCAGTAATCATTGCAGCTGTTGGTACAAGACAAAATGGTAAGTATGCAATTTTCTTTTGTAATGAGCATGCAAACATCATGTTTACAAAGCAGAGTTGATTAATGATTAATGCAGTTCTGTATGAAAATGTAAACAACTCACTGTTCCTTAGATATCAAATGGGAGATTCACAAACTTCTACTGTGATTTACATACAAATCTTCCCTTAAGTTGCTCTCTGACTGTACATCAGTAATTGTGTTCTGTTGACATATGAAGTGTATTACTAGGCTGGCTTTGAGCCGAAAGAATATCTTGTTGACTATCTTAAGGTTCATTCGATGGGCAAGCTGCATTCCCCATGCAGAGATGTGTGCATGTGAGCAGGATGGTTAGACAGATAACTGGGAGTGAGTGGAACACATGCACAGCTCGGCCCAAGGAGAGGGCTGTTTATTACAACATGCTTGGAAGGTTCCGATGGCTCAGTCTGTCTCTTGTGCACAAGACTATCAGATATCTCAAGGACAGCCCAAGACTCATTTTGAATTGATAGTATTTTCTAAATTTACTCAATGGTATTTCCTTAGTAAAACAGTCTTTAAATTTTAATTCTTTGTTTGAAAAAACTTTGCTATCATGGTATAGCAAAGTGTCTTAGGTTTCTATTGCTGTGATAAGGCACCATGACAAAAGAAAGTTGGGGCTGTTGCAGGTAATTCCATCACCAAGAGAAATCAGGACAGGAACTCAAGCAGGGCAGAAATCTCAAGGTGGGAACTAAAGCAGAAGCCCTGGAGGAGTGTTACATATTGGCTCACCCTTTGTGACATGCTAAAGCTGCTTTCTTATAGAACCAGGATCACCAAACTAGGCGAGGTATATCCCACATGGATCTGGGGCCTCCTACATTAGTTATCAGCCAGGATGTACCACGGGGCATTTTCTCAATTGAGGTTTCCACTTCCAAAATGACTCTGGCTGCTATCAAGGTGACATAAAACTAACCAGCACAGTAAGGAACCCACGGCTTGGTGGCCACAGTAAGGAACCCACGGCTTGGTGGCCACAGTAAGGAACCCACGGCTTGGTGGCCACAGTAAGGAACCCATGGCTTGCTGACCCAAGACTACAGCTTAATGTGTTTTACTTAAGCATAACATCCTCTGTTGAGGAAGCTGTTGCTCTCTGGCTTTTGATCCATTCTTTTGTATAAGCTGCAGGACACATACCTGCAATAGTGTGATCTGCCCTCTCTCTTCCTCTCTAGTTGGCTTTCCTCTATAAGCAGCTTCTCCTTCTCTCTGCCTTCCCCCAACTCTTTAAATTCATTATGGTTTATAAGGACTGGTTTTTACAGTTCAGTATTTTGTGATCTATTACTCTGGTGTCTTTCCAGGATAGCTCCAGTCAGTTTTCAGTGCTTCCTCACTTGCTGGAAGTCATCACAGACTTAGACATTGCTGTAGTAGTTCAGGTTCCTTTTTGTGGGGGATGGTGATCAGAAATGACCCAGCTGTGTTCTGGGCTGCACACCATTGAAGGTGGTATCATTGTGTCCAGGTTCTTGCAGTGAGGCCAGACATGAACTCTGTTTTTAAATCAGAGGTTCCCATTAGTACTTTTCTTCTTATCCAGCGTTTGTATTCATCTTAGTAACTTTGTATTGTAAACTCCTTTTCTGAGACACAAACCCCTTCATGGTCTGGCTTCTGACCACTTCTTGAACATTGTAGGACACAATTCCCACTTTTGGTAATAGTCACAGGGGACTCCTTGGAGAACCTGACACTGTACTCTTTGAAGGACTCTACTTTCTGCTGCAGCTGTCAGCACCCCACCATTTCTCCCTCTTTACAGGCCTTCAGTGGGCTGATGTTGATAATTCTGGATCTTTCCCAACACTCACAGCTTTCTTATTTTCTGTTGCTGAATCTCTTCTTCCTCTCCCTCACCCCTCTTTCTTTGCGGTAGCATCTCACCCTGTACCCTAGGCTGGCCTTTTATTTAGTCACATGTATCGTTTAGCAGATAGGAGAGATAGCAACGTGGGCTTAGCTTGCCATCTTGAGATTTTAAAAGTGGAAATATGGGATTGGAGAGATGCCTCCGTGGTGACGAGCGCTTGCTGGTCCTCCAGGGGACCCGAGTTTGATTCCCAGAACAACTACTTGTAACTCCAGGGAAGTCAGCATCTTTTTCCAGTTTCTACAGGTACCCACCTACACATGGCAGATACACACAGAAATACGTGTAAACATAAATAAAAGTTATAAAAATAAGGGTTTTATTTTTGCGTGGAAATGGGTTTCTTGTTCTGGCCCACACCTCTGCCCACACTGTCTATTCTGATTGCAGCCAGTCCCCCTTGCACACACCCCTTCTGTAACAGCTTAGCAGATTCATCCTTAGCTGTGAACCATTACCTTTTCTGTACACCCTCCATGGGTGTCTTCTCTGTTCCTATGGTAACTTTGTATACCTTTATTTTGTATTCTCTATGTTGCAGGTGTTTGCAGCATCTGCCCTGGTCAGGTGGTCATGAATCCTTCAGCTTTGTGTCTTTCTATCTTTATTGGTAGTCGGTACTCAGAAATGGTTTGTCAGTGGGTAAATATTTTGTTTATAAATAATCTAAATGAAAACAGTCATTTTCACTAACATCATGAAGTGAATTGACTAACGATGTGATTACATGTTAATTATAGAGCTAAGTCTGGCTGGTAACTCACAGGTCTCACTGCTCCCCATCACCTCATCTTCCACAGTACATTTCATTGAGCTGGATACTTTTCGGAATACTCTTGGAGATCCTTTTAGAGCTTATTTAGCAAAGCAGTTTTGTTTCTTTGGTGTGTGTGTGTGTGTGTGTGTGTGTGTGTGTGTGTAAGTATACATGCATAAGTTTGTTTGTTTGTTTGTTTGTTTGAGATAGTGCTTGCTATATAGCTCTGGCATATCACAAATATGCTATCCTCATATTTTAGCTTCTGAAAGGCAGAGATTACAACCATAGTTGACCCTATTACACATTTTTTTTTTTCAAAACTTGGCAATGTGACAGTTTTACATACTTGGCTCTGAATAAATTTTTTTGAATTTTTTCTTTTTTGAGACAGTGTCTCTTGAAGGCCAGACTAACCTTGAATCCATTATATAAACAAGAATGACATTGAATTTATAATCTGCCTGCCTCCATCTCACCACTCCTGGGATTGCAGGTGTGTGCACACACCCTGAGCCACATCCCCAGAACAAATTTGGGTTTTAGTACATAGTAAAAATATCTTTGAAGGACAAATCTGTAGCATCTCTAGGATGCATCCATAGTTTTAAATTTCAGTAAATGAGCATCTTGCCTTTCAAGTTTTTTTCTTTCTTTTTTTCAAGTTATCTTTCAAGCTCTGAAAATTTTATATATTACTGAGCTAGAATTTATCAAGAGAATTTCTAAAATTTGCCAACAATGGCACCCTGTTCTAGATGCCACTACTCTGAAAGAGATACTATTTATTGAAATGCAGGACCTCACTGTTTAAAAAAAAATGAAGACAGCTTATGATAATATCTTAAAAGTGTGTGTGTGTGTGTGTGTGTGTTCGTTCCTGTGTTTGGCAGTGGTCTAAAGACAGTGCTAATTCTGATTCTCAGAGCTACTGTGCCTATGAGATCTGCAGATCTCTGAAAGTTAAAGGCCATTTTGTTCTACAAAATACAGTGGTTCTCAACACATGGGTCATGACCCCTTTGGGGATCAAGTGACCTTTTCACAGAGGTTGCATTTCAGATATTCTGCATATCTGATATTTACATTACAAATTAGAACAGTAGCAAAATTATAGTTATGAAGTAGCAATAAAAGTAATTTTATGTCTGGCAGTCACCACAACTTGAGGAATTGTATTAAATATTAAGTGTTATTTTGGATCCTCTGGTTATATGCTTAGTATGAATGTATTTAGTCTATCAGTATTTTACCAACTCCTATAGCCAACTCAAGAAGGCTTTTGCATAGAATGTTACAGTTACTACAGCTGGTGGATATGTGGAAACACAGGGATGGTTCAGAAGAGACCCTCAAAGTAACCAGTTGAGGAAAAAAATTGTCTACATCAGTTTTAAAGAAATCCTTGGGAATCCAGAAAACATGTAACTAGTCAAGTGACAGCTAATTGTGTGACTGTTTTTCTTCTTGCTGAGTAGAAAGAAATGTCACTTGACTGGCTTCAAGCAAAAATTACTGTTAGCCGTATTGTCCATCAGGTTCATTCTCCTCTCAGAGCACTGATGACTTTGCTTCATTTTATCCAGGAGGAACACTAAGTAAGGAGATCTGCAAACCCACCCCCTTCCAGCCACATAAGGAGACCTTTGTCTTCAGAAAAATCAAGGCATTGTTCACAAAGGCCTTGTACAGAGAGAAGCCATTTGTTCTTTCTCAAGAAGGCCCAAATGCTACATGAGTAGCTTGCTACAAACTGAAGAAATCTTAGAAAAGATATGTTCAGATGAGAATTATGGCATAATTAAAGAGGCACGGCTTGTTAGTGTTTCTGGTCACTGTATTTTGGGAACTGATCATCTCTATTCAAACTTCGTTATTCTGTTTTTGGATATGCCACTTTTTTGTGTGTGTCAGGTGGAGCCAGTGACACTTTTGTCTTTGTTTTTCAATCTCTGCTTTGAGAGACTAAGTCACCTGACTGATCTGAGCTGCAGTTTCCTCTTCTGTAAAGTGAAGACAAAAGCACATGGTTTCTGAACTTTATTTTTATTTATTCATTGTTTTTGACACAGGGTCTCCCTAGGTAACTGTTCTGGAACTCTCTGTGTAGTCCAGATTGAGCTCTAACGCACAGAGATCTGCCTGCCTCAGCCTTCCGAGCACTCAGGGATTAAAGCCGTGTGCCACTATGCCGTGTTTTCTGAGCTTCCGTGGGTAAAAGTGCTTGCTGCCAAGACTGAGGACAGGGATTCGATTCCTGGAACCCACATCGTGAAAGGAAAGAAATGACTCTAGAAAGTGATCTTTTGACCTTGCCTCAGACACTGTGGCACGCATCCCGGACACACGCGTACACGTTCCATCTGTGTATAGTAGCTGAGTCACATGGTGGTTTTGTGCTTCCTGAGAGTGTTGCTCAAATGCTTTCCATGGCTCTTCCACACACCCCCTCAGTTGGGAGGCTTGTCAGCTGATGCTGCACACAGTATCTTTCTTTCAGACATTTATCTCCACAGGTAGGAGCTGCTTTGCCCAGAGTAATGTCCTCTCCATGTCTCTCATCCAATCACTGGGTAGATATAGGAGCTCAGTTGTCTTTCTTCAAGAGGCTAGCCTCCGAGAGACTGTGTGGTCTCAGGTAACACTGCCTTGTTGCTGAAGTCTTTCCTGTGCTCAGATTCACCACTGAGAAGAGTTGTTTCTGCGGTCTCTGTGCTGGCTAGTTTTCTGTCAGCCTGACACAACTGTATCTGAGAGGAGGGAACCTCTACTGAGAAAATGCTTCTATAAATCTGGTTGTAGACAGCTCTCTGACATTTTTCTTAATTGATTGAAGGGGAGGGTGTAGCCCATTGTGGGTGGTGCCATCTCTGGGCTGGCAGTCCTGGCTTCTATAAGAAAGCAGGCTGAGCTAGCTATGGGGAGCAAGGCAGAAAGCAGCACCTTCCATGGCCTCTGTTTCAGCTTCTGCCTCCAGGTTCCTGTCCCATTTAAGTTCCTGTCTCACTTCCTTTGGTGATAAACTGTTCCATGGAAGTGTGAGTGAAATAAACCCTTTCCTCTCCAGGCTGTTTTTGGTCATGGCTTTTCATCACAGCACTAAGCAGTGAACCAACCACATATCATTCTACATCTTAGACTGTGCTTCCCAGGCACACGAACCAGCAACAACATGCCGTTCTTGCAGTGCCTGCCTCATTCTTTTGACTTAGCTGCTATTTGAACATGGCACATCTGCTATTTATCCCCGAGACAAAGCAAAGCTGGCTGGTGAACAGGGAGCTGTATTTTGGCCTTAGGAAGAGTGTTTGTAAAGATATGATAGGCCACACTTTTTCCAGTTGTAAATTTAGCTGTTATTCACACAGTCCTGAGAAGTTCACTTTTTTATTAAATACTTTTAATCTATGAATTTTAATTTGATTTAGTTTTATCTCTAGAGTAGAATGTTTTAGGGCACTGGGGAGATGGCTTATCAGGTAAGAGCACTGGCTGCTCTTTCAGAGGACCTGGGTTCCTGTCCCAGCACCCAATTCCAGTTCCCAACAATCCAACATTGTCTTCTGGCCTTTGCTAGTACCTGACACTCATGGTACACAGAAATATATGTAGACAAAATACCCAAACATAAAATGAAGTAAATGTTTAGAGAATGTTGTAGAACTAAATGACTGCATTAAGAATGAACTGCATATTAAATTTATGAGGGGGTGGCATGCAACTTTAAAATTAAGGTCAAATTAAGGGATCCATTAAAATAAAAGTGAAAGATTTATTCAAATTTGGTGATATACTTGGAGGACAATTTATGTCAGAAGAAGATCCAGTCCTCTGTTCTCATGGTGATGGATCGGTTGGATGGTTGAATTTGATCTAATCGTCCCGTAATAAGATGTTGGGTTGTAAAGCTGGATGGGAACTGCCATGGCTGTGCTTCCTCTCAACACTGCCCACTCAATAACTTCTAAATCTCCTACTCTCTAAAACACTATTTGTTCTCCCTTGGTCAGTGCGTGTTCACCTGAGGACTTTCTCTTTGTCGACACTGACACTTTGAGCTTGGTGTATCGTGGTTGTATTCATTAGCATTCACACTGCCTATGTATTAATTTCCTGATTAACTTTAGAACTCTTTGTTTTCATATTCCTTTCCTCAGAAGAGTTACCTTGTACATGTCCCCTGTGTACTTCAGACCGAGGGAGCTGTGTTAGCACCACAGAAGGGATCCAACTCGCCAAAGAACTGGGAGCTACCTATCTGGAGCTCCACAGCCTTGATGATTTCTACATTGGAAAGTACTTTGGAGGAGTGGTAAGTGGAAGCCCTAGGAGGGCATTTGTCAGCCTGCCACGTTAGCTAGGGAAAAAAAAGAAAAACTAGAAACAACGAGTTAGTGGCATAGACTTAATCAGACATTTTTATCATCTAATATGATTTTCAGAATTAATCCTATATTGGTCTTTATATATATATCAAAATCTCATGTTATTATACAAACTTACACAAGTTTATAGTCATCTTTGTGTGTGTGTGTGTGTGTGTGTGTGTGTGTGTGCACATGGGTGTATATGTTCAAACTTGCATGAGAAGGCCAGAAGACATCCTTAGGTGTTATTAGACACAGCTCACTTTCTTTTAAGACAGACTCTCACTGGCCTGCAACTTGCCAAGTGAGCTAGGCTGGCTAGTCAGTGTCCCACAACGGTCTACCTGTATTTCCCACCCCAGGTCTGGTTTTAGAAGCATGCTTGGCATTATTGGGGTATGAGGGAGGTGTTGGTAATATATGTTGTGTAGAGGTCAGAGGTCAATCCTGAGTGCTGTTCTTGTCTACCTTGTTTTCTGAGACTAGGTCTTATTGACCTAGAGCTCACCAGTAGCAAAGCTGGCTGGCCAATGAGATCCAGGGATCTGCATGTTTCTACCTTCCTAGTGCTGCGATGACAAGTACTTCCCGCCATGCCCAGCATTTTCCGTCCACATTGGATCAGGTCCTTGTACTTGCCAAGCAAGTACTTTACTGATGGAACCATCTCCCCATGCTGGTTTATAATATTCAATATACAGCTGAATGAGCCTTGTAACCTGAACAAGTGGGCCTGAAGAGTTCTCTTTATTAGTTGAAAAACACTGATTTTTTTTTATGCATGGTTCAGCAAGACTTCACAACCAATCTTGTTATGATTCAAAGGTACACTCAGTTCTGTATGCCTCCCCTTCAGGACTCAGGGAACTATGTACAAGAGGAGACAGAAAGGGGGAAATGGATAAGAGGCCTCACCCCTATACAAGCCACATCCAATTGACAACCACTTGCAAAGGAACAGATTAGTTTTTCTCTAAGGGAGTCTCACTGAGAATACGAACCACACTTAAGGCCCCTCATGCCCAGGAGTAGATGGCCAACAAAGACTGAGCTGAGGGGCAGTTTTGTAGATTTTGGTATATATTGCTTTGTTTGGGCTTCCCCCCACCTCCCGAATCTTTCTGGTCTTTTGATTATATTTTAGAGTTTACAACCTAGTGTTTTTATATGTTTTGTTGCTTTGTGTGTGTGTGTCTTTGTGTTTCTTATGCATTTTTGTTTATTAGTTTGTTTGCCAGTTTGTTTTATAAAGAAAGAATGAAGGTGTGGAGTTGGATGGCTGGGGAGGATCTGGAGGACTTGTGGGGAGGGGAACTATAGTTAGAATATATTGTATAAAAATTGTTTTCAATGAAAACAAAAAGCTACACACATAGGACTGTTTCTATAGTCCGCTTCTTGTTGGATGTGAAAGAGGCAGGCTTTGGTTCAGCTGCAGTGCTGGTGTGTCTTGTATTCATTTTAAGTCTCAACATACAATGCCTATCCCATAGCTAATACTAAGAATTATAAGATCTTTGGAAAATATTTGCATTTTTAACAATTTACTGGTCTTAAATGATCACGATCTCTAAGAAGTAACCCTTCTGGGGCTGGCGAGATGGCTCAGCAGGGAAGAGCACTGACTGCTCGTCCAAAGGTTCTGAGTTCAAGTCCCAGCAACCACATGGTGGCTCACAACCATCTGTAATGAGATCTGACGCCCTCCTCTGGTGTGTCTGAAGACAGCTACGGTGTACTTACAAATAATAAATAAATAAATCTTAAAAAAAAAAAAAAAGAAGTAACCCTTCTCAGTAGAAAAATCTGGTAATCAATGAAAGGCAACACCCAAAACAACTCTACCTTAAGTGTGAGATCTTTGGCCTTAACATATGGTTGTGTTGAAACATTACAGTTACCACAGATGACTATAGACTTTTCATTCTCTGGAGTTCACTGACTTGGCTATAATTAACAAATATAAATGATGCTGATTTCTATTAAACATAAATAGCTACAATTAAGTCTATATCTCTATTGTAGTGAGTTTGAAATATTTTAATTTGATCAAGGACTGCATTTGCATGAGATACTTAAGTAATTTATGTGGAGTATGTGGTATCATCTTTCTTTTTAAAATTTTTTTATTAGATATTTTCTTCATTTATATTTCAAATGCTATCCCAAAAGTCCCCTATACCCTCTCCCTACCACTGCTCCCCTACCCACTCACTCCCACTTCTTGGCCTTGGAATGCCCCTGAGGCATTTAAAGTTTGCTAGACCAAGAGCCTCTCTTCCCAATAATGGCAGAATAGGCCATCTTCTGCTACATATGCAGCTAGAGACACAAGCTCTGGGGGTACTGGTTAGTTCATATTGTTGACCCACCTATAGGGTTGCAGACCCACTAGGCTCTTAGGTTCTTTCTCTAGCTCCTATATTGGGGACCCTGTGTTCCATCCAATAGATGACTGTGAGCATCCACTTCTGTATTTGCCAGGTACTGACAAAGCCTCACAGGAGACAGCTATATCAGGGTCCTTTCAGCAAAATCTTGTTGGCATGTACAATAGTGTCTGCGTTTGGTGGCTGATTTTGGGATGGAACCCCGGGTGGGGCAGTCTCTGAATGGTCCATCCTTTCGTCTTAGCTACAAACTTTGTCTATGCAACTCCTTCCATGGAAATTTTATTCCCTATTCTAGGGAAGAATGAAGTATTTACGCATTGGTCTTCCTTCTTGATTTTCTTGTGTTTTGGAAGTTGTATCTTGGGTATTCTAGGTTTCTGGGCTAATATCCACTTATCAGTGAGTGCATATCAAGTGACTTCTTTTGTGATTGGGTTACCTCACTCAGTATGATATCCTCTAGATACATCTATTTGCCCAAGAATTTCATAAATTCATTGTTTTTAATAGCTTAGTAGTACTCCATTGTGTAAATGTACCTCATTTTCTGTACCCATTCCTCTGTTGAGGGACATCTGGGTTCTTTCCAGCTTCTGGCTATTATAAATAGGGCTGCTATGAATATAGTGGACCATGTGTCCTTATTACCAGTTGGAACATCTTCTGGATATCTGCCCAGGAGAGGTATTGCTGGATCTATTGGTAGTACTATGTCTACTTTTCTGAGGAACCGCCAGACTGATTTCCAGAGTGGTTGTACCAGCTTGCAATCTCACCAGCAATGGAGGAGTGTTCCTCTTTCTCCACATCCTTGCCAGCATCTGCTGTCACCTGAATTTTTGATCCTAGCCATTCTGACTGGTGTGAGGTGGAATCTCAGGCTTGTTATGATTTGCATTTCCCTGATGATTAAGGATGTTGAACATTTTTTCAAGTGCTTCTCAGCTGTTCGGTATTCCTCAGTTGAGAATTCTTTGCTTAGCGCTATACCCCATTTTTAATGGGGTTATTTGAATTTCTGGAGTTCAGCTTCTTGAGCTCTTCATATATATTGGATATTAGTCCCCTATCAGATTAGGATTGGTAAAAATTATTTCCCAGTCTGTTGGTGGCCTTTTTGTATTATTGACAGTATCTTTTGCCTTACAGAAGCTTTGCAATTTTATGAGGCCCCATTTGTCGATTCTTCATATTACAGCACAGGCCATTGCTGTTCTGTTTAGGAATTTTTCCCCTGTGCTCATATTTCCGAGGCTTTTCCCCACTTTCTCCTCTATAAATTTCAGTGTCTCTGGTTTTATGTAGAGTCTTTGATCCACTTAGACTTGAGCTTTGTACAAGGAGATAAAATGGGTCGATTCTCATTCTTCTAAATGACAACCACCAGTTGTGCCATTTGTAGAAAATACTGTCCTTTTTCCACTGTATGGTTTTTAGCTGCCTTGTCAAAGATCAGGTGACCAAAAATGTGTGGGTTCATTTCTGGGTCTTCAATTCTATTCCATTGATCTACCTGTCTGTCGCTGTACCATCACCATGCAGTATTTAATCACAATTGCTCTGTAGTACAGCTTGAGGTCAGGCGTGGTGATTCCCCAGAGGTTCTTTTATTGTTGAGAATAGTTTTTGCTATCCTAGGTTTTTTATTATTCCAGATGAATTTGCAAATTGCCTTTTCTAACTCAGTGAAGAATTGAGTTGGAATTTTGATGGGGATTGCATTGAATCTGTAGGTAGCGTTTGGCAGGATAGCCATTTTGACTATATTGATCCTGCCAATCCATGAGAATGGGAGATTTTTCCATCTTCTGAGATCTTCCTCAATTTCTTTCTTCAGAGACTTGAAGTTCTTATCATACAGTTCTTTCACATCCTTAAAGTCACACCAAGGTATTTTATATTATTTGTGATTATTGTGAAGGGTGTTGTTTCCCTAATTTTTTTCTCACCTTGTTTATCCTTTGTGTAGAGAAAGGCCATTGATTTGTTTGAGTTAATTTTATATCCAGCTACTTCACTGAAGCTGTTTATCAGGTTTAGGAGTTCTCTGGTGGAATCTTTAGAGTCACTTATATAATACTATCATATCATCTGCAAATAGTGATATTGTGACTTCATACTTTCCAATTTGTATCCCCTTGATCTCCTTTTGTTGTCGAATTGCTCTGGCTAAGACTTTACTATATTTAATAAGTAGGGAGAAAGTGGGCAGCCTTGTCTAGTCCCTGATTTTAGTGGGATTGCTTCCAGCTTTTCTCCATTTACTTTGATGTTGGCTACTGGTTTGCTGTATATTGCTTTATGTTTAGGTATGGGCCTTGAATTCCTGATCTTTCCATGACTTTTATCATGAAGTGGTGTTGGATTTTGTCAAATGCTTTCCCTGCAACTAATGAGATGATCATGTGATTTTTGTCTTTGAGTTTATTTATATAGTGGATTACTTTGATGGATTTCTGTATAGTAAACCATCCCTGCATCCCTGTGATGAAGCCTACTTGGTCATGATGGATGATTGTTTTGATGTGTTCTTGGGTTCAGTTTGCGAGGATTTTATTGAGAGTTTTTGCATCGATATTCATATAGGAAATTGGTCTGAAGTTCTCTTTCTTTTTTGGATCTTTGTGTGGTTTAGGTATCAGAGTAATTGTGGCTTCATAGAATGAATTGGGTACAGTACCTTCTGTTTCTCTTTTGTGGAATAGTTTGAGGACAGTTGGAATTAGGTCTTCTTTGAAGGTCTGATTGAACTCTGCACTAAACCCATCAGGTCCTGGGCTTTTTTTTTTGTTGTTGTTGGGAGACTATTAATGACTGCTTCTATTTCTTTAGGGGAAATGGGACTGTTAAGATGGTCAATCTGATCCTGATTTAACTTTGGTACCTGGTATCTGTCTAGGAAGTTGTCCATTTCATCCAGGTTTTCCAGTTTTGTTGAGTATAGCCATTTGTAGTAGGATCTGATGATGTTTTGGTTTCCTCAGGATCTGTTGTTATGTCACTTTTTTCATTTCTGACTTTGTTAATTAGGATAATGTCCCTGTGCCCTCTAGTTAGTCTGGCTAAGGGTTTATCTATCTTGTTGATTTTCTCAAAGAACCAGCTCCTGGTTTTGTTGATTCTTTGAATAGTTCTTTTTGTTTCCACTTGGTTGATTTCAACCCCAAGTTTGATTATTTCCTGCTGTCTACTCCTCTTGGGTGAATTTGTTTCCTTTCGTTCTAGAGCTTCTAGGTATGCTGTCAGACTGCTCGTGTATGCTATCTCTAGTTTCTTTTTAGAGGCACTCAGGGCTATGAGTTTTCCTCTTAGGACTGCTTTCATTGTGTCCCATAAGTTTGGGTATGTTGTGGCTTTATTTTCATTAAACTCTAAAAAGTATTTAATTTCTTTCTTTATTTCTTCCCTTACCAAGGTATCATTGAGTAGAGTGTTGTTCAGTTTCCACGTGAATGTTGGCTTTCTATTATTTATGCTGTTATTGAAGATCAGTCTTAGTCTGTGGTGATCTGATAGGATGCATGGGATAATTTCAATATCTTTGTTTCTGTTGAGGACTGTTTTGTGACTGTTTATATGGTCAAATTTGGAGGAGGTACCGTGAGGTGCTGAAAAGAAGGTATAACCTTTTGTTTTAGGATAAAATCTTCTGTAGATATCTGTTAAATCCATTTGTTTCATAACTTCTGTTAGTTTCCATGTGTCTCTGTTTAGTTTCTGTTTCCAGGATATGTCCATTGGTGAGAGTGGGGTGTTGAAGTCTCCTACTATTATTGTGTGAGTTGCAATGTGTGCTTTGAGCTTTACTAAAGTTTCTTTAATGAATGTGGCTGCCCTTGCATTTGGAGCATAAATATTTAGAATTGAGAGTTCATCTTGGTAGATTTTACATTTGATGAGTATGAAGTGCCCCTCCTTGTCTTTTTTGATAACTTTGGGTTGGAAGTCAATTTTATTTGATATTAGTATGGCTACTCCAGCTTGTTTCTTGGGACCTTGTGCTTGGGAAATTGTTTTTCAAGCCTTTTACTTTGAGGTAGTGTCTGTCTTTATCCCTGAGGTGGGTTTTCTGTAAGCAGCAAAATGTTGGGTCCTGTTTGTGTAGCAAGTCTATTAATCTATGTCTTTATTGGGGAATTGAGTCCATTGATGTTAAGAGAAATCAAAGAAAAGTAATTATTACTTCCTGTCATTTTTGTTGTTAAAGTTGGGAATCTGTTTCTGTTCCTGTCTTCTTTTAGTTTTGTTAATGGATTACTTTCTTGCTTTTTCTAGGGTGTAGTTTCCATTTTTGTGTTGGTGTTTTCCCTTTATTATCCTTTGAAGGGCTGGATTCATGCAAAGATATTGTGTGAGTTTGGTTTTGTTATGGAATACTTTGGTTTCTCCATCTATGGTAATTGAGTGTTTTGCTGGGTATAGTAGCCTGGGCTGCCATTTGTGTTCTCTTAGTGTCTGTATAACATCTGTCCAGGTTCTTCTGACTTTCATAGTCTCTGGTGAGAAGGCTGGAGTAATACTAGTAGGCCTGCCTTTATATGTTAGTTAATCTTTTTCCCTTACTGCTTTTAATATTCTGTCTTTATTTAGTGAGTTTGTTGTTCTGATTTTTATGTTTTGGGAGGAATTTCTTTTCTGGTCCAGTCTATTTGGAGTTCTGTAGGTTTCTTGTATGTTCATGGGCATCTCTTTCTTTAGATATGGGAAGTTGTCTTGTATAATTTGTTGAAGATATTTACTGGCCCTTTAAGTTGAAAATCTTCATTTTCATCTACTCCTATTATCCGTAGCTTTGGTCTTCTCATTGTGTCCTGGATTTCCTGGATGTTTTGAGTTAGGATCTTTTTGCCTTTTGCATTTTCTTTGATTGTTGTGTCCATGTTCTCTATGGAATCTTCTGCACCTGAGATTCTCTCTTCCATCTCTTACATTCTGTTGCTGATTTATCTATGGTTCCTGATTTCTTTCCTAGGGTTTCTATCTCCAAAGTTGTCTCACTTTGGGTTTTCTTCATTGTTTCTACTTCCATTTTTAGATCTTGGATGGTTTTGTTCAATTCCATCGCCTGTTTGGTTGTGTTTTCCTGTAATTCTTTAAGGGATTTTTGTGTTTCTTCTACCTGTTTAGCAGTGTTTGCCTGTAGTTCTTTAAGGACTTCTGCTTGTTTAACAGTGTTCTCCTGTGATTCCTTGAGGGATTTTTGTGTTTCCTCTTTAAGGGCTTCTCCTTCTTTAGCAGTATTCTCCTGTAATTCCTTGAGGAACTTTTGTACTTCCTCTTTAAGGGCTTCTTCCTGTTTAGCAGTGTTCTCCTGTATTTCTTTAACTGAGTTATTAATGCCCTTCTTAAAATCTTCTACCACCATCATGAGGTATGATTTTAAATCTACATCTTGCTTTTCGGGAGTGTTGGGGTATCCAGGACTTGTTGTTGTTGGTGTACTGGGTTCTGATGATGCCCAGTGTTCTTGGTTACTGTTAGTAAGATTCTTATGTTGCCTTTCACCATCTGGAAATCTCTGATGTTAATGTTCAAGCTGTCTCTGGTTGGAGCTTGATCCTCCTGTGATTCTGTTAGCTTCTGTCAGCACTCCTGGGAGTCCAACTCTCACCTGAGTTCCAGTGGTCAGAGCACTCTCTGCAGGCAAGCTCTTCTCTTGCAGGGCTGGTGTCCAGCAGTCTGGAGCTCTGATCCACCTCCCAAGTTCTGGGGTCAGAACCCTCCCTGAAGGCAGACTCTCCTCTGACAAGGAATGTGCCCAGGGGTCTGGGTCTCAGCTCTGCCTCCTGGCTGAGGATGCAGGCCTGAGGGGACCCTGACCAAAAAGCTCTGTTGCTTCTATTGCCCACGTGCTCTCAGGTGATCAGAAAGTCCTAGGTGTGTTAGGGGTCCTGTGATCCCGAGGTCATCTGGAGGTCCTGCGTCGTGGAGAGCACTCTGGAGCCCTTAACAGCCTCTGCTGGGCTCAGAAAGAAGATGAGAGCGGGGGTGGGGGGTGGGGTGGGGGGGTGTCCCCAGCTGGAACAGATCCCAGCCTCTGGTCAGGTGAGGTTCCTTTGTCCCTGTTCCTGCTGGCAGAAGACCCTCTGAGATTCCCGAAGCTGAAGCTACGTTCCACTCACCTGTGATCCCGAGGTCCTGAAGCATGGAGAGCACTCCAGACCCCTTAGCCTCCACTGTGCTCTGAAGGAAGATGGCGTGAGGTGGGAAGGGGGGGGGGTTCCGGCCAAAGCAGATCCCCGGTATCATCTTTCTTTAATGATTTTATTTGATGTCTGTTTCATGGGTTGGATTTAGTTTCATTTCTATTGGGACAAGAGAGTCTTCTGGATGGCCACTCTAGCTTCTGGAACCTGAAATACTTAGGATTACTCCTTATCTCTCTTTGTTTTCCATGTTTCTCCTTCTTTCTAATGTTTAGTGGTATAGTTACAGTGAGACACATGAGAAGGACTGAGATGTGGTCCAAATTGGGAGAGAGACAGGGATGTTTCCTTTATCTTAATACTTAGAATATGAAACAGAATCAGGATGATCTTGATGTGTGTCTGTGTGTATACACATGTGTGTACATTCATACATCTGTATGTGCCATTGTGCGTACGTGTAGAGGTCAGAAGACAATCTTTGATGTTGGTCCACACATTCCACCTTGTTAGAGTTAGACTGTCTTGCTGTCACCACTGTATACACCACACCAGCTGGCCCAGGACCATTTTCTCGGTAGGGATGCTGAGGTTACAGACGTATTTTGCCACTTCTGGCTGCAAAAGGTCTCTGGGTTTCTACACTTACATCCTCACACTTGGTCAGCCAGTATTTTACCTCTACTTGAGCCATCTCCTCAGGTCCCTCTCTCTGGATTCTTGAGTAGTAATTTGTAACTGAAATCTTGAGTGAGGTAAGAGATTATGGTATTTCTAAGAATACAGGTCGAGATGATAATACTGAGGTGAAAGAGCATTTAACATCTGATGTTTCGGTTAGGGATGAAGCGTTGTATGGCATTGCTTTCCGTCCTGAGTAGGAGGATACCTGCCTGTGGGGTTAAGAGAGCCCCATCATCTGGTTGTACTTATCATAGGGCGTAAATTAATGGAGCAAATAACAAACACTTTGTAGAACTACCTGTGTTCTCACATGTGGCTATCGCTATTCAGATTTTAATATTAATTGAAATAATACAAAATGAGATTCAATTCCTTGAGTGTTAGATACAGCTCACATTTCAGAGTGCTCTGTAGCTTTCCATTGGCACACACAGTTCTGTTAGACAGAGCTATAACAAGGCTCTCAGACACATGACTCAGATTACTGGACCACTGATCAAAAGTCTGTTCCCTGGCCTGTACAGGCCCTCTCATGGGCCTGCCATCCCGACAGTGGACTGCATTGCTGGAACCCTTATACCTGAGAGGTGGCCAAGGAGTAACTGTTTCATGGGATTGGGGACAGGAACATCTGGAACTTGGAATATCCTTGTGTGCACGGAGAATTCCTCAGACATGGGGGTGATAGGAGGAGAGGTAGTCTTAGCAGTTACCATTGTACACTGCGTGTATCTCTGAGGAGTTTGAGAATTTAAAGCTAAGTCTGGCTGAACATGCCTGTATAATACATTTGGGAGAACAGGAATGTGGAATACCTTTTGTGTCTCAAAGTTTGCTTTATTGATTAATATTTTAATATCTTGCTGTGGAGATGACATTTATTTGATCTTCTATAAAACCTAGATCTTGTGAGGTATATCACAGACCCAGAGCCAGGCTAGTATATGTTGAGGAGAGTTTTAATTTGTAAAGGACAATGTGCTGAAGAGAAACAAATGCAGTTGCCTAACTGATGGGAGCACCTATGGACAGATCTGACCGTGTCTACTACTGCCTAGGAGTATCACAGTATTTACTACACTGGTTCCCATTGAGGGAACTGCTATAGCCATGGTACTACAGTGTGTGTGCTGCCTTTTTGATTATTCAAGAAAAATTTTTTTTTCTTAAGCGAGTGTATCTGTGTTGGAACAAAGCAAATCAATCCTCCTAAATATATTTATTTTTAATAATGAAGATTATTTTACTATTATATAATTATAACACATTTTATATAAAATATAAGAACATGTAAAAATTATTTACACGTTTGCTATTATTGGTGCTGACATTGGAACCATTTTCAGGAGTGGTTTGGAACACAAATAATCATGTTGGACTTCTAATTCTGATTTGATTCATGTTTAGTTGGAGTATTTTATGATTCAAGCCTTAAATCAGAAGACAAGTGAAAAGATGAAGAAAAGGAAAATGACCAGCTCCTTCCATGGGATTCGACCTCCTCAGCTTGAACAGCCAGGTGTGGCAGCATTAAAACACACTCTTACAAGTCACAGATCTTAGAGAAATTGCTTTTAAATTTGAGCATGCTCAGGGCACATCTGGGACAAGGGCTGTGGCCCTTTCAGCTGAAGTAGTTAAACCACACTTGTAAGAAATACTGATTCAGTGTTTGAGCCTATAGATTTTTAGCATGTGGTAGAGAACTATTGAGATTGAAGACTTCTAAAGGCCATACATAAATTCTAGTTGGATGCTGTTCAATAAGACATCTGAAAGGCAACCTTGGGACGCTTGGTGAAATTTTAGTATGAACTGAAAAATAGATGAAATTGTAGCATTATTGTTAATTTCTTACCTATTAAGATTAGTAAGTCAATGCTCAGATATAATGTTAAATATATTCAGAGCCACAGTGGCCTAACACCTGCAGCTTATTTACTTTTAAAGAATTTGGCTGGTGTTTATATCTGTCTCTGTCTATGCTTATCTTCATGTCTAGAGATAAGGCTTGATGACAATGTTAGCAGGATGACGTCAAGGGTGGATGTGTGCACTGTATCATTTGTGCAATTGAGTGTAAATATAAAAATAAAACTACACTCATCATTATTAGAACATTTTGGATCATTTTATGTTTTATATTGTTTCTAAAAGTAGGTACTTTTATTATTGAATGATGACTATAGTTTATTGTAATAATATATCTATTTTATGAGGAAATGTAAAAGATGAGTTTGAAAGTCTCATCATACCATATATATGCATATACATATATGTGTGTGTATAGGTATATACACATATATACATATATATGTGTGTATATACATATATGTATGTATGTATGTATGTATGTATTGAGTAGTCAGTGTGTATTCTATAAATGTAAGGTATCCCTATTTGTCAAGAAGAAAAAATGTAAAGTAGGTACTAGAAAACTATTTGTTGAAAGAATATAAATATAAACCAAGGAAATACAAATTAAAATTCAAGAATCATTTTTAGTTTTGAAAAGTTCAGATAAGTAGAAGGTCTGTTAGATGGTAGAAGCTTGCACCTTATATTCTCTCAGGGTTGGAAAAGACCAGCTAGTGTAGACAGCTAGTTGTTCCGAGCGATCCAAAGGAGAGAGCGTGCTCATTCCTCAGAGGAATCAAACATCCCACACCATTTGACACTGATGGAAACTTCCCCAGTGGTTGTTCATTTGGTGGACTGGGTAATATAGTGTACAAGGTCACCAGCAGTATCTGGGTAGCAGATACAGCCTGTGTGTGCCCAAGGCTTTTTTATGTGTCTTTCGGTTTGGAGAGCTGTGGGCCAAGCACTAAATAAAACCCAGACCAGCTTAAGTACTCCTGGGTGTCTGTGAGGCTTAGTACTGGCTTTCAGACTGTCAGCATTTATGGTCCTCTGAGGGTCCTCGTCAGAGAAGGGGAGGTGGTGTTGGGGTACAGTGCAGGGAGCCTGGCCCACAAGCTGCTATCCGTGTCACAGACCCAGCCTCAGAGAAGGGAAGGTGGTGTTGAGGTACAGTGCAGGGAGCCTGGCCCACAAAGCTGCTATCCATGTCACAGACCCAGCCTCCAAGCTTTGTTTAGAATAAAGGATTTTTGTTGCTGCCGGAATTAAACACACTCACTTAGATTATGGTGTGTCATCCTTTGGCACTTCCCTTCTCCCATGTCCCTCTGCTCAGGTTTGCCAACAAGTGAGAGAGCAGACATCTTACCGTTAGGTTCTGTCGGGAGGACATGGCCTGTGGATATTCTGAGCTGATGGAATACTCTTCTCCCTTCAGTAGGATCAAACTAGTTTTGATAAATCTAAGGTTCTATTCTCCCTAGGAGCCCATGGATTGCAGTCAACACCCTGGCTGAGGTGTGCTGAGCAGAGAGGACTGTTTGGTGTTTGGTGAAGTAAATTATTTTTCTAGAAGGAACAAAACAAACAAACAAAAAAGACTAGGACCAAAGTTAAGTTGTTAAGGTGATTTCAGACAATAGAGTAGTTAGTGGCATCACATTTTCTGGAGACGTGGAAATGTGAAGATGTGACTTCACTGTCATTGAACTGTGGGCCTTGACATCACCCCATCACAGGACAGACAGCCTGGGTGAGAGTAGGCTCTTCCAAACTTAGGTGAACTTTTTAAAATCAGGTAGAAGACTCCTACCCCAATACTAAAGCATTGCACATGAGGAAGTGTTTTGTTTTGAGATACAAATAATGAGAAATGTTATCTTATTATGATATCATTAGGTTTTCATTTTCACTACAAAATATAAAATCATATTCTTGTGTGTTCTGTAAAATGTGCTTCAGTTACTATGCCTGACGAACTAGTTCATATATGCATAGGTTAAGCTGTACAAAACCAGTAGTTTGTAGGTTAAAAAAAAAAGAGGCAAGTATTAGTACTTGGTAAAATTTTACCTCATTTAAAAAGAATACTTATTTTTACTTATTAGGCCTGTAGGAGTGAAAAATGTGTTATTATTTCAATTTTCCCTCTGAAACAGAAAAGATGCCTGTCTTGAAAGCTGAGGCATCTCACTATCACTCCGACTTGAATAACTTGCTGCTCTGCTGCCAGTGTGTGGATGTGGTTTTTTACCACCCAGAAGTGATGGGCGTCGTGGAAGCCCACAAGATCGTTCTCTGCTCTGTAAGCCATGTTTTCATGCTGCTTTTCAATGTGAAAAGCCCTGCCGACATTCAGGATTCCAGTATCATCCGAACCACCCAGGATCTCTTTGCCATAAACAGAGATGCTGTGCTTCCAGGTGCTAGCCAGGAAGCCCCCAGCAACCCTCCGTTGCCTGTCATTGTGAAGGACGCCCTCTTCTGCTCCTGTTTATCAGACATTCTGCGCTTCATTTATTCAGGTAAGCTTGGTACCTTCTACTCTATTAACCTGTCTAGATGCTCATGATCCATGAGAATAATGCTTAATTTTACATTTATTTCATTCCCTGATATTGGAGGTGATACTTACAAATAAAATATAGCATTTGTTTTATACGTAGAAATATCTAAGTTATCTCTCTTCCTGATAACTTTATTTGCCATAAGGAAAATGAAATGGCAAAGTCACATGGGGCATGATGTGCTCCTTCAGCCATCTTTAAGTATACAATGGAGTAGAATTAGACAAATTTGCCTTCAATGTTAGATCCACAGTGTCTTCAGGGTTCATCAGTCATGTCATTTATGTCATTTTTTTTAATGCTTTAGAAACAATATGACAGTTATTAGAAAATTAAAAAACCACATAATATTACAATTCATTTCTAAGTATATACCCGAAATAACTAAAAGCAAGGTGTTAGGAGTTGTATAACCATGCTCAAAGCGGTATTTTCTACCATTGCCAAAATGGTGAATGTGACCCAAATGTCATTAGTGAGTTTATGATATGTGTATGATGTTATTGTTATGCCCCGATTCTGAGGGAAACCCAGGAGAGCTCAAGAACTTCAAAGTCCACTGCAATTTGCATAAGAGTCCTTTATAATGAGTCTTGACTTGGATTGCAAACCTCCCCAAAGCGTAGGGTCCGGAGTGTGATCCCAAGCTCGGGGGTTTCAGCACTTACATACAGCATAGTTAGAAATTCCTCGAATGCTTAGGGTGAAGGGGAGGGAAGGGGGGTGAGATAAGTCATAACTCAGACATGATACCATTTGGTAGGCCGGAACCTCGAGGCTGAGGGGGATTAAAGATTGTCTTTTGTGAGGCTATCAGGAACAAGTTTTATGGCCAGCCATAACTGTCTGTGACCTCTGGTTACCTCTTTTCTATGATTTAAGCGTGGGACCCTAATCTCCTTTCTTCAAGGATAGGCACCAGCTGCACCTGGATATCTGAGAGAGTGCTGGCCTTGGCGTCACTGAAGCTGAGGAGTTTTTGTCATTTGTCTTACCTATGGCTCCTTGAGTCCTCTCAGAGCTGACAGGGAGATGGAAGGTGGGAAGGGGAGGCAGGGATGGGAGAAAGCAGAGCTTCTGAGGGAAAATGCCTGGAAGCAAGCCTCACTGTGCTTGCTGTGAGAGAGAGCCTAAGGAGAAGGAGGACTCTCTGCAGGAGAGTGCAAAAACAAGCCGCCTATGCACTTCATTATATGTATGATATATCCATATATATATATATATATGGATATATCATATAATAAGGTAAAATTTAATTAGGGTTTTAAAAGGAACTTGTAGTTGTTTTTTTTTTCTGTTGGAAATGTGAGAATAATGTTGTGGTGGCTTAGTGAATAGTGGTTTGTTAAATTCACAAATACTCATAGGACACACTGCCTATGCTTGGCAGATTTACGTAGACTTCAGTGGCCATGTAGATCAGGTGCAAGTAGCTAGAGTCATCAAATATCTAGTTATTGACTTCTTTTAGTTCTACAGGTTTTAATGTTTAAACTTAGAATCTCACAGTTCAGACTTTGATACTAATCCTTTAAAAACAAAAATTTTTGCATGTTAAGAAAAATATTTGACTTGTCTAGAGAACTGTGAAGGCTGTGTTTGACTTTTCAATGATTTTACTGTTGAAATTCTATGAATTATTCAGCAGGTTTTCCATAATATCATTAATCCTGGAAGGCACAGGAGTACTCTAAAGTATTTGTGCTTTCTTTAGTATGGTAGCTGTATAAAGCAGGTCCACATAGCCAGAGACTGGACCTACTGGCCTCTCCTGGAGAAGGATGCTTTTTGGCATTTTAAAGTCAATACAGCAACAGGGAAATGCAGGCCATTGGACAAAGGGAAAAGAAAAGAAAAGGTTCTCTCTGTACCCTCATCCATGCCCTGACAGTTACTTGGGACAACTTTCTGAATTCTCTCAGCTACCATTAGAAAAAGGTTTTATTCACATACACAAATGCAATGGCAAACATGTAATCCTTATAACTGCTCTCTTCTAGACCGTAGGCACTTTCCCAGGAGTGCGGAGAGGGAGATTAGCTACCTTGGTCTGTGGGAACAGTGTTTGCCATTCCAGAAGCTGTGATACTGTCCTCAGTGTGATCAGGCTGGGCTTTTGATAGGCTGAGCATGTGTGGTGGGGGAGGGGAAGCTTGAAGTAGAGCGGGTAAGATAAGAACTCAGTAAGAAATCAGTCTGGCATGCAGATTGAAGGAGGCTAACACTGTGACCTTTCGGCTTCAGACTGGTGCTTTTAAATCTTAGAGTACTGGGTCACCTGGGGATACTGTAAGTATGTGGCTTCTGATGGTGTGGTAGGGGTGGGTGCAATTTGAGCTGTATTTCCTACAGACTCCAAGTGATGGTTGATACCCTCGGGACACCAGGTCTCTGACACAGCCAGTGAGTTAGGGCTTGGATTTCAGTTGAGAAGCTGGGCCTGGAAGCCTGTTGTCAATTTAGGTCACAAAGGAAAACTGAGGCACAAAATTGCAAGGTCTGAGGTCTGACTCAGAGCTAGCTGGAGCTCAGTTCTTGGTTTCTTGTCATGTGTCTGTCCAAAGAGGATTGTAACAGATGAGTAGAAACCTGGGAGCAAGGGAATGGGGTGCCTGGGCAGAACAGAGGCTCTGGAGTATGTGGGGAAAGCGAGCTCCTCAGCCAGTTCAGAGCTTTTGTATATATTCTGTACTTAAGTTCTCCTGTGTCCCAGCCCCACAGGAGATGGGGTAGGATTGACCTTGACCTGGAGCATAAGGGGCTGATGCAGGTTGAGATGGAGGAATAACTGGCCCTGAGGTTCTTATTAATCATTCTTTAATTATGTACAAATGATACATCTGAATGGAGTAGAGGTACGCTTAAGTTCCATTTTTAAAGATACTAAAGCTGTCATTACATGGCTTCTAAAAATGTATGTTTATTACAAGAAATAAAAAGAGGGGCCGGGCGTGGTGGCACACACCTTTAATCCCAGCACTCGGGAGACAGAGGCAGGAGGATTTCTGAGTTTGAGGCCAGCCTGGTCTACAGAGCGAGTTCCAGGACAACCAGGGCTACAGAGAAACCCTGTCTCAACCCCCCCCCCCCAAAAAAAAAAGAAATGAAAAGAGAAACCACACAGATCCCATTATCAAAACAATATATCTGATTATCACCGGTGTTTGTTTACTCTGATAGATTCTCTTTAGTACTTTAGGTAGATGAGTCCTTTAATTTTTTTTTAATCAAATGAAACAAAAATCTTAAGTCTACAATTTCATATAATCTTCAATAGGGACTTAAACTGTTTCCTTGGGACATTTTCCAACCTCTGAACAGAACACAGGTTTCAAGGCACTGTTGTGCAGTGCTTTCTCCACAGTCCGTAGGTCACTCGGTATGTCAGGGAACCATGGAGGACAGGAGCCCTGGCATGTTGTGTCACCACAGCTGCTCAGGCAGAGACAGAACTCCATGGTACAACTTGCTCAGGAATATTTGTCCCGAGCAAACAGGAGCTAAAATCCTACAATAAACAGATCTTGTGTTAAAAAAAAATGAACTAGACCACAAAAGGTACTTTTTAAATAAAAAGTTCTTTTTACATGTGGGAACTGGATTATGTGAATGTTTTGGCTTGCCATTTAGAAACCAATTTCATAGTCTGGCTAGGATTTTATACTCACCTATAAGGCTTTAGTTTGTTTTCCCTTTACACTTTTTGAATATCTAGGTATAGTCCATATGTGTCTGGTTTATATATGCTAATGTTCCACTGCATAAGAGCGCTATATGATGTGTTAGCATTTAATAAGTAATGCCTGGACCAAGGGCTAAGGGCAGAGTGAGAGCTGCAGTTTCTGTGTTCAGGAAGCTATTCTGAAACAGCAGACACTTGTAACATTCTTATAGTACTTGGTAGTTTAAGGCTTGTGAATTCCTGAGTCATATAATCTTTAGAAGGTTAGAAATTGAAATATTTGTGACTCAAGAATGTAGCTGTGAGGTGGACCTGTCCCAGATGATCCAGAATTTCCCATCACTGAATTGCAGAGTGAGTGAGCACGTGGACCAAGCCGTGGGCTCGGTTTGCATGGTGTTCACTCTCACTTTTGGAATTATTCTGCAGCGTGCTCTTTTCTGTACAGCAGAAAACAGCATAGGGTACCTGAGTGCACCATGCTCTTCAACAGACTGAGTGACTTGCTGAAGAACTTAAGACATTATCCTTAGAAAACCTCGGTGAACAGTGCAAACTGAGCAGCTTTTACAGATCCTGTCATCGGACACTGTGCCTAGTGATGATGATGCAGTGGGTGAATCTCCTGTTAAACATTTGCACTACAGAAAGAAGCCCTCGCCTCGGGATTATTGGTTTATTAGTAGTTACAGTGTCAATGATGACGTGATTAGCATTTCTACTTATGAAAACAACCCACTTGTTAGTGCTGTTAGGAATTTTTCTGCTTTCATTCTTGGTTATTGGCTCTTAGTGAGTTGTTTTTAAATACCTAAGTGGCCCCCTGAGCTTGCCTTGTTATTTAGATTATTTGGTGTTGGCTCCATTCAAAGGAGGTATTATGTAGATGTTCTTGGTGAATATAACTTTACTTATATTAGCTGGATGTAAGTTTACTTAACAGTGGTAAAGGTCAATACAGAGATTGTATCTGTGTTCTCCTTCACTTAGGATGAATGTAGACAAATCAAAAGTACTTCTCCTGTAGACTGTATGCCACTAACTGGGTATTGATAATGTCTGAGATTTTTTAAAGTGAGAACATGGTCTGTCACCAGCAGCACACAGCAGCACTGGGACTGCATTGGGGGCCCTGGGAGGCTTTAAAACATATTAGTGTCTGGAACCCTAGCTCCAGAATTAGGATGAGGTTTCCTCTGATGTATTTTACAAACTATCTCTCTTCAGGTCAGTATAATGCACAGCTAGGATGGAGAAGCAATCTGAGCTCCATTGGTTTTTAAGGTGTTTGATATGCCTATCTGGTTTTTTTGTTGTTGTTTTTTCTTCTTCTTAATGTATGGGGTTTATTGCACAGTGGTTAGGGAAATGGCAGAAAAGTTATCTACAAATTCAATGGAAAATATCTTCTCACTGTAGTCATCTCAGGGTACTACAGATGGACATGGGGCTAGCATATGGTTTTCTGAGGTGTTAGAGGCAAAATTAGTATGCAGGTAGGAGTTTCCCATGCTGGAGCTACTTCCTCAGCAGAGTAAAACTGTCCCGTGATGCTCAGAGGAGGCAGGCAGTGTCTCCAGCTTTGTTTTGTGTGGTGGTCTTGCTGTCTAGCTTCTGGCTCTTGGGTATCCACCACCACCTCTGAGGTCTCTGATCCTCAGAGGATACTGCTCAGCACTGGCATAGGGTGAGCCTGTTGTCAGCAACCAGGACACCAAGAGACTTTGAAAGTGAAGATGTGTTCAAACGCACCAGGGTTTAGCAAGAACAGGAATGGATCTTCAAAACACAGAGAAAGGCTTTTGGCAGGGCATAGGTATCACAAAATCACTCTTGAATTCAGGGGTCCTGACATTTCTATACAGACCTTTGTCTATGTGCATGGAAGGTTTTCTGAAAAGATGACCCAAAGAACGTGTCAGATTATGAAAAGATTATGTGTGCCCAGGTAAAAACCACTGATATAAAAAAAGGGAAAGAGTGAGCAGACAGTTCTTAGAGACTCCTCATCCTTCTGGAGTGTTTAAAGGAAGGTGATCTAGCAGGGAGGTCAGAATAGAAGAGTTGTCACAAGTAGCACAGGCAGTGGTGAGCTGGAGTTGAAGCTACACCTGGGGGGGAGTGCAAGGTGACTGTGTTTATTTTTCCCAATTCCAAGGTGTGGGCGATCATGTTTTTAGCTCAGATTTGGCCCTGCTGTGAGTGTTTACATGATGGAAATGGCAAAAGCTGTTGAAGCTGAGGTGAGAAGGTGGAAGCCATCCAGCAGTGCCAAAAGTTGTAACAAAAAACAAGTGCCTGGACTGGAGAGAGGGCTCAGCAGTGAAGGACATTTGCATAGGACCCAGGTTCTGTCCCCAGTACCCATGTGTTAGCTAACAACTGATCTTCACTCCAGTTCTACAGGATCTAACACCCTTTTTGGTTTCCTTAGCCACTGAACACATGTGGCACACTTACATACGTGAAGTGGAACATTCTTACACATAAAAGTAAACCAATCTTTAAAAAAAAAAAAGTAAAAAGCCAGTGCCAAGAGCCCTGGGATCAGGCCCTTTGGTTGGCTTTGGTACCCACGGGTAGAAGCTGTCTGCAGTGGCCTGATCCATTACCTTAAAATGTGAATTATTTTATACTCTGCTCAGTCTCAGTCTTAGTCATTAATGCATCTGCAGAGTGATGGATACAGTTAGTGATACACCAGAAAATGTAGATTAGGAGCAGATAGCAAAGGGTCTTGATTACCTGCCCCAAGGAGTGGAATGACTTCTTTGAAGTCACTCCAGTAGTTAATGATAGAGATAAAGCTGTTATGAGGGCCCCATTACTGTATCTGCCTGTGGCATGATGCTTTATTTTTATTTTTAAAAGTTTGGACCTCCTGTAAGTCATGGGGCAGGCAGATGAGGGTAATCCCCTGTGTGGTGGTTTGAATAAGAATGGCCCCATAGGCTCATATATTTGAATACTTAGTCACCACAGGGTAGAACTGTTTGAAAGAATGAGAAGGATTAAGAGGTATGGTGTTGTTGGAGAATGTGTCTCACTGGGGATGGGATTTGAGGTTTCCAGATCCAGGCTCTCTTCCTTTGCCTACCTGACTACAGATCCAGGCTCTCTTCCTTTGCCTACCTGACTGCAGATCCAGGCTCTCTTCCTTTGCCTACCTGACTGCAGATCAGGATGTAGCTCTCAGCTACTTCTCCAGGATCATGTGTACTGCCACGTTCCCATCATGATGGTAATGGATTAAACCTCTGAGACTGTAAGCCAGTCCCAATTAGATGCTTTCTTTTATAGGAATTTCCTTGGCAGCAGTAGAACAATAACTGAGACACCTTGGAACGCCATAAGCATAAATCATACTTTCTGAAAACTTAGCTTGAATAATAGGATAGATCCCAAGTTGAAAGGTCAGGAGGGAGCAGGAAAGCTGAGAAAAAGAGTGCTGTAGGCCATGTGAGAGGAGCATTTTGTGTAAAGACCACCTTTTGCTGACCATAAAATAGAAACAGAAAAGAAAGGGGTTCGCAGAGTACGTGGCAAGAGTGAAGGAGCCCAAGAAGAGTAGCTTTGAAATTGACCAAGACGGAGACTAAGTTCAGGAAAAGACCAGGCAGCTGATGTTGCTGCGGTGCCTGCATCTCAGATGGAGTGTACCAGAGAACGATCTCATTGCTTTTCTCAGGTTAGCTTTGTAGAGTTTCAGGGCAGATGTCCCATTCTGAGCCTGACAGTGCACAAGGCCTTCTGAATTAATGTTTCTGCTGTGTGGCTGTCTAGACCAATGGTAAGTAAGCATTGCTGTTCGCTGGTGGTGATACTGTCCAGCATCACCTGTGAAAGGCCATACCCACCTTTGACCTGCCAGATGACTTCTCACAGAAACTCATCCTGGTGCTAAGTCACTCGCTGAATACCTGCTTCAGAAATGGCAGCTGTCAGGGAGGAAGATGGTTTACGACAGTGATTTTCAACTTTCCTAATGCTGTGACCTTTTATATAGTTCTGCATGTTGTTGTGGCCCCAACCATAAGGTTACTTTTGTTGCTACCTCATAATTGTAATTTGCTTTGGTTAGGAATTGTAATGTAAATAACTGTGTTTTCTACTGGTCTTAGGTGACACCCCTTCGAGAAAGGTTAGTCCCCCACAGTTACCACTGTTAGTTACAACCCACAAGTTGAGAACCACTGGTTTAGGAGAAGGCAAACAGATTTGTTAAACACACCTTTCAGGAGACATGTTTGCTACAGAAAACAAACAAACAAACAAACAACAACAACAACAAAAAACGAGGAAAGAAGCATTGATAATCTAAAAAGAGACCCAGCTTTTCATACCTTTTACTCACACAGGGAAATCTGATGTATTTAATTCCTTACAGGTGCTTTTCAGTGGGAAGAGCTGGAAGAAGATGTCAGGAGGAAGTTGAAAGATTCAGGGGATGTTTCTGATATAATCGAGAAAGTTAAATGCATTTTAAAAACACCAGGAAAGGTAAATTAATTTGACTCTGAATTATAGCTGGTATACTTTGTTGATTATAACATTGAGTCACTAGCAAAGTTAAATAATTCATAAATATAAATGTTTTCCCTATGTATATTATATGTTTCTGTTTTAAATGTCTTGAACATTTAAAACAGAAGCATATGTGTTTCTTACTAAGACTTTAATTTTTGTGGGGATTAAAATGTGTGAGTCATGCCTTTGAAATGTTCACTTGTGAATTTTGTCTTCAGAACATCCCATTGGAGCCATGGGAACACAGACACCAGCCTGCCTCTGCCTCCTGAGGGCAGGGATTAAAGGCCTGCCTCACCCCTGCCTTGCCCAGGTTGAGATGAAAGGCTGCCTAGCTCCTGCCCCTGCAGCTGGACCTCTAGGAGAGAAGTTATTTCATACCACATTGTTTAAATCTGGATAGCATTGTGGAGTAGCCTTGCTCCTGTGTGAACTTTTCAAAGAGTTGCAAGCAATATAGCTAACCAAATAGACACTTGAGGAGTCTCTTGAATACATATTAAAAATTAGAAACTGGGTTCAAGGTTATAAAAGTACTGATGCTGTATGGCCATAAAACTGCAGATTGTACAGAGACTGTAAAGACTTGAAACACAATTGTTAAACTTTAAAACAACTGTCTTGCACAATTTAGCCAGTTTATTCTTTTTGTTTGTTTGTTTGTTTTTTATTTGATATTTACTTTTTTATTAGATATTTTCTTTATTTACATTTCAAGTGTTATCCCCTTTCCTAGTTTCCCCTCTGAAAATCCCCTATCCTCTCCCCGCTTCCCCTGATCCCCAACCCATCCACTCAAGCTTCCTGGCCCAGACATTCTCCTATCCTGGGGCATAGAACCTTTACAGGACCAAGGGCCTCTCCTCCCATTGATGACCAACTAGGACATCTTCTGCTACATATGCAGCTAGAGCCAGGAGTCCCTCCCTGTGTTTTCTTTGATTGGTGGGTTAGTCCCAGGGAGCTCTGGGGTTACTGGTTAGGTCATATTGTTGTTCTTCCTGGGGGGCTGCAAACCCCTTCAGCTCCTTGGGTCCTTTCTCTAGCTCCTTCATTGGGAACCTTGTGCTCTATCTAATGGATGACTGTGAGCATCCATTTCTGTACTAGTCAGGCATTGGCAGGGCCTCTCAGAAGACAGATATATCAGGGTCCTTTCAGCAAGCTCTTGTTGGCATCTGCAACAAGAATCCCCAGGTGGGGCAGTTTCTGAATGATCATTCCTTGAGTCTCTGCTCTGAACTTTGTCACTGTAACTCCTTCCATGGTTATTTTGTTCCCCCTTCTAAGAAGGATCGAAGTATCCACACTTTGTTCTTCTTTCTTGAGTTTCATGTGTTTTGCAAATTGTATTTTGGGTATTCTGAGCTTCTGGACTAATATCTTCTTATCAGTGAGTGCATATCTAGTGACTTCTTTTGTGATTGGGTTAGCTGACTTAGGATGATATCCTCCAGATCGAAACATTTGTCTAAGAATTTAATAAATTCATTGTTTTTAATAGCTGAGCTATTGTTTAAATGTACAATATTTTCTGTATCCATTCCTCTATTGAGGGACATCTGGGTTCTTTCCAGCTTCTGGCTATTATAAATAAGGCTGCTATGAACATAGTGGAGCATGTGTCCTTATTACAAGTTGGAGCATCTTCTGGGTATATGCCGAAGAGTAGTATTGCTGGATCTTCTGGTAGAACTATGTCCAATTTTCTGCAGAACCACCAAACTGATTTCCAGAGTGGTTGTACCAGCTTGCAATCCCACCAGCAATGGAGGAGTGTTCCTCTTTCTCCATATCCTCGCCAGCATCTGCTGTCACCTGAATTTTTGATCTTAGCCATTCTGACTGGTGTGAGGTAGAATCTCAGGGTTGTTTTGATTTGCATTTTTTCTGATGATTAAGGATGTTGAACATTATTTTAGGTGCTTCTCAGCAATTCGTTATTCCTCAGTTGAGAATTCTTTTTGTTTAGCTCTTTATCCTATTTATTAATAGGGTTATTTGGTTTTCTAGAGTCCATCTTCTTTAGTTCTTTATATATATTGGATATTAGCCCCCTATCAGATTCAGGATTGGAAAAGATCTTTTCCCAATCTGTTGGTTCCTGCTTTGTCTTATTGACAGTGAACTTTGCCTTACAGAAGTTTTGCAATGGTACTGGTACAGTGGTCCCATTTGTCGATTCTTGAACTTACAGCACAAGCCATTGCTATTCTGTTCAGGATTTTTTTGCTGTGACCATATCTTCTAGGCTCTTCCCCACTTTCTTCTTGATAAGTTTCTGTGTCTCTGGTTTTTGTGGATTTCCTTGATCCACTTAGACTTGAGCTTTGTACAAGGAGATAAGAATGGATCAATTAGCATTCTTCTCCATGATAAGCGCCAGTTGAACCAGCACCATTTGTTGAAAATGCTGTCTTCTTTCCACTGGATGGTTTTAGCTCCCTTGTCAAAGATCAAGTGACCATAGGTGTGTGGATTCATTTCTGGGTCTTCAATTCTATTCCATTGATCTACCTGTCTGTCGCTGTACCAGTACCATACAGTTTTTTGTTGTTGTTTTGGTTTTTGTTTTTTTTTTAATCACAATTGCTCTGTAGTACAGCTTGAGGTCAGGCATGGTGATTCCACCAGAGGTTCTTTTATTGTTGAGAATAGTTTTTGCTATCCAGGGTTTTTTATTATTCCAGATGAATTTGCAAATTGCTCTTTCTAACTCTGTGAAGAATTGACTTGGAATTTTGATGGGTATTGCATTTAATCTGTAGATTGCTTTTGGCAGGATAGCCATTTTTACTATATTAACCCTGCCAATCCATGAGCATGAGAGATTTTTCCATGTTTTGAGATCTTCTTCAATTTCTTTTTTCAGATACTTGAGGTTCTTATCATACAGATCTTTCACTTGCTTAGAGTCACACTGTCTTAGTCAGGGTTTCTATTTCCTGCACAAACATCATGACCAAGAAGCAAAATTGGGGAGGAAAGGGTTTTTCAGCTTACATTTCCATACAGCTGTTCATCACTGAAGGAAGTCAGGACTGGAACTCAAGCAGGTCAGAAAGCAGGAGCTGATGCAGAAGCCATGGAGGGATGTTCTTTACTGGCTTGCTTTCCCTGGCTTGCTCAGCCTGCTCTCTTATAGAACCCAAGACTCCAGCCCAGAGATGGTCCCACCCACAAGGGGCCTTTCCCCCTTGATCACTAATTGAGAAAATACCCCACAGCTGGATCTCATAGAGGCACTTCCCCAACTGAAACTCCTTTCTCTGTGATAACTCCAGCTGTGTCAAGTTGACACAAAACTACCCAGTACACACACCAAGATATTTTATATTATTTGTGACTATTGTGAAGGGTGTTTTTTCCCTAATTTCTTTCACAGCCTGTTTATCCTTTGTGTAGAGAAAGGCCACTGATTTGTTTGAGTTAATTTTATATCCAGCATTTGCACTGAAGCTGTTTATCAGGTTTAGGAGTTCTCTGGTGGAATTTTTTTGGGATCACTTATATATACTGTCATATCATCTGTAAATAGTGATATTTTGACTTCTTCCTTTCCAATTTGTATTCCGTTGATCTCCTTTTGTTGTCGAATTGCTCTGGCTAGAACTTCAAGTACTATATTGAATAGGTAGGGAGAAAGTGGGCAGCCTTGTCTAGTCCCTGATTTTAGTGGGATTGCTTCAAGTTTCTCTCCATTTAGTTTGATATTGGATACTGGTTGCTGTATATTGCTTTTATTATGTTTAGGTATGGGCCTTGAATACTTGATCTTTCCAAGACTTTTATCATGAACAGGTGTTAGATTTTGTCAAAGGCTTTCTTAGCATCTACTGAGATGACCATGTGGTTTTTGTCTTTGAGTTTGTTTATATAGTGGATTATGCTGGTGGATATTCATATATTGAACAATTCCAGCATCCCTGGGATGAAGCCTACTTGATCACGATGGATGATCGTTCTGATATGTTCTTAGATTCGGTTTGTGAGAATTTTATTGAGTATTTTTGCATGTATATGCAGAAGGGGAATTGGTCTGAAGTTCTCTTTTTTGTTGGGTCTTTGTGTGGTTTAAGTATCAGAGTAATTGTGGCTCCATAGAATGAATTGAGTAGAGTACCTTCTGTTTCTATTTCGTGCAATAGTTTGAGGAACATTGGAATTAGGTCCTCTTTGAAGGTCTGATAGAACTCTGCACTGAACCCATCAGGTCCTGGACTTTTTTTGGTTGGGAGACTATTAATGACTGCTTCTATTCTTTAGGGGGTAGGAGACTGTTTAGATAGTTAATCTGATTCTGATTTAACTTTGGTACCTGGTATCAGTCCAGAAAAATGTCCATTTCATCCAGGTTTTCCAGTTTTGTTGAGTATAGGCATTTGTAGTAGGGTCTGATGGTTTTTTGGATTTCCTCAGATTCTGTTGTTATGTCTCCGTTTTCATTTATGATTTTGTTAATTAGGATACTGACCCTGTGTTTTCTAGTTAGTCTGGCTAAGGGTTTATCTATCTTGTTGATTTTCTCAACGAACCAGCTCCTGTTTGGTTGATTCTTTGAAGAGTTCTTTTTGTTTCTATTTGGTTAATTTCAGCCCTGAGTTTGATTATTTCCTGCCAGTGACTCCTCTTGTGTGAATTTTGTTCTAGAGTTTTTTGGTGTGCTGTCAAGCTACTAGTGTATCCTCTCTACAGATTCTTTTTGGAGGCACTCAGAGCTATGAGTTTTCCTCTTAGGACTGCTTTCATTGTGTAGCATAAGTTTGGGTATGTTGTGGCTTCATTTTCATTGAACTCTGAAAAGTCTTTAATTTCTTTTCATATTTCTTCCTTGATCAAGTTATTGAGTAGAGTGTTGTTCAGCTTCCACGTGTATGTGAGCTTTCTATTATATATGTTGTTATTGAAGATCAGCCTTAGTCAGTGGTGATCTGATAGGATGCATGTGATTATTTGGGGGAAGGTACCATAAGGTGCTGAGAAGATGGTATTTCCTTTTGTTTTAGGATGAAATGTTCTACAGATATCTGTTAAATCCATTTGTTTCATAGCTTCTGTTAGTTTCACCGTGTCTCTGTTTACTTTCTGTTTCCAGTATCTATCCATTGATGAGAGTGGAGTGTTGAATTCTCCCACTATTATTGTGTGAGGTGCAATGTGTGTTTTGATCTTTACTAAAGTTTCTTTAATGAATCGCATTTGGAGCATAGATGTTCAGAATTGAGAGTTCATCTTGGAAAATTTTATCTTTGAGTTTGAAGTGTCCCTCATATCTTTTTGGATGACTTTAGGTTGAAAGTAGATTTTATTCAATATTAGAAATGCTACTCCAGCTTGTTTTGGGACCTTGTACTTGGAAAATTGTTTTCCAGCCTTTTACTCTGAGGTAGTGTCTGTCTTTGTCACTGAGGTGGGTTTCCCATATGTAGCAAAATGTTGAGTTCTGTTTACATTACCAGTCTACTAGTCTATGTCTTTTTATTGGGGAATTGAGTCCATTGATATTAAGATATATTAAGGAAAAGTCATTGTTGCTTCGTCTTATTTTTGTTGTTAGAGTTAGAATTTTGTTCATGTTGCTATGTTCTTTTAGGTTTGTTGAAAGATTACTTTCTTGCTTTTTCTAGGGTGTAGTTTCCCTCCTTGTGATGGAGTTTTCCATCTATTTTCCTTTGATTCATGAAATGATAATGTGTAAATTTGGCTTTGCCATGGAATACTTTGATTTCTCCATCTATGTTAATAGAAGTTTTGCTGGGTATTGTCGCCTGGGCTGGCATTTGTGCTCTCTTAGGGTCTGTATGACATCTGCCCAGGATCTTCTGGCTTTCATAGTCTCTGGGGAGAAGTCTGGTGTAATTTTGATAGGTCTGCCTTTATATGTTACTTGACTTTTATCCCTTGCTGCTTTTAATATTATTTCTTTGTTTTGTGTATTTGGTGTTTTGATTATTATGTGACGGGAGGAATTTCTTTTCTGGTCCAGTCTATTTGGAGTTCTGTAGGCTTCTTGCATGTTCATGGGCATCTTTTTCTTTAGGTTAAGAAAGTTTTCTTCTAAACTTTTGTTGAAGATATTTACTGGCCCTTTAAGTTGGAAATCTTCCTTCTAATCTATACCTGTTATCCTTAGGTTTGGTCTTCTCATTGTGTCCTGGATTTCCTTGATGTTTTGGGTTAGGAGCTTTTTGCATTTCAAATTTTCTTTGATTGTTGTGTCAATGTTTTCTATGGTATCTTCTGCACCTGAGATTCTCTCTTCTGTCTCTTGTATTCTGTTATGCTTGCCTCTATGGCTCCTGACTTCTTTCCTAGGTTTTCTATTTCCAGAGTTGTCTCCCTTTGTGATTTCTTTATTGTTTCTACTTCCATTTTTAGATCCTGGATTGTTTTGTTCATTTCTTTCACCTGTTTGGATGTGTTCTCCTGTATTTCTTTAAGGTAGTTATTTATGTCTTTCTTATAGTCCTCCATCATCATCATGAGAAGTGACTTTAGATCCATATCTTGCTTTTCTGGTGTGATGGTGTATCCAGGACTTGCTATGGTGGGAGAGTTTGGTTCTGATGATGCCAAATAACCTTGGTTTCTGTTACTTCTGTTCTTACGCTTGCCTCCTACCATCTGATTATCTCAAGTGCTCCCTGCCCTAGATATATCTGATTGGAGCTTGTCCTTCCTGTAATCCCAGTTGAGTGAGAACTTCTCAGAGTCCAGCATTCTTTGTGATCCCGTGATTCTGGGATCTTGTGATGCTGAGATTCTGGGTGTGTCAGAGTTCTTGGCAGTCAAGCTTCCTCTGAGACCCTGAGATCCTGGTGTGACCAAGCTCCTGGGATCCTGGGATCCTAAGATCCTGGGCATGTTAGAGCACCTGGAATTGGTGCCTCCTCTGGGGACCATGGGGCTGTCTGCTGAGTTCTAAATCAAGGTAGACCGGCACCCACCAGAAGGATTCCGAGGTTTGGGGTTCCCGAGTCTGTGCTCCAGCTGGCCCCAACCACCCCTGGTTCTGTTGGAACAGATGTTGTGTTTCACTCACCAGTGATCCTAAGATCCTGGTGTGCTAGAGCGCCTGTGGGGTGGAGATGGTGGGACACTCTGCTGAGTTGGGGCCCAAGGTGGCCCAGCACTGGTGCTGGCCAATGGGAAGGAATTGAGCCACTGCCAATTTATTCTTATTTCAGATGGTGTGATAAGCAAATTGGCTGTAGTAGATTAAAAGTGTAAGCTGTGTACAATGTTTAGGAAAATACAGGTTTTTCTTTAAATATAAGAAAAACATTCCGGGCTGGTGAGATGGCTCAGCGGGTAAGAGCACCCGACTGCTCTTCCGAAGGTGATGAGTTCAAGTCCCAGCAACCACATGGTGGCTTACAACCACCCGTAATGAGATCTGACGCCCTCTGGTGCGTCTGAAGTCAGCTACAGCGTACTGATGAAGAATAATAAGAAAACGAATCCTTGGACTGGAGAGACCAACCGAAGTGAGCAGAGCTGTCCAGAGCGAGCGGGGCTGTCTGGAGCAAGCAGAGCCGAACGGGGATGGCTGGAGTGAGCAGGGATGGCTGGAGCGAGCGGGGTCGAGCGGAGCGAGCGGGGTTGACCGGAACAAGGGAGAAAAAAAAGAAAGAAAAACATTCCTTTTAGTTATTTTTTACAGATGATTTAATTCTACAGCCTATATTACTAACATTTTAAAGTTAATAGTTTAATGATGTAATCATTTTTCATTCCCTGATTTTAAAAGTTGTTCTTACCTTCACTTAGTATATGTGTATATGTATACACATGTACAATTCATGCGTGCCAAAGAGCACATATATGTGGAGTTGAGAGGAGTTGGTTCTTCCGTCCACCATTTGGCCTCTAGGGATCAAACTCAGATAGCAAGTGTCTGCTCACTGAGACATTGCTCTGTATGCTCCTTCCCCTTTGAGACAAGGGCTCATTATATAGTCCAGACTGACTTCAAACTCTCTTTGTAGCCCAGTCTAGCTTCAAACTTGTGACTTTCCTACTGTAGCTCCCCTGGTGCTAGTCTTGCATATATGCAACCATACCTGGCTTGTACTAGCTTTTCATGAAGATTCTTAATTTTTAGTTGAGAACAAAAACTTAACAGAGAAACAAAGAATTAAGGGCCAAGATCTTTTGTTTCTGTAACATGGTGCAGCAAATATCCACAGGCTAGCCAGCCTTATAGGAACCAAAAGGTTAATAAAACCTTTCTTTCAATCTAACTCAACTAAATAACCCTTTAAAATGCACAAATACCTGCATTGTGTTTATTAAAATAGTCTGATGAGTTAATGTATGATCCAAGAGAAAATACCCCACTATCCCACACATGCTTCATACATGGTGTAAGATTCACTGTGTGCAGACTCATAACCTTTATCTACATGGATGATATGCAGGGACTTGCTGGTGTTCTGAACTCATGTCTTTTTCTTTCTCTGATTTGGCAAGGGCTCCTTTGAGATACTGAGAGTAACATCACCTCTGAGTGGTGAAGGGACTGTAATTCTGTGACCCTCTCATCCACCCTTTCTGTTTACCTAGTGTGTCATAGGAATGTAACACAGCACTTGGGAGAGTGGATTTAAATTCTGAGTGTGTCATGAATTATTGCTGCAGTTTTGAGCAGTTCAGGTTTTTCTTTTAAAGTGGGATAAAGCAAAGCTCTGCAGGCCTTGCCAGCTTCTGATTCCCAGTGGACCTGCTGTCATTCTCTGTGTGCTTTAATCACTTGCATTCTAAATGCCCGTTGCCCTAATGGGTGCTGTGGTGCAGGGTTGAGACCTAACAATGGAGGACCAGGTTACTTGTTTCCCTCCTACCATGCTTGTGGAGTTCATGCTGGAGTGGGTTTTCTTTTTCCTTTTCAAGAGAAGAGTATCCCTTTCTTCCTTCACAAAAGATTGGAAACGTCCCTTCAAAGTAGATTAGCACAGGTAGACAACTAGGCACCACTAGCTCTGATTGCCAGAGTCTGATATGGGACTTCTTAAGGGCAGAGGTTCCGGATTGCCCCAGCTGAATGAGCATGGCAGTTCCCATGAGGATGAGATTCAGAAATCCAGCCAAGGATCTGATGAAGTCATCAATAAGAGCCGTAACTAAGTGGTTCCAAATGAGGGATTGTGGCCATACAGTTTATGGTTGCAGCCATAATTTGGACAACTCTACTTGAAAAATATTAGTACTTGGCTTATTTCATTGTAAAGAAAAACCAGAGACAATACAGAGGAAAAGGGTGGAGGCCAGTGAGGGGAGCTGCCCTTCTCAGATAGGGATGGGTGTCTGCATAGACCTCAGCAACAAGCAAGGTACCAAAGCTGACGTAGACCAAGGCACTGTGGGAGGAGACCAGCAACTGGGCAGGGACAGAACTGTCTGGAGCTGTAGATCCAATAGTCTCTCTCTCTCTCTCTCTCTCTCTCTCTCTCTCTCTCTCTCTGTCTCTCTCTCTCTCTCTCTCTCTCTCACACACACACACACACACACACACACAAACACACAATTAGCATTAGAAAATTGTATTCAAATTGAAATTCACCACTCTGAGATTTTGTTTAGGAGAAAGCCCTGCTGGGCTGTACAAGAACATGTGCAGTAAGAACACACATATGTATCCCCTGCTGTGTGAATGGCTCTCAGAAAGCCAGGATGTAGAGGTTCCCTGGTCATCACTTAGTGAGTGGCCTTGTGCTACACACAGGCAGCAGATGAAGGGCCCCTGGGGATGTCGCCCTCAGAGATGTGGTTAGAGATGTAGCTATTGTGACTTCCGTGTTATCAAAGCAAACTGAACAGCTTTCCTCTTTTTGCTGTGCTTTCTCCTGATAGATTAATTGCCTGAGGAACTGCAAAACCTACCAAGCCAGGAAGCCTCTGTGGTTTTATAATACGTCTCTCAAGTTTTTCCTTAATAAACCGATGCTTGCCGATGTTGTCTTTGAAATACAAGGTATGGCTCAGCTGTGACAGAGGTCACTCTGCAGTTTTATTTCTTACTTGCTCCCCTCACCCTCGAGTTCTAGTCCAGCTTTAAATACATAAAGTAATACCAGCTGGTATGTGAGAAAATCACTTTATAAACTAAGGAAAGGAATTTACATTTCCCTCTGTCTGTAGCCTCATCTGGGATGGGGATGGGGGATGATCTTTAGTGTGTCCTCTCTGTTTTCATTTCTGTGTTTCTTAAGATCCTGTTTTTAATTCATCTGAAGCCAGCTCTCTTAAAGGCTCATTATCTCTTGCTTGGTTTACTCAATTTTTTTAAAAAAAAATTGATCTACATCAGGCATCCACAGTTATTGCTAAATGTGTCACTGGCAGCACTGTGAGAATTGCTATCACCAGAGCAACTGCAAACTGCTTCTTATCTCTGCGGGAAATAATGCTGCCTAACTTTAGTAAAGATGAGCTGTCTTTGAAGCCCATTACTGATTACTTGCATGGATAATTCTGACATTACTAGATTAATAATCTTAAAGATGAATTGTCAGATACCTTCAATTACATAAGGATAAAAGGATTTGTTTCCAAATAAATGAAGTAGAACTTTAGATGGGCCATTTTAAAGAGGGAAATGTAATTCTAATTTGGGGGTGGAAATGTGTGGCAGCTGGAATAGCATTGACTTTTCAGTACCTTTCCCCAGCAATATTAACTGCTTTTAACTTTGTCAAGAAAATAGTGAACTGAACTTTTATAAAAAGCACTGTTGGCAGCACCATATGCAGTGTGAGTCTGGGACTCTGAAAGTGGGACAGTAAGAGAGACCTTGAGATATATTTAAAATGTGGCGGGGGAGGATACATGAAGAAGTCATAGACTATCTATAGCTCTCTCATTGGGTTAAAAGACCAATAACTGACTAACCAGCCACTGGCCGTGGTATACATGGATTTATTAACTGCCGAAATGAAAAAAAAAAAAAAAGAAAGAAAGAAAAAGAAAAAGAAAAAAGAATAGTTCAAAGTGTCTGTCTGAAGCCAGCTAATAATACTCATTTGTAGGTGGAGAAAGTGTCCTTAGAGGCCCAGCGCGTGGCAATCCCAGAACTAGCTCCTACAGGAATACTGTTGATGAAGGCCTTTACGGAAGTCCCTGGGTGTTCTGTAGAATAGAGAAACACCAGAGTGGATAGCTAAGCAGCTTCACGTTCCACAGAAAACACTACATCCATTGTTAAAAAGAAACTTACCCCATGAATTGGAAAGATTTCTATCTCTATAAAATTAATCATCTCAAGTCTGTCTTGAAAGAATTTCTGTGTTCTGAAGATAACTGATGGCGCTGGAGCTGGCACAGTGCTCTTTGCCAAACGACTTCTCGTGGGTCACCGAGAGGCCTGTGCTTTAGCCATATCTATGATACTAGCTGATTAGTCACATACTGAACCAACTCTGAAAGACCCCCCAAGAGTTCTGGGGCCACACAAAAACTTAGAGTAGGCTTTTCATGAGGGATAAATGTGGTGGGAGGGTAATCTGAAGTGTATGTGGTGAACATACATGTGTTGTTCCTAGGCTGAGAGGTATGTTCTGAAGAATGTCTTCCGAGACCTGTGGTTTAAGCAAGTTGGCATGCTTGTGGGACTCTTGGATGGTGCTTGCCTAATACTTGTATGGCCAGGGCTAGCCAATTTCTTATCACTTTCACAGTATTTGATACATATAATATACAGTCCGCCCAGAACTTTTTTTTTTTTTTTTTTAATTTTAAACAGAGTATCTGGCTATACTGGAGCTCACTGAGTACTCCAGCCTGGCCTAGAACTCAAAGAGTTCTGCCTGCTTCTACCTCCCAAGTGCTGAGATTAAAGTTATGTACCATTACACTTGGATGCAGAATTCATTTCTTTCTTTCTTTTTTTTTTCTATGTAATGGCTTTATTATTTGTTTGAAATTTCTTTTTTTTTCAATTTTTTATTAGATATTTTCTTCATTTACATTTCAAATGCTATCCCAAAAGGTCACTGTATGCTTCCCCTACCCTGCTCCCCTACTCACCGACTCAAACTTCTTGGACCTGGAGTTCCCCTGTACTGGGGCATATAAAGTTTACAAGACCAAGGGGCCTCTCTTCCCAATGATGGCTGACTAGGCAATCTTATGCTACATATGCAGCTAGAGACATGAGATCTGGGAGTACTGATTAGTTCATATTGTTGTTCCACCTATAGGGTTGCAGACCCCTTCAGTTCCTTGGGTACTTTCTCTAGCTCCTCCATTGGGGACCCTGTGTTCCATCCAATAGATGACTGTGAGCATCCACTTCTGTATTTGCCAAGCACTGGCATAGCCTCACAGGAGACAGCTATATCAGGGTCCTTTCAGCAAAATCTTACTGGCATGTGCAATAGTGTCTGCGTTTGGTGGCTGATTATGGGATGGATCCCTGGGTGGGGTAGTCTCTGAATGGTCCATCCTTTTCTCTTAGCTACAAACTTTGTCTCTGTAACTCCTTCCATGAGTATTTTGTTCCCTATTCTAAGGAGGAATGAAGTATCCACATGTTGGTCTTCTTTGTCTTGATTTTCTTGTGTTTTGCAAATTGTATCTTGGGTATTCTAACTTTCTGGGCTAATATCCACTTATCAGTGAGTGCATATCAAATGACTGCTTTTGCGATTGGGTTACCTCACTCAGGATGATATCCTCCAGATACATCCATTTGCCCAAGAATTTCATAAATTCATTGTTTTTAATAACTGAGTAGTACTCCATTGTGTAAATGTACCACATTTTGTGTATCCATTCCTCTGTTGAGGGACATCTGGGTTCTTTCCAACTTCTGGCTGTTATAAATAAGGCTGCTATGAATATAGTGGAGCATGTGTCCTTATTACCAGTTGGACCATCTGGGTATATGCCCAGGAGAGGTATCGCTGGATATTCCAGTAGTACCATGTCCAATTTTCTGAGGAACCGCCAAACTGATTTCCAGAGTGGTTGTACCAGCTTGCAATCCCACCAGCAATGGAGGAGTGTTCGTCTTTCTCCACATCCTTGCCAGCATCTGCTGTCACCTGAGTTTTTGATCCTAGCCAATCTGACTGGTGTGAAGTGGAATCTCAGGGTTGTTTTGATTTGCATTTCCCTGATGGTTAAGGATGTTGAACATTTTTTCAAGTGCTTCTCAGCCCTTCGGTATTCCTCACTTGAAAATTTGTTGTTTAGCTCTGTAGCCCATTTTTAATGGGATTATTTCAATTTCTGGAGTCCAGCTTCTTGAGCTCTTTGTGTATATTGGATATATACACAAAGATTTAGTATTGGTAAAAATTCTTTCCCAATTTGTTGGTGGCCTTTTTGTCTTATTGACAGTATCTTTTGCCTTACAGAAGCTTTGCAATTTTATGAGATCCCATTTGTAAATTCTTGATCTTACAGCACAAGCCATGGCTGTCCTGTTCAGGAATTTTTCCCCTGTGCCCATATCTTCGAGGCTTTCCCCTACTTTCCCCTATATAAATTTCATTGTCTCTGGTTTTATGTGGAGTTCTTTGATCCACTTAGACTTGAGCTTTGTATAAGGAGATAAGAATGGATCAATTTACATTCTTCAACATGATAACCCCATTTGTGCCAGCACCATTTGTTGAAATTGCTGTCTTTTTTCCACTGGATGCTTTTAGCTCCCTTGTCAAAGATCAAGTGACCATAGGTGTGCGGGTTCATTTCTGGGTCTTCAATTCTATTCCATTGATCTACCTGTCTGTGACTGTACCAGTACCATTCAGTGTTTTGTATCACAATTTCTCTGTAGTATAGCTTGAGGTCAGGCATGGTGATTCCACCAGAGGTTCTTTTATTGTTGAGAATAGTTTTTGCTATCCTAGGTTTTTTGTTATTCCAGATGAATTTGTAAATTGCCCTTTCTAACTCAGTGAAGAATTGACTTGGAATTTTGATGGGAATTACATTTAATCTGTAGATTGCTTTCAGCAGGATAGCCTTTTTTACTATATTAATCCTGCCAATCCATGAGCATGGGAGATCTTTCAATCTTCTCAGATCTTCTTCATTTTCTTTCTTCTAAGACTTGAAGTTCTTGTCATACATATCTTTCACTTCCTTAGTTAGGGTCACTCCAAGATATTTTATATTATTTGTGACTATTGTGAAGGGTGTTGTTTCCCTAATTTCTTTCTCAGCCTGTTTATCCTTTGTGTAGAGAAAGGCTACTGATTTGTTTGAGTTAATTTTATATCCAGCTACTGCCTGAAGCTGTTTATCAGGTTTAGGAGTTCTCTGGTGGAATCTTTAGGGTCACTTATATATACTATCATATCATCTGCAAATAATGATATTTTGACTTCTTCCTTTCCAATTTGTATCCCCTTGATCTTTTGTTGTTGAATTGCTCTGGCTAGGACTTCCAGTACTATATTGAATAGGTAGGGAGAAAGTTGGCAGCCTTGTCTAGTCCCTGATTTTAGTGGGATTGCTTTCAGCTTCTCTCCATTTAATTTGATGTTGGCTACTGGTTTCCTGTATATTGCTTTTATTATGTTTAGGTATGGGCCTTGAATTCCTGATCTTTCCATGACTTTTATCATGAAGGGGTGTTGGATTTTGTCAAATGCTTTCTCAGCATCTAATGAGATGATCATGTGATTTTTGTCTTTGAGTTTGTTTATATAGTGGATTACATTGATATATTTCCGTATATTAAACCATCCCTGCATCCTGGGATGAAGCCTACTTGGTCATGACGGAGATAGTTTTGATGTGTTCTTGGTTTCAATTAGCGAGAAATTTATTGAGTATTTTTGCATTGATATTCATGAGGGAAATTGGTCTGAAGTTCTCTTTCTTTGTGTGGTTTAGGTATCAGAGTAATTGTGGCTTCATAGAATGAATTGGGTAGAGTACCTTCCGTCTCTATTTTGTGGAATAGTTTGAGGAGAGTTAGAATTAGGTCTTCTTTGAAGGTCTGATAGAACTCTGCACTAAACCCATCAGGTCCTGGGCTTTTTCTTTTTTGGTTGGGAGACTATTAATGACTGCTTCTATTTCCTTAGGAGGGATGAGACTGTTAGGATTGTTAATCTGATCCTGATTTAACTTTGGTACCTGGCATCTGTCTAGGAAGTTTTCCATTTTATCCGGGATTTCTAGTTTTGTTGAGTATACTCTTTTGTAGTAGGATTTGATGATGTTTTGGATTTCCTCAGGTTCTCTTGTTAGGTCTCCCTTTTCATTTCTGATTTTGTTAGTTAGCATACTGTCCCTGTGCCTTCTAGTTAGTCTAGCTAAGGGTTTATCTATCTTTTTGATTTTCTCAAAGAACCAGCTCCTGGTTTGATTGATTCATTGAAAAGTTCTTTTTGTTTCCACTTGGTTGATTTCAGCCCTAAGTTTGATTATTTCTTGCCATCTATTCCTCTTGGGTGAATTTGCTTCCTTTCGGTCTAGAGCTTCAAGGTGTGCTGTCAGACTGCTAGTGTATGCTCTCTCTAGTTTCTTTTTAGAGGCACTCAGGGCTATGAGTTTTCCTCTTAGGACTGCTTTCATTGTGTCCCATAAGTTTGGGTATGTTGTGGCTTCATTTTCATTAAACTCTAAAAAGTCTTTAATTTCTTTCTTTATTTCTTCCTTGACCAAGTTATCATTGAGTAGAGTGCTGTTCAGCTTCCACGGGTATGTGAGGTTTCTGTTATATATGTTGTTATTGAAGATCAACCTTAGTCAGTGGTGATCTGATAGGATTCATGGGATTATTTTTGTATCTGTTGAGGCCTGTCTTGTGAAAAATTATATGGTCAATTTTGGATAAGGTAACATGAGGTGCTGAGAAGAAGGTATATCTTTTTGTTTTAGGATGAAATTTTCTACAGATATCTATTAAATCCATTTGTTTCATAACTTCTGTTAGTATCCATCTATCTCTGTTTAGTTTCTGTTTCCAGGATCTGTCCAGTAATGAGAGTGGGGTGTTGAAGCCTCCCACTATTATTGTGTGAGATGTAATGTGAGCTTTGAGCTTTACTAAAGTTTCTTTAATGAATGTGGCTGCCCTTGCATTTGGAACATAGATGTTTAGAATTCATCTTGGTTGATTTTACCTTTGATGATTAAAAAGTGCCCATTCTTGTCTTTTTTGATAACTTTGGGTTGGAAGTCAATTTTATTTGATAATTAGCATGGTTACTCCAGCTTGTTTCTTAGGACCTTGTGCTTGGGAAATTGTTTTCCAGCCTTTTACTCTGAGGTAATGTCTGTCTTTTTCTCTGAGGTGGGTTTCCTGTGAGCAGCAAAATGTTGGGTCCTGTTTGTGTAGCCAGTCTATTAATCTATGTCTTTTTATTGGGGAATTGAGTCCATTGATGTTAAGAGAAACTAAAGAAAAGTAATTGTTGCTTCCTGTTATTTTTGTTATTAAGGTTGGGATTCTCTTCTTGAGGCTGTCTTCTTTTAGATTTGTTAAAGGATTACTTTCTTGCTTTTTCTAGGGTGTAGTTTCCATCTTTGTGTTGGAGTTTTCCCTTTATTATCCTTTGAAAGGATGGATTCGTGTAAAGATATTGTTTGTATTTGGTTTTGTCATGGAATACTTTGGTTTCTCCATCTATGGTAATTGAGAGTTTTGGTCGGTATAGTAGCCTGTCCTGACATTTGTGTTCTCTTAGTGTCTGTATAACATCTGTCCAGGATCTTCTGGCTTTCATAGTCTCTGGTGAGAAGTTTGGAGTAATTCTGATAGGCCTGCCTATATATGTTACTTGACTTTTTCCCTACTGCTTTTAATATTCTGTCTTTATTTAGTGAGTTTGTTGTTCTGATTATTATGTGTCAGGAGGAATTTCTTTTCTGGTCCAGTCTGTTTGGAGTTCTGTAGGCTTCTTGTGTGTTCATGGCATCTCTTTCTTTAGGTATGGGATGTTTTCTTCTATAATTTTGTTGAAGATATTTGCTGGCCCTTTAAGTTGAAAATCTTCATTCTCATCTACTCCTGTTATCAGTAGGTTTGGTCTTCTCATTGTGTCCTGGATTTCCTGGAAGTTTTCAGTTAGGATCTTTTTGCATTTTGCATTTTCTTTGATTGTTGTGCCCATGTTCCCCATGGAATCTTCTGCACCTGAGATTTTCTCTTCCATCTCTTGTATTTTGTTGCTGATGCTCATATCTATGGTTCCTGATTTCTTTCCTAGGGTTTCTATCTCCAGAGTTGTCTCCCTTTGGATTTTCTTCATTGTTTCTACTTCCCTTCTTAGGTCTTGGATGGTTTTGTTCAATTCCATTACCTGTTTGGTTGTGTTTTACTGTAATTCTTTAAGGGATTTTTGTGTTTCCTCTTTAAGGATTTCTACCTGTTTAGCAGTGTTTGCCTGTAGTTCTTTAAGGGATTTTTGTGTTTCTTCTTTAAGGGCTTCTACCTGTTTAGCAGTGTTCTCCTGTGTTTCTTTAAGTGAGTTATCAATGCCCTTCTTAAAATATTCTACCACCATTGTGAGATAAGATTTTAAATCCAAGGCTTTCTTTTCCAGTGTGTTGGGGTATCCAGGACTCTCTGTGGTACCCAGGCGTACTGGGTTCTGATGATGCCCAGTGTTCTTGGTTTCTGTTAATAAGATTCTTATGTTTGCCTTTCGCCATCTGGTAATCTCTGGTGTTAGTGTTCAATTCATTTCTTAAGATATGGTCAAGTCCTAGCTTTTTCGGCTGTTTCTCTCCCCCCACCCTTTTTCCTTAAATAACCTATGTCTCCTTGGTTGATGTTCTGGATATTCATTAACCCTCATTTTTTTCACTCAACTCTAGGCCCACAAAGCCAGAAGAGGGCTTCAGACCCCATACGACTGGAGTTATAGCCCTTGTGGGTGCTGGAAATCAAACCTCTGGGATCGTATCCCATGTTCTTAGTCACTTATCCACCTCTCTAGCCTCTTCCTCGTGACTAGCACTTTTGTAGACCTGTGACATAGTCCCCACATTTACATAGCAGGCATTTTTATCTGTTTACAATCAGCATAGGAGGCTTTGGTACCACGCATCCTGTCCGCAGAATGTGCGGAGAAGGTTTTTGAAGGAAACATGCAGCATATGGAAAGTAGAGATTCTTTCCCTTTTAAAGTTTTGCTTTTCAACACAAGAAAATCAAGAAGGAAGACCAACATGTGGATACTTCATTCCTCCCTAGAATAGGGAATAAAATATCCATGGAAGGAGTTGCAGAGACAAAGTTTGGGGCTGAGACGAAAGGATGGACCATCCAGAGACTGTCCCACCCAGGGATCCATCCCATAATCAGCCACCAAATGCAGACACTATTGCATATGCCAGCAAGATTTTGCTGAAAGGACCCTGTTATAGCTGTCTCCTGTGAGACTTTGCCAGTGCCTGGCAAACACAGAAGTGGATGCTCACAAGTCATCTATTGGATGGAACACAGGGCCCCCAATATAGGAGCTAGAGAAAGTACCCAAGAACTGAAGGGGTCTGCAACCCTATAGGTAGAATAACAATATGAACTAATCAGTACCCCCAGAGTTCGTGTCTCTAGCTGCATATGTAGCATAAGATTGCCTAGTCGGCCATCATTGGGAAGAGAGGCCCCTTGGTCTAGCAAATTTTATATGCCCCAGTACAGGGGAACTCCAGGGCCAAGAAGTGGGAGTGAGTGGGTAGGGGAGCAGGGCAGGGGGAGGGTATAGTGGCCTTTCGGGATAGCATTTGAAATGTAAATGAAGAAAATATCTAATAAAAATAAAGTTAAAATAAAAAACCTTTTGCTTTTCATCTGCTCTGTCGCTTCCTGGGCCTCTTTGCCTGTTCCCTGCCTACTCACCTCCATGGGCCAGGACTTGGCTTGCCTATCTGCTCATATGCAGTATCTGCACATAACTTCAGGCATTGGTCCTATGGATAGCCACTCACCTTTGTAAAAGTCACACTATTTATTTAATTGGTGTGGGGGGTGTGTGCCCCAACAATCAAGTGGAGGTCAGAAGAGAACTTGTGGGAAATGGCTTTCAGCTTCTACTACACATTGTCAGGGATCAACCTCAGGTTGGATGGTTGATGACCAACCCTCTACCCACTGGGCCATCCCCTCAGCCTCACCTCTGATGCTCGTTTGTTTGTTTTCTTCTGTGTTTTGTTTGGTCTGAATTTCATTTGTTTATTATGGTGTAACTAACCACTCTTTGAGATTATAATATAATTATATTCCTTTTTCCTCCCTCCAAACCTTCCTGTATACCCCTCTGTGTTCTCCAAGTTTATGGCCTCTTTTTTCACTAATTGTTATTGAATGAATATATGTACATACATATATATCCCTAACTGTAATAACCTGCTCAGTTCATATAATATTCAGGGCTAGTTAGTGGCACTGAGCAACCAATTTGTTCTTTCCTAGGAAAGAGACCCTCTCCTGCCCCCGGCTTTCCTCCACTGCCTGTCGTTCTTTGTGTAGGCTTGAGGCCTTGTGGGCTTTCCCCAGGCATTTTGTCATATCTATTGACATCATCCTTTTTCAGCTCAAGTTTGGGGACTTTATTTATAGCTTCTGACCTTACAAGGAAACACAATCTCACAGCAAACTTCCTGATCCTTGGCTCTTCCCATCATTCTGCTTCCTCTTCTACAATGTTCCATGGGCCTCAGATGCAGGAGTGTTTTGTAGATTTATCAGTTGGGACTGGTCTCCACAACTCTGCATTTTGATTGGCTGTAGTTTTCTGTAGTGGTCTCCATCTGTTGGAGAAGTGTCTTTGAGGAAGGATGAGGATTACAAATATTTATAGATTGTTGTTAGGCATTACACTGCTTTAATTATGCTGATTGGAGGTTTTCCTCCAGTAACCACGACTTCACTAGCCCTGAGTAGTTAACTAGGTTTCCAGTACCAGGTACAGTTTCCTTCTTGTTGATCTTAAATCCAAATACAGAGCTGTTGGCTATTAGCAAGGTATTCATGCTCCTAGTACACCTGGGGTTATTATGCTGTGCTGCTCTATGATATGTTTCATAGGTATCATAGCTGTGTGAGACTGTTGGCTCCTTCCCTCCTTTGGAAGCTTGCTTGATGCAATAGGTTGTATGTTTTGGTAGTCTCTTGAATAGCCCTGGACAACAACTCAAAAGAGAAATTCTTATGTCTGATTTTGGAATTTTTTTTTTAGGTTGTCTTTGTCTCTTGGAGGGAATACCATCAGTTCACATGAAAAAAGTTCATTAAAACTATATATGATACTTATTCACAGAGTTGCATGTATTTTGGTCTTTTTACTTGAATGGCTAATTGTATAATTTCTTGTGGCTTCTTCAGATACCCTTATTGTTCCTTCCTCCACCTACCTTCCTCCTACTTCTGGATTTACCACCCTTCCCCTTCCTAAAGAGCCCCATCTTCCCATCTCCTCTATTATATCACTTGTACCCAGAACCCCCCACACCCCACCATCCTGTTTTCCTTTTCTGCTTGTTGTATTTATTACAGACTATGTATTCACCTCTGGAGCTAGAAGCCTCCAGTGGGAAAAAAAAAACATGCAATTTGTGTCTTTCTGGGTCTGGGTTACATCACTCAGTATGATCTTTTCTAGTTCCATTTCATTGACCTGCAAAATTCATGGCTTTATTTTCCTCTACAACTGAATAGGAGCCCACAGTGTCCATGTAGCACATTTTCATTGTCTCCAACAGACAAGGCATATTCTCGGGGACCTGTGACTTGATGGCTAGGATAGGCTCACTGGAGGTGAGCTCCAGTATTCTCACATTTTACTGTTGAAATCTGATATATTAAAAGGTGCAGCACATACATTTTATTTCAATACACAATGAAAAATATCTTTGATGGCCTGTGTACAGTGAGGTTTGTAATCATTTCAGGCTTGTTCTTTTTCTTAGAAAAGTTCTCTGAAATTCTAACAAGGAATGGGCATGAGAGGAAAATACACTCAGCATTGCATGTTCAAAGACCAGGTTCATCTTTTAACAAAAGTTGTATCTTCTATACCCTTGCATAAGCATTTGCAATCAGTTGCCAACTAGTATATAAACACTGAATTATATTCTGTCAGTGTTTGCATAAATATACTGCTTAAAACAGCTAACTGTGGGCTGGAGAGATGACTCAGTGTCAATAGCTGTTCCTCAAGAGGACGTTGATTTGATCCCCAGAACCTATGATGACTACCTATAACCTTCTCTCAGGGGATCTGCAGCTGTCTGCTGGCCTCCACAGGTGCACGCACATATCACACACTGAAAAAACAAAACAACAAAAAACAAGTAACCACAGTTAGGTATTATATACATTTTTATAACGTAAGTTTTAAAACACCAAAATAGTTAAAGGGTTGTGAAATAGAATTTCTTTTTCCCTTTGCTAAAAGTATAATGGTTATCAAAACTAAATTCTAATCTTTAAATGGATCTAAAATCAACCAGGCATATCTTTATACACCTCATCTACACCATGCTTGTAATCTCAGTGCTTAGTGCTTAAGAGTAAAAACAGGAGCTGGGCTGGTGGTGCACGCCTTTAGTCCCAGCACTCGGGAAGCAAAGGCAGGCAGATTTCTGAGTTCGAAGCCAGCCTGGTCTACAAAGTGAGTTCCAGGACAGCCAGGGCTTAAAAAAAAAAAAAAAAAAAAAAAACAGAGAAATCCTGTCTCGAAAAAAACCAAAACAAAACAAAACAAACAAACAAACAAAACAAAGAGTAAAGACAGGCAGATTCTAGAGGCTTGCTGTTTAGGCAGTCTAGCCAAAACAGAGTTCCAGGTTCAGTGGGAGAGCTAGTTTCAAATAAATAGGAAAGAAATTTAATCCTCATGTCAACCTCTGGTGCATACATGTGTGCATACACTGATGCACACACACACACACACACACACACACACACACACACACTATACTCAAAGGCACTGAAGCTGGTGTTACATTTTCAACATTATCTTGTGGCATTATCAACAGAAAGCTCTGCTAAAATTTCAAGCCCTGCTTATGAAATCCACCCTGTCTAATACCCACTTGATATTTTTAGTCAGTCTTAATTCATCTGCTTAATTCAAATGATAGACCATCCAGTTTGTTTAAGCTGTGTTCCTAGTTTTCAAATGATGCTCTATTTATCTTGAAATAGTTTAAAACCTAAAATTGTAAGTCAAATTGCGTTGCCAATTTGAATTCCCTGTTAATTGGTCTCTACAGATATATCCAGCATGCTTAAATTATGGAAGCTGGCTCTTCTGGTAAATGATACTGCCACACTCTGGCTGGGAGGTTTGCAGTGATGAAAGGAAGATGCAGGGGACAGATGGTGTTTGCTGGTGGGAGCAGGATGCCCTTAAGCTGTCTCCTTCCTGTTGGCTATGCAAATCATAGTGACAACCTTTGGGTTCAGCTGGCAGGATCAGTTGATTAATGATCCTGAGGAAATATTGACTTTGGAAAATATCTCTGAGTTTAGATGGGCCTCTTTTATTTTTCCTGGATTTAGGTTGAAGAACCAATAAATTGTGAATATTTTAAAAGAGAATATATATGTATGATAAATGTTATGAAATCAGACGATACATGAGTAAATTATTGGGCAGAATATTGTGGTTTGGCTCATTGCGTTTCTTTCTGGAAGGGGCAGCTCTCTGGTTCCCATTGGTCTGGGGATCCTCCATTACTTGCATCTCCACTCTGCCTTTCTCATCTTGGTATCTGCCATTTGTAGTGCCAGGGAAGAATTAGTGAACCCCCAAAATAGACAGGAGCCAATCTGATGCAAATCACAACAGAGTCTTTATTCGAGCTAGCTCGGGTCCCTCAGCCCACCACTGACACACAGGAGGGTTCTGATGGAGAGGAGCCCCGAATATCTATCAGGATAAAGCTTTATAGAAAGCAACAAGGTGTGTGGGTGGGTGGGGGGGCAGGTAAGCCTGGCAAGCTAATATTGGAGAGCTATTATGGCCTTTAGCATAATTGGCTGATGCTGGGAGTCAAACCATAATTTCTGCTTCCCTCTGCATTGGTGATCATGAGGCAGGGGGTAGACTTGTTGACAATTAACTTGGAAATGCTGGATTTGTTGTGGTTAGCCTAGACTTTGGAGCTAGGCTCCAGTTTTGTTCTGGGGGGAGGGGGGTGTAACTTGGAAACAAATGCTAGGTACTGGCCTGTTAGTTTACCTGAGTTCAAGTTCTCTAAAATGGTGTCTGGACTTAAAAGGTTTGGTTTCTCACCATTTCCATCACCATGATGGTGGATGTTCAGGGATGATCTGTGGGACTGAAGGATGTTATGTGGATTCATGGTCTCCTTTCATGGTAGACATTACAACAACAGGAACCTCAGGAGTTCCATGTCATCCCATCTGGTGCTGACTTTGTGAAGTAAAACAATATCTGGAAAACTCAGCATTCTCCCTGGAGAGTCAGTGTTGAGCTCAGGGGCTTCTCATTTCACAGAAAAGGCTCTGCTTGTGTGCAGCAGTGGGAAGATGGCATGGCCATGCTCATCAGCTCTGCAGTGTCCCCAAGGTCAAGACTCCTTGGCTTGGCTCTGGACAGTCTCTTGGCCATTCCTCCTGTGAGGTGGTCTATCTCCTTTGCTTTGAAGTTTTCCTTTCCTGGTGTAGGGAGTCCTTTCCAAGACAGTTCTGTGAGGTTGATCACAAGGTAATGATTGAGATGTTTTCCTGGGTGGAACATGGTCAGAGGTATCAGTATTTCAAGTCAATCATGTTGAATAGATGCTGCTCTAAAAACACAAGGCAAAACTTGTCATTTCAATTCTTTGGTCTTGAGGAAATCTCAACTAACAACTGTTTGGTTTGCAGATTGTTAGGTTCTAAGACAAGTTTTAAACTCTGTTTCTCGGCTGTTGTAAGAAGCCTGTGGAGCAATGCCAGTAATATCCCCAGTGGGGCTTCTACACAGCAGTCTGGCCTGTCATGGACAGTGGCACTCCAGTTAGAACACGCTTGGAACTCTACAGTATTACAGTTCTTGATTTGTTTACCTCTCTCACCTTTCAGGAGCAACTGTGCCAGCCCACAGGGCCATCTTGGTGGCACGATGTGAAGTGATGGCTGCCATGTTTAATGGTAATTATATGGAAGCCAAGAGTGTACTGATTCCAGTTTATGGCGTTTCCAAAGAGACATTCTTGTCATTTTTAGAATACTTATACACAGACTCTTGTTGCCCAGGTATGAATTTTGCATGGTATAAGACAATCTCATCATACTTTCTTCTTACTCATTTTGATAGATTGCTCTCTATGAAATCTGTTTTGGTTAAGGTCAAATCAGAGTTGATACCGTGGCATTTGCTGAGCAATTTGGAGTTGAGATAGGGAGAACATTGCATTCTCAGTTAGTTCAAACGGCAGAGCAGTGCTTAGGAGCCTTGCACGCACTCAGATGCCCTAGCAGGCACAAACAGCAAGGTTACTGGTTGCTCTAGATACCTGAGGTCAGTTATTGGGGGTACCTAGTGCTTGCTCTAATTTTAAAGTGTAGGGAGCACTCTCTTCAATAAGTAGGGCTAGACAAAGGATTTCATAATCCTCACATCTGGTTGAGATAGTTTTCAGGATTTTTAGTACTGTGAGACTCCTGTAATATTTCTGGCTCTGAGAATGTAGGATATTTAAAGGCTGCTCCACTTCCAAAGTTAGACTCCCCTAAAATTGGCATATCTGTAAACGTTCCTTGAGATGTTTAGAATCCCAGTAGATTATAGGATTAATTTCTAAATTCACTAACCAAATTCTCTCACTAACCAGCACACACTAGCAATATTAATAATAGTTAATAATGTGTAGCAGCTACACACTAGAACAGATCTTGTGAGATTACAATCCTTTGAACAAGGTGCAGAAGCTCCTAGGAATGTTTTACCTCATTTGTCCACCAGATGGCTCCCTCCTCAAACACAGCTCAAATGAGAAAATTCCTACTATAGTCAATTGTCACAGTCTTCCTTCCCAGTTCTGTGTTTTGGAGTTGTTAACGCTAATATTAATAAGGATTGACTTGTTATTTTTGCTTGGCAAAAATGAAAACATTGGTTATTAGTGGAAAATTTGTTATTGTTTTCTCAATAGGAATTTGAATACTTAATAAAAAATTTGATCACTAATCAGAAAAAGTGCTCAGGAAAGTAATAGCAACTATAGGCACAATACTTTAAGAATTAAAAGGGTATTTGGAGAAGATTAATCAAAATGAAAACTCAGAGTTAAGTTAAATACTAGAGTTTATGTGTGTGCATATGTGAGCATTTCTCAATCAAGAAAAGTGGAGACTGTTGGTCTGTTTATATTAAGTATTGCCAAAATAACAATGTTGTTGGTGTCATAGCTACAATGGAATGTAATAAATGTAAGAAATAGAAGTACACACCAATAATGTGTGTTTTCTTTTTGTTTCTCAGAGCAATAGTCTAACTGTACATCTTCTCTCATTTGCTCTCTCATCAGCTGGCATTTTTCAGGCCATGTGTCTCCTGATCTGTGCTGAGATGTACCAAGTCTCCAGACTACAGCACATCTGTGAGCTGTTCATCATCACACAGCTGCAGAGCATGCCCAGCAGGGAGCTGGCCTCCATGAACCTTGACATCGTAGACCTGCTCAAAAAGGCCAAGGTGGTGGGCTTGGGTCAGGGTGGGGCTCTTTTGATTTAAAATACACAGATACTCCTTTTACTTTTCTGTGTTTTAACAGCAATACCAAGACTAGTATTCATTCGAAAATTTGACTGAATGAGACTACAGTTTCTTTGCACTGGTTTTTACAGTTAAGTAATTTTGAAGCATTAGGTTAGAAGTTACATCTGCGTAATTTTTTTTCCCAATAGTGGTACTAAGCCAGGTTCCTGAGTTAAGAGCAGTGGCATTACAGGAAGTAGGATTTTCTTCCTACGTTACTGAAAGGAAAATGGCAGTATTAGCCTGCATATACCAACTGACATAGTTACCAAAACTCCTTTCTCCCACATTCATTCATTCATTCATTCATTTCATGAGCATATTTTCGAATTCAGTGGTATGGGGAACATTTGTTGGGTTCACCTGACGAGCCTTGCTGATTAGGAATCTAGGGAAATTAAAAGTGTAAAGTTGGACATAACCTCACTGTCTTCTGCCTCCTCAAATGCCCTCACTGTTAAGAATGGTGCTCCTCCTAATTCTGGGGAACACATAGAGTTTACACAAGTCTCTGTGAAAAGCTGTGCTTATAAAGAGCTGAGCATATGGAAGCTGAAGAGGTGCACAGCAGACCTGTGCCTCTGAGCGTGTGCTCACAGCTGAGCAGAGGTGCACAGCAGACCAGTGCCTCTGAGCGTGTGTGCACACCTGAGCAGAGGTGCACAGCAGACCTGTGCCTCTGAGCGTGTGCTCACAGCTGAGCAGAGGTGCACAGCAGACCAGTGCCTCTGAGCACGTGCGCACAGCTGAGCAGAGGTGCACAGCAGACCAGTGCCTCTGAGCGAGTGCGCACAGCTGAGCAGAACAGAAATGGAATACATTTACTTTTTCCTTTCTTGTAGTTTCACCACTCAGACTGCCTTTCCACCTGGCTGCTTCATTTCATCGCCACAAACTACCTCATATTCAGCCAAAAGCCTGAATTTCAAGACCTTTCAGGTACATTGCTGATTTCTGCTTTGAAAAGAAAATGTTATAGCCTTCATTTGTGATTTGCAACATAATTAGTAGAAACAAATGCTTTAACTTGAGAGCATAAATGTAATGCTACCCACTTCCTTTTAACTCCACTATGTAACTAAGGACACTTCAGCTGTAGTCACCTGGGTTTCATAAGCAGCGTGGCCTGGGTTACACAAGACATTTCTAATGATTATTTTATAGTGTTCATTCATGTTTAATTTGTTTTCTGGTAGGAGAGTTAAAGTGGTGACAAGTGTCCTCAGGTGCCACTTGGCTGTGATAAATGAGAGCTTATTCAGTCAGGAGCAAACTTTAAACAATATATGGTTGAGCTTTTTCCTTTTCATAGAAATATAAGTATTGTTATTTTATAAGATGTCATCTTTAATACTTAGAGAATCTATATGTATATATCTATGTAGGAGCTTTGAAATAAGTTTTCTTATTAACCAACTATTATGGAAGGTTATATGGAATTACTGGAGATAAGGCAGCCAGGCGTGGCAGTGCATGCTCGGGATCTTTGCATTTGAAAGTGGAGGCAGTAGAATTCTGAGTTCTAGGCCAGTCTCAGCTTCAGAACAAGCAAAGGGTGAGATTTCATGGAACTGCATAATAGGAAGGAAAACAAGGTGGGGTGTTTGTCAGAGTAGGTGACTCATGAAAAGGAAAAAGTGTCAGTCAAGGACAAAGAACTCTGTGTGGGGAAGGCTGGGGGAGGGGTAAACAGGGTAAGTGGAGGGGAAGAGAATGGAACAGCGGACTCCAGAGCTCTGGGTTCCCCTCCATGTCTGTGTTATGTCTTACAGGTGACACACAGAACCTGAAAACCCTCTTGGCCTCTTTCGGCTCTACACACTGTCACAGAAACATGGGATCCAGATTCTTACCATTGGCTTTTGATAGATAGATTAAGCCCGTTAACAGAATTGTGCACCTGTTGTCAGCCTGTCCTCTAGCTCAGCCCTCAGTTGCTAAGACCGTAGTGTAATATAATCAAGGCAAAGCAAAGCAAAGGGCAGATAACATTCACTCTGCATTTTGCAAGGAAGAAAAAAAAAAGCTGGGCTTATCATAAAGATAAGGTGTGCTCTGCTTGCAACAGGTACAAGCAGTGTGCTGACGAGAACAAGGCTGTTCTCTTAAGGCATTAACAACTTCATTCTGGCTCTAGAGCTACTACAACTGTGACACATTAGGCCACTTCCATTGTAAAAGAATGAGACTATTTTCTAACCACTCTTAGATCTCCATGGGGTGTAATTACAGCCTCCGGAGAAAGACCCTACATACACCATTTCTGTTATTTGTGTCAATAGCTATTGCTTATGGAATTGCCTATAAAATGTGCAAATCAGAGGTACAGGGCATCCTCTCAGGAGCTGTGGAAGACCTGGATGCTGTGGCAGGGGTCAGTACCTTACTTGGGTGGGAACTGAAAGAAATCTGAAAGGTCACATCTTTAGTATGATTCTTCCTAGCAGAGGAAATGGCCCTCTGGATAACAGAATTATGAAATATGCTAATTCTGTAGTTATGAACTGGCAACCTATGGCATCAGTGAAGTCACCATTTAAAAAAACGTTTTTATATAGTACTACCATTTAAAATCTCCAGAGGAAAGTCTGAGTCTACCTTCCTGGTTGCTAGGCAGTGGCTGCCCACAAAGGGCATCCTCCTCTTGGCCTTCCCCCTGGTGCACTGGCCAGCTGCTTGGGATTTGAAAGTTCCTGCCATGCCCTTGTGGGTGGGGGGACTGTTTATTTTCAGCTTTAGAAGCACCCCAGTTATTTCTGGAAACCTACTAATTGCTTCTCTTCACAGCACTCATTTTCATTTCTATTTTTCTTTTCTTAGAAACAGGGTGTGTGTTTCTTGGGCTGCCTCACACTTGGCTTTATAGCCAAGGCTGGTTTTGAATATCTTACCTTCCTGCCTCTGTCTCCCAAATCTCTGGTGAGAATTTTTTGTGTGTAAAGTTGTTTAGAAATCAGAAAGCTAGGATGGAGAAGGATCTCCTGCCATGGCAAGCCTTCCAACCCAGCTAAGTAGCTCATCCCCAGTTAGATTCCATACACTAGAGTTTTAAGAAGACATACAGCAACACACAGGAAAAGCTGATCCTTGCTGTTGATGGATTTCTTTTTCTCACAATTGGTTTAATTTAGCTAAGTATTTGCTTATGTTGTGCAGAGTGATTGTTTGGTGCCTGTTTTTACTAGCCACCAGAAGTAACTTTTTCTGCTATCACTTTTTCCTGGAGTTCTGACTTCCTTCCTTCCTTCCTTCCTTCCTTCCTTCCTTCCTTCCTTCCTTCCTTCCTTTGTTGTTTTTGTTTGTTGGTTTGAGGAGGGATCTTATTCTGTAGTCCTGGCTGTTCTGGAATTCACTGTGTAGACCAGGCTGGCCTAGATCCATCTGCCTCTACTTGAAAGTGCTGAAGGCATGCACCACCACACCCAGTTTTGGAGTTCTTTCTTTTTTTTTTTTTTTTCTTTTCTTTTTTTTTTTTGTTTTTCGAGACAGGGTTTCTCTGTATAGCCCTGGCTGTCCTGGAACTCACTTGGTAGACCAGGCTGGCCTCGAACTCAGAAATCCGCCTGCCTCTGCCTCCCAAGTGCTGGGATTAAAGGAGTGCGCCACCATGCCCGGCTTGGAGTTCTTTCTTTAAAAGGCTACCTCAACCTTTTTTGCCTCCTCGGGAAACCAAAACAACTGATTTCCCTGAGGAAGCAGCTTCTTTACTGTCATTTAGATCCTGTAATCAGGGCCTTGCTAATCCACACACTGTCGAGGCAGGTGGAGAAATCAGACTGACTAAGCCTAATGAAATCCAAGTGCAAACAGAAGGGAGGGATCCCCAAACCCTGAAATGTTGAAAGTACCAGGTGTGTCAGAAGGCAGGATGAAGCTTAGGACCTTAACAGTGGGATTCATTAGTGTTGACTGATGAGCTTTGGTAGAAGCCCCTCCAGTCAATAGAGGCAGCCTTTACCGGACATGGGAAGCTAGAGAAGTTGAATCTAGTCACAGATTTGTCGACTCTAATGGAGCTAAGCTTGAGCTGAGAGCCTCGGCTGAAACCCTGGTTCCTATTAAAGTCGGTGCAGAGTGTACAGCCTAAGGGGAGGCTTGAGGAGCGAGCCTCGAAGTTACAGTGTTGCTAACTGGATCACAGGAAGTAACACCAAGTTACGGTGTGGCAGACTCCAGAGCACAGGAAGTAACAACAAGTTAGTGTGACAGACTCTAGAGCACAGGAAGTAACAAGAATGAGTAGATTAACTGGTGGCTGTGACTGGATGGGAACTAAAGTCTGGGAGACTTTATAGAGTGTGAATGGTAGAGTTATCCACAAAGAAAAGGTGAATTTGTTATCTAGAGTAAAAGCAGAAGTTTTATTGAAAAAGAAAAGGATAACAGTCAAATGCTACTTAGCGGAAGAGTATATATGTCAATGTAAATTGTGTAATAGCATAAGTCCTCATGGCCTTTTACCGATATTCTACTAAGTGATTATGGAAGGCTATGGGAAGGACTCGGAATATAAGAGTCTGAGCTCCTCTGTCAAAGGAAATTAATTGTTGGTATTTTATCTTGTCAAAAAATAAAGTATATGCAATTAACTTTTTTCTCTTAAAACTTTAGTGGAAGAACGAAGTTTTGTTGAAAAACACAGATGGCCATCAAACATGTACTTGAAGCAGCTGGCAGAATACAGGAAGTATATCCACTCCCGGAAATGTCGCTGTTTAGTCATGTGACTTGAGCTTTTGCATACATACACTTTTTTTTATTATTATTATGAAGTATGGGTACTTCTGGATCCCAGTAAAATTCTTATAACTAAAATCATTATGTTTTAAAAATCACCATATAGCTTCTTACTAGTTATCTTTTAAAGACTGTGGTGGTCTTAAAAGGGAACAAAAGCTACTACAGACTAAATTAATGTTTCACCTAGAATATAAAACTGTTAAACGTTGGGTTCTCCTTCACGTTGCCCTATTGCTTTAATAACATCAAGACCTCTCCTAGTTAAGAGGTGTTTAATTAAAAAAAAAAAAAAGCATCTAGGATAAATACAAAAATTTCATCATGTCTGAGTGATTGCTCTGCTAAAATACGGGGCATTTAAAAGCCAAGTGTAACCATGGGATTCAGAGGAGCACTGGCCAGTGCAGCATAGAAACAGGAATAGTGTAGGAATAGAAATTTGCCCAAGACTTTGATAGTCATCTGGTTTCTGTTCAGCAAGAGTACTTGAATCAATATGGTAGCCCCATCTGGACCATCCACCCACATCTGCTTGTCAATCTGGCTGCAAACCTAAGCAGGCTGGTAGTTTTCTCTGTGTAACCTTCTGAAGTCTATGGATTTCCAAACTTAGAAGGGTCTGATATTTGGTTTAGTGCTCTGCTAGTGCAGTTGTTAAATTCTTAAAAATGTTTGATGAGGGGCCCATGTTTTCACTTTGTACTGGCTCACCAAAATTGCTGAGATAGTGTTTTCTTTTCCATTTCGTTTTTTTTTGTTTTTGTTTTAAGATGGGATTTCTCTGTGTAACATCCCTAGTTGTCCTGGAACTTGCTTTATAGACCAGGCTGGCCTCAAATCCACAAAAATAAGCTAGGATTAAGGGTGTGTGCCACTATGCCTGGCTTCAAATGTTTTTTTTCTCACTCAGACCTTCTCTCTGTAGAAGCAGAAAAGTTTCCAGGAAAGAGAGCTTTTGACCAGGAGAGCAGAGTGGAGACTCCCATCTTTGGGGAAGCATATATGCCCAAGCGCCTCCACAAAGACATTCCCTGGCAGTAAGAAATGCTGAAATGCTTTTTGTTGGTTTTGGAACACTTCCCCAGTTCTAGCTCTATCCCAGAAAAACAAATACTTCCTTGATCAATATGTAAAGCCAGGAAGTTGGTAAGAGTGACTGAGTAACCTGACTATAATACACAGTTATAGTGATAATCACAGGAAAAGATGCCTTCTAAAGACTTGGGCATAAAAAGCTTAAATATTCTTTCTTTTAATTGTCTGTTAAGGATATGATGCCAATGGCTTGAATTGAGTTCTTTTCAAGCACTGATAGACTATTTGATATGAAGTAGCAAAGCTACCTAGGAAGGTTAAAAAAATGGTGTACATCAAAGACATCCTAGATGTAGAGACAATGGTGTCTGGGATAAAAGGCAGAGTTAGTTTCTCTCATAGCATATATTTGCAGAAATGGTTCTGCAAGATGCTCAAAGGCATGGAAGAAACATATTACTATTTATTGTTAATATCATGGTCATCTGAAGTTAAGTACTGGGATATATTTTTCTAATTTTTAGTGATCTTAGTATGCATATTTTTTTCTAACTGTTCAAAAGTTTGATTCAACAGTCTTACCCTGTAGTGTTAAGATTCCATACAGAGAGCCCTGTTATGCGTACCAGTACTACAAAATAAAGGGGAAAGAATTCTTGTAGATAGAATCCCAAGAGAGCTCATTTACTTGTGCTGTGACAATGAAGATTACTGGAATGAATTTTGTCTTTTGTATTTTAATCACTTGAGTGAATCAACTATTAGCAAATTCCACTTGGTGGCTTAGCATTGGAAAGAACAGATAGAGTAGCTGATGCCTAGAAGTTTCTCTGCTTTTTCAGATCCTGTGGTAGCCTTTGATACGCCAAAGTAATTATGTTCACCCGACAACATTTAAAATTCTAAAATTTTATGAAATTGAAATGAAAACTAGGAGTTGTGAAACAAAGTATTTTCTTGGAAATACTACTTTAAGATTTAGATGGATCATAACTAATTCTGCTAGGGTGTTTCTCCTGAGTAGGAGTTAAGTTTGGAACTGGTGGTCTTGAATGTTAAACATGGAATGTGACTGGGACAGCCATGAGTCAGAATATAAATGAATGCTTAAATATTTGAATACAGACTCTGCCGTATTGTTGAATTCACTCAACAGGAAGTAATAGGAGATTTTAAATCTTTATAAATGATCTTGGGTAAATTACTGGTGGTAGTGAGAGTTGTTTCCCAATCAAAGGTTATTTCTAGATGCCTATATACTTTGTCGCAATTTCTGCTTCCATCTATTTTCCAAGCATTTTACTTAAGAAGGATACTGTGTAGTTGAACTAAGGCTCTTTCCAGGCCGGCTTGCATCCTGTGGTGTATTCTTTGTATGCTGCTGACTATATCCCTATTCTGCTGCAGGGGACTAGATTTCTAATAGAGAACACTGGCATGGTAGCTGAAGCCCACTCCTGTGCAAGCCATACTGGAACTTCATTTTGAGAGTAGAAGACGTAGAAATCAGATGGATTTTCAAAGTGGCCAAACTTTTCAACAGTAATTTTATAAATGATACTACACTGATATAGCCAATTAGATTTAAAATGTCTTCAAAAATTACTTTATTTTATTTAAAGCATCTGTTTAATGCAACTTTTAATCAGATTTTGCAAAGGGTATGTATGTATTTTAATATAGTCTGACCTGAATTTATATGTTTTTAGCTTTAGTATTTAACCTTTTATAACAAATAAACCATTTTTTAAAAAACAAGTTCAATGAAGTGTCCTGTAGTTATTTCATCTGGATGTTGATTGCTGGGATAGTTTAGGAAAATGAGTTTCTCAAGCACAATTATGTTTTATAGACAGTTTCCTTTATGTATAAAATCCTGATTATTGCTAGTATTGTAGACGCCTCATACATGTAAGATAAAGTAAGGAGATGATGTTACTTTGCATATCTGTGTAAAAATAATCCCCCAGCGACTTCCTTTATCCAGAAGAATAATTTTGATAGTTATTTACTATAGAAACTTGTAAATTTGAATGTTGGCTGGGCTCAAGAGTTTATGAACTGGCAAGCTGTTCTGTGTAGTAGAGGAATAAGAATTTAAAAAGAAGAAGAAGAAGCCGCGCAGTGGTGGCGCACACCTGTAATCCCAGCACTTGGGAGGCAGAGGCAGGCAGATTTCTGAGTTCGAGGCCAGCCTGGTCTATAGAGTGGGTTCCAGGACAGTCAGAACTGCACAGAGAAACCCTGTCTTGAAGAACCAAAAAAAAGGGAAGAAGTTGGAGTTTCCAAGGCCTGAGGAACCCTAATAGGAGAAAGAAGAGCAGCCCTAACATGAGGGCACATGAGGGCATATTGTGTACAGTGTGGGGAAGCCCTTGTGCAAGTGAACTACCTGTAAAGCTTGCTCAGGTCACCAAGGGCTCCACAGTAGCTATGAAGCTAAAATCTTAACAGAAACCTGATCTAGGAGTGCAGCCCCTCTTATGGCCTATGGAAGAACTAGGTGTGTACCTTCCCATCTATAGCTCTCTATGCTAATAAGGGCTTTGGTAAACCTGACTTCTCTACCCAGATACTCCTCTCCCAGAGAGAAAATTTGTCCTGTCCTGATACCTTGCATAGTTCATTGAGATTATCTGTATACTTCATACCATGTATTCTTTATGTGCCTTGGGTTAGGTGGCTATTCCCTAATGCAGAATCTTGTATATCCAAGACAACCCAATTTAAACATCATTTTTCTTGCTTTCTATGATGCTCTCAGAAAGACTCAATTACTTCTACGTATGTCTTTCCTTAGCTACTTGTCCATACTTTTGTTGTAGAACTTACAAAATTTCTAGGTATTGTTTGTCAGTGGTCTCTCTTGGCTACCCCTTGTGGACAGGACCCATGTTTTGATTTATCTCCTTAACCCTCCATCAGGCACAGGCCTAGCACAATTATGTATTATATACTTAGTATATGTGCTGGTAATGTTGAGCCCAACTGTTTCCGAAAAGGTCAGATTGCCTAGAAATAGAAATAATTATAAACTTGCAAGTGAGAAATGGAAAGCAGGCTCACACTCAACTGCTGTTTGTGCTGTAGGAGTAACTGATCTCCCTCTGGGCTTGGTGTTCAAGGTGAAGTTTTCTGTGAATGTAAAGTATAGAACGGAAACATGATACATGAAAAGCCATGGAGGGACTGCAGAGTGTGCATGAATGACCTTCAAGATAGATATGGCTAGTGGGCTTCACTGTAAGTGGGGCTGAAAATGGGACGAGAAGATGGAAAACGTCTTCTGGGATGGAATGGATGGAAAACTCGCCCTGTTATACACAGTACACAATTGCTGTTCCAGATGCATGAAAGGTCCCTTTGTCCCCGAGGCAGCCTAGGTACTCAGAACTTAGTTATCCTATAGCTCAGGTATAGGTTCAGTGTTCAATCTAGGGGAGTCTGTGACATCCTTTTACTTGTACAGAGCAAATAGCACTCTTGTTGCCATTTAAGAAGGTGGCATGTAGTTTTATATGCACCATCTGTTACATGCTCGCTTAGGTAAGTTTCCAGAGGTTGATTTTTGCCACTTACCTGTTGACATGCCCATTCTTATCTAGACCAATTCCTAGTTCTCTGCCTTACTATGTGAGCCACACTAAATTGTTTTTGCTCCTAATATGTATAGCTTCTAGGACTCCAGAGGACTGACTGGTTTTTCTCTTACTGACATGGCGGTGTGACAAAGCACAGCTGGACTTAAACTGTGAGCCACAGTATTAATCCTGGATGTTTCACAGTGATGCAAAGTTGACTGACATGGGATTGAGTTACATGAACATAAGCAAGTGACTAGTGCACATTCTCATTAGAGCTCCCCACTGTAAACCAGAAGAGCAGCCTCACAAAGGTGTCCACACCCTGCCAGAGTTAACTCGTTACTTTTCATGGAGAAGTTGACTGGTGCTGTTAAGGGTTTTGAGATGGAAAATTATTCTCATGAAGCCCTTGTAAGTGAGAAGCAGTAGTGTTGGGGAGATGGTGTGTATAGTTTGAGATTTGGAGGTGCTGCCTGCTCCTGAAGACAAAGATGAAGGTTCAAGAGCCAAGGGATAGGAAGAGCTTGGCAACACTGAAAAGACTTGAGCCTAAGGAAAGAGCCCGCCAACACTTTGACATTCAGATTCATGACTTCCAGAACTGCAAGGGAATTGACATAACCACCGTGAGCCTCTTCTATACAGCAGACCAAACAGTCCAGTAAACAGCTGGCTTAATCATGTACTCTCTGAGGTCTCAGTGTTACCTGCTTTTCCAGTGTTCACAGCAGCAACCAAGGGTGACCTTTTGAGGGCTAGTTGAAGCATGGTCTGCTGGGCTTTGGTCTGAATGAACAGTTTCATCATCCAGGGCAGGTGTAAGGAAGGTGCATTATGACACATTTCCAGACAATGCTGATGTGCCACGTCATGTGCTCATGAGCCACAGTTGGAGAACCTAGGGAACGAACAACTCAAATTGTTAGCTCTGCAGCCCTGTTGACACCCTGTCTCCCTATGTCTCTCCTCGCCCCCCATTCTGCCCCAGCCTCAAAGGCACACCCTATCCTAGCAGCCTAACCCTATCTTTTTTTCTTTTTTCTTTTTCAATTCTGTCTCACAGGCAATTGACCAAAGGCCTACCTAGAGGTCCCTATAGTGTTGACTCCTGGGCAGCTCCTGTCATACTGTTTATAGACCTTCTGATCTCATCCACTCTCATAAGGTCTTTGGACATATTCTGAATGCTGGGTTTTTTTACATGTTTGCTCCAAATTTTCAACTAATGTAAAATTAAATTCAGAAAGTTATTTATTTTAGGGATTCAGTGTGTGTGTGTGTGTGTGTGTGTGTGTGTGTGTGTACATGTGTGTATTTCTAAATACATGAATATATCTGCTCAGTCTTCATAATGTGATTTGTATGTAGATGAAAAAATAAAATGAGCAGAGGAGGACGTGGCCACTCTTTAGTGTGGGGAAGATCTGTATTATGGAAAAGAGACAGAAGGAAGAGCCAAGCTGAACAATGGCCAGCTGACTAAACCAGACCATGAGAGGAGAGAGCGGGAGGGAAAGCAAGAGAGGACTTGCTGAGGAGAGATAAGACAAGAGTCAACCTGGTGCCAAGAGGCCAGCAGCCTGGTGTAGCCAAAATGGCTGAGTTACAGTAATCAGGCTGGGGAAGGGAACTGGAAGCCCAGCCCCTGGGATGCTTTAGGGCAGGGTGGTGGGGTGAGAAATGGTAGGAGGGCCCACAGGTACTGGGTGAGACTGGTTCTGCATTTGAGACTTAACAGCATGCATGCATTTTCAGGAATGACAGTATAGTATTACATAACCAATTCCTATGCTCTTCCCTGGGGAACAATTTCTCCAGCTCTTGGCTTTGCTCAGTCTGTAGTTCTCTTCTTGGGTTAAGGCTCCATGGGCTTACACACACACACACACACACACACACACACACACACGTCTCTTGGTATTGTCCCACTTCAGTTCTTGTTTACAAAATTGAGACTTTATAGGTGTAGTACTTTACACTTCTAGGAGGCACAAGTAATAGTAGAGCAAACATTCCTCTGCCTCTACCTTGTTTCCTCTCACTCTCCTGCAGTTATCCCTGAGCCTTGGGTACAGGAGTTGTATTCTAGATGTATCATTTGGAACTGGGCTCAACAACTCTGCCTTTTGATTGGTTGTGGTTTTCTTCAATGGTCTATATGGATTTTTAAAGGAGTTCAAAGACAATTTTAATGTTTTGGGATAAGAAATTCCACATTTCACCAAAATACACGGGCAATACCTCATATCTATTGACACTTAAATAATCATCAATTTTACTGCACTTGCATGAGGAATTCAAAGTATTATTTTTTTGCTTCAACTTTTCATAAAATTAACATAAATGCAGACATTTGCTTTTACTATGATAAAATGTAACACTATCTCATCCTCGTTCGCTTGAGTTGCCTACCTTTTTACTCTCTTCTGATATACAATATCAGAATATTCAGCTGCTGTATAAGATTTGGAAGAAATATTGCATCCCACTCACAAACCACCTTTTTAAGATGAAAAGACTAGAGAGGCTAAGTTTGCTTAAGCCACCTTTTGTCATTGAGTCCAGGAAGTTACAAATAACTCTTCACATAGTTTGGCTTAGAACTTTATATTTATCAAACTAAATACTATACAAAAATACAATGTTCTAATGTCTACTTTTCATAAAATGAATATGCTTGACAACTATTTTTATGTTCTTGAGACTCATGTGATTCTTCCCCCTTTGTTACTTGGGCCACTGAACCCAAGAGTGGGGCAAGTGGAACACTGTCACTAGACAGAAAAACTGGTAAGGTTGGGCAGATTAAGGAACCCTGGCAATGATCATATTTGAGAACAGTAGTTGTTTGAATCTACTCCGGACCAGGTTCCTGGAGCACATGACCACAACACCCACTAAGAGGACCGTGACAACTGGCCAGGTAGCATAGATCCCAGAGCTCTCCATGCTAATGTGGTATCTAGATAAACCCTGAGTGTCTAGCCAATGAGCTTCCATTCCTGGGGATCTCTTCCTGCAAAAGGTATTTTATCTCTGGTCTACCCTGAGTAAGTTGTATGCATCTTTTCTACCATGAATAAACAGTTTGGACAAACAAGGACTGTTTCTTTTCTCAAGGACCTCCGGGGGGGGGGGGCCTTCGTCATACAGAAACATACCTAAGTCTCTCACAGAAGGCACCCTACACTCCTGGCACTCACCCTGAGCTAAGCTGGATTTTTCTTACCCCAGGCTCATTGCAGGCCTGCAGGACTCCGTGGTTCCCAGCAGAGTCTGGGTGCCCAGGACTTTGAGAACCACAACCTCTGCCCTAGTAGTCCCAAGTCATCTAGAGAAACATGGGCTAGGACCCCTATCTTAGGCTGTGTTTTGCCTCCCCTGAGTGGTGTATTGACATCACATGAACTGGCATCCCCACTGGGAGAATGGAATATAGCCTAGCACCCCAGCATTTTATCTCCCCAGCAGTGATGGAAAACTCAAAATTACAAACCATTATTCTTGGCTTGTATGTTTTGTATAGAAGAGGTATAGGCTTTTTTTTTTTTTTTTTTTTTCTAATTTTCAGTGTATTTCTTTGAGGATAAACTGCTTCAGAAGCAATAGACATTTTAGTCACTTACTAGCTGTAGTGGTTTGAATGAGAACGGCCCCCATAGGCTCATAGAGTTGAATGCTTGGTTCCTGGTTGGTGGCGCTGTTTTGGGAAGGATTAGGAGGTGTGACCTTCTTGGAGATGTGTTACCAATGGTGGGCTTTAAGGTTTCAAAAGCCCATGCCTGGCCCTGTCTGGCTCTGTGTGCTTCCAACTTGCAGATAAAATGTAAGATCTCAGCTACTGTTCCAGCACTGTGCCTTCCTACCTCCCACCATGCTCCCTTACCAATGGTGGTCATAGATTAACTCTCTGAAACTGTAAGCAAGCGTCCATTAAATGTTTTATTTTATAAGTTACTTTGGTCATGATGTCTCTTCACAGCAATAGAAGAGTAACTAAGGTATTCACTAAAATCCCCCAAGAGCCCACCACTAGGACTTCAGTAATAGTTAAGAAGGCTGATAGCAATGCTGTAGGACCAGAAAGCAAGAGTTAAGACAGTTTCCTTGGCAATAATTAAATTGTGAAGATAATAGTTTAAGTGTCAATGGATGCTATGAACTATTGTCTGGATACTTTTATATGTCTATGTCATCACCAATAAGATCTAAATTTCTCACAAGCCTTACAATTCCCAATAAATCTGGAAAAAAAGTTGGTTTTGTATGGAGCCTTTGTAGGCATCAGAGGTTCCTAAGCAGCTCTGGGGCCAGTCTGGGCCCACTTCTTGCTTGTATATGTCTCTTAGTACCAAAACAGATGTCACTTAATAAACAGTGCACAATCATCCCATTAACCCCAAAGTGGGTTACCTCCTTCATGCAGTAAGGTACTGTATGCAAGGCAAGGGAGATTAGGCATGCAACTGGGAGATGTTCTCCCTTTATTTGCAAAACTGACTCCCAGGTCATCAAAATCATCCCTAGGCTAGAGAGATGGCTCAGCAGTTCAGAGCACTCACTGCTCTTGCAGAGGACCCAAGTTCAGTACCTACCACCCCCACTCGGGGGCTCACAGCCATCTGTAACTCCAGTACCAGAGAACATGCTATCCTCTGCACATGGTACATACAGGCAAAATAGTCATAAAATAAAATTACTGACAAATCTTAAAATGGGGGGACTAGAGAGATAGCCTGGCAGTTAGAAGCACTGGCTGCTCTCAAGAACTGAGATTTGATTTTCTGGCACTCACAAGGTGGCTAATATCAATCTATACATCAAGTCCTCGGGGACTTAATGTTCTGATGCCCTGGTCTGATCTCCACAAGCATTGTATATATGTGGTGCACAGACATGCAAGTAGGCAAAACAACCATAGCATACAATAAAACTTAATTTTTTTCATACAATATATTTTGACCATGTTTTCCTCTTTCCCAAAACATCTCAAATCTTTCCCACCTCCCTACTGACCCTTTCCCAAGTTACTTCTCCACTCTCACTCAGAAAAACAGACAAACAAACAAACAAAAACCTAAAATGAAAATCAAAACAAGCCAAAAAACAAAACAACAACAAAACACCTTAAAAAAAAAGCAAAAATGTCAAAACAAAACAAAGTGGAACAGAGAGCCCACAAACTATAAAACAAACAAAAATGGAGGGGTGTGTGTGTTAGCTAACTATTCTTGGGCATGGGGCCTATCCTAGAGTATAGGTGTTAGATCCAGTGACTCTCCATTATTGTTGTTGGTGGTGGGGAGGTATTTCTCTTTGCTAGCAGTTATGTATTGCAAATAGTTTCTTGGTTAAGTGTCCATTCCCCCAATTCAGTGCTGGGACCTCATCAGTCTGGACCATGGGAAGGCCCTGAATCTACAGCCACACTCTCTGTGAATTAGCATGCGCATCCTTCTGGAGGACACTGTTTCCTTGGAGTCAGCTACCACCTCTGTCTCCTACAAGTTTCCTACTTCCTTTTCTGCATAGATGCCTGAGCCTTAAGTGGAATAGTTTGATGAAGACATCTCACTTAGGACTGAGTGCTACAAAGTCTCTAACTTTGTATAAATTGTCCAGTTGTGAATCTCCATGTTAACTCCCATCCACTGAAGGCTCAAGGAGAGCTGTCAACTGTCCTCTTGGGCCAGAAAACACAGAACTAACTTCTTTGGAATGATGAGCAGCTGGTAGAGTAATTGTGCTTGCCTGCTACAAGGACCCTCTTAGGGATTGGCTCTATTAATTGATACACTTTGAACAATTATTTAACCTCCCTGTGCCTCAATGTAGCCCATCTTCAAAATGGACATGATATATTAATACTTAGCTGACAGGACTGTTGTGAGGTCAAACTAATGAAGACCTACTTAAAACTTGAAATGAAGACAGGTGTGATGGCTTTGTCTTAATTAAAGCACTTAGGCTGAAGCAATATCATTGAGTTCGAGGTCAGCTAGACTATAGTGTGAGACCTTAGGAAAACCCAAAAACCTTGGCATGTGTTCTTAGTTAGGGTTTTACTGCTGTGAACAGGCACCATGACCAGAGCATTTAATTGGGGCTGGCTTACAGGTTCATAGGTTCAGTCCATTATCATCAAGGTGGGAGCATGATAGCATCCACAAAGGCATGGTACAGGCAGAGCTGAGAGTTCTACACCTTCATCTGAAGGCTGCTAGCAGAATACTGGCTTCCAGGCATCTAGAGTGAGGGTCTTAAAGCCCACACCCACAGTGACAAACCTACTCCAACAAGGCCACACCTTCTAATAGTGCCACTCCCTGGCCCAAGCATATGCAAACCATCACAGCATATGCTTGGCATTTAGTGAGTAGCCAAGATAGGGTGACTCTGAATCTGAATGTTTAGTAACATCAAATGTAGACTCTTTCACTGCCATCCTATTTCAGCCACTGAGGAGACTCCATGTCCTTTTTGAAATGTCCAAAGAACACTGCCCAATAGTCAATCAGCATTGATGCCAGAAAGAGGTAGCTTTACTCTGTACCTATTTGCTGTACACTGGTCTCTGTGAGCAGGAATGATAAACCACAACTATCAGCTGCCTTTGGTACAGAATAGTAATTCCTATCTTAAGATGGAGGGCACACCCAAATACCACCGGAAGAGAGCTGGTCTCCCAGGAATGCTAACACATCTGTGAGCACAGTTAAGACCACCACTTCTGCTCAAATTCCTGCACCCAGAGTCAGGATGCAGGAACTAAGGAACAGCTGTGGACAAGATCCTTCTGGTTTCCATCTGCACCCTGGAGCTGACCCTGTGCCACAGCTCTCCACACCCAAATTCTCCCAGAGAGAACTGGTCTCCCAGGAGTACTGGCACACAGGCTTGCAAGAGAGACAAGCCACAGTCAGAGACAGCAAGACCAGCTAACACCAGAGATAACCAGATGGCGAGAGACAAGGGCATGAACCTAAGCAACAGAAACCAAGGTTACTTGGCATCATCAGAATCCAGTTTTCCCACCACAGCAAACTCTGGATACCCCAGCACACCAGAAAAGCAAGACTCTGATTTAAAATCAATCTCATGATGATGATAGAGGATTTGAAAAAGGACATAAATAACTCCCTTAAAGAAATACAAGAGAGCTGGGCGTGGTGGCGCACGCCTTTAATCCCAGCACTCGGGAGGCAGAGGCAGGCGGATTTCTGAGTTCGAGGCCAGCCTGGTCTACAGAGTGAGTTCCAGGACAGCCAGGGGAACACAGAGAAACCCTGTCTCGAAAAACCAAACCAAAAAAAAAAAAAAAAAAAGAAATACAATAGAACACAGGTAAACAGATAGAAACCCTTAAAGAGGAAACACAAAAATCCCTTAAAAAATTATAGGAAAACACAACCAAACAGCTGAAGGAATTGAACAAAACCATCCAGAATCTAAAATGGAAATAGAAACAATAAAGAAATCACAAAGGGAGACAACCCTGGAGATAGAAAACCCAGGAAAGAGATCAGGAGTCATAGATGCAAGAATCACCAACAGAATACAAGAGATAGAAGAGAGAATCTCAGGTGCAGAAGATACCATAGAAAACATTGACACAATAGTCAAAGAAAATGCAAAATACAAAAAGCTTCTAACCCAAAACATCCAAGAAATCCAGGACACAATGAGAAGACCAAACCTAAGGATAATAGGTATAGAAGAGAAAGAAGATTCCCAACTTAAAGGGCCAGTAATATCTTCAATTATATCGAAAATTATAGAAGAAAACTTCCCTAACCTAAAGAAAGAGATGCCCATGAACATAAAAGAAGCCTACAGAACTCCAAATAGACTGAACCAGAAAAGAAATTCCTCCTGTCACATAATAGTCAAAACATCAAATGCACAAAACAAGGAAAGAATATTAAAAGCAGTAAGGGAAAAAAGTCAAGTAACATATAAAGGCAGACCTATCAGAATTATACCAGACTTCTCACCAGAGGCTATGAAAGCTAGAAGTTCCTGAGCAGATGTCATACAGACCCTAAAAGAACACAAATGTCAGCCTAGGCTACTATACCCAAGAAAACTCTCAATTTCCATAGATGGAGAAACCAAAATATTCCATGACAAACCAAATTTACACAATATCTTTCCACAAATCCAGTCCTACAAAGGATAATAAATAGAAAACACCAACACAAGGAGGGAAACTACATCCTAGAAAAAGCAAGAAAGTAGTCTTCTTTCAACAAGCCCAAAAGAAGATAGCCACACAAACATAAAAATAACATCAAAAATAACAGGAAGCAACAATCACTATTCCTTAATATCTCTTAATGTCAATGGACTCAATTTCCCAATAAAAAGACATAGTCTAGTGGACTGGATATGTAAGTAGAACCCAGCATTTTGCTGTATACAGGAAATGCACCTCAGTATCAAAGACAGACACTACCTCAGAGTAAAGGGCTGGCAAACAATTTTCTAAGCAAATGGTCCCAAGAAACAAGCTGGAATAGTCATTCTAATATTGAATAGTCAATTTTCAACCAAAAGTCATCAAAAAGGATAAGGAAAGATACTTCATACTTATCAAAAGCAAAATCTTCCAAGAAGAACTCTCAATTCTGAATGTCTATGTTCCACATTCATAAAAGAAAGTTTACTAAAGCTCAAAGCCCACATTGTACCTTACACAACAATAGTGGGAGACTTCAACACCCCACTCTCAGCAATGAACAGATCATGGAGAAAGTCAATGTCTCTCTACAGGGTCAGTTTGGCAAAGACTATAACCTAGTAATGTGACAAAAGAGGTCAAGAAGACAGAAATGTCCATGGCAAGGTTGAAGCAAGTAGAGATGATGTTTACGCAAATTGCTCAATAAAATAAAAAAAGCAGTGGGGTGTGGTGGCACACGCCTTTAATTACAGCACCCTGGAGGGAGGCAGAGGCAGGCGGATTTCTGAGTTCGAGGCCAGCCTGGTCTACAGAGTGAGTTCCAGGACAGCCAGGGCTATACAGAGAAACCCTGTCTTGAAAAACAAACAAACAAACAAAATAATAATAATAATAATAATAATAATAATAATAATAAAAGCACGACTTATCCAATCCATTGATATTGGTTTAATTATTTAAGTGCTATATATTTTCCATAAACACATTCTTTAACATAGAACCAAATAATACTAGTTTGGTATACATTCAAAGTAATTTTGATGGTACATACACCAACTAACTTAATTTGCTATTGTATTTTCATAGTTAATTGATCTGTTGGAAATTGCCTACAATCTCTAGGTTAGATTTTATTGATGAGAAGAAAGAACATAAACATTTTATTTTTTTTTAAGATTTATTTTATTTATTATACGTAAGTACACTGTAGCTGTCTTCAGACACTCCAGAAGAGGGAGCCAGATCGGATGGTTGTGAGCCACCATGTGGTTGCTGGGATTTGAACTTACCACCTTCGGAAGAGCAGTCGGGTGCTCTTACCCGCTGAGCCATCTCACCAGCCCGAACATAAACATTTTCAAAGTGCATATATTAGTCCTCAATATTTATAATTTTTATTTAATTTTGCACTTATTTGGACAACAATTTGTAACAATTCATGTGTGTTTATTTATTTATTTATTTATTTATTTATTTATTTATTTATTTATTTAGCTAGCTAGTTCTCAGAGCTCTGAAGAGGCAGAGCTGGTGTCTGAGGGAGAGGCATTGGCTAGGAGAAACCAGCAGTCTTCGTCCTGGGCTATGCACCAGGCTAGGAACAGAGACCACAGATGTTGGCATATAGCTAGAATTTGCTTGGGTTCATTTTTTTTAAAACTACATTCTACACTTCGTAACAGTTATTGTCTACTATTAGGAATCATAATGCAAAATATTCGATATGCAATGTATTTGATATGTGACCCCAAGAGGGGTCGAGATCAATTGTTTTAGACATACCTGCAATGTAGAAGTCTCCAGGAAAGCCAAGACCAAACTCCTCCAGAGAGATAGCTGGTGTCTCCCGTCCTTCTCAAGCACCTTATCAGTCTAGGCTATGACATCTGGTTCCAAGCCGACCAGTCTGTCAACCCATGCTCTAGACCAGCAAGTGAGTTCTATACCAACAGGGAAGCCCCAGCTAGTCTCTGTCTCCAGCTGGACATACTCAGGCCCACCTTGACAACAAGATGAAAGGCAGAGCCCACCCAGGAACCAAGGCAGTCCCAGTCAGACGCTGTGAGCGTGGTCACAAGATGCGCAGCAACTTCCAATTCCTTCTCTTTCTTTAATTCCAATGAAAAGGTAAAAAGAAAAAGATGACTAGATTTGCAAGAGACTTGTGGGTAAGCTACAGCCTTGGATGTCCCATTGTGAGGGACAATGAGAAAGCTACAACCTCGAAAGTCACAAGAGTTTCCAGGCACTCACCAGCTCCAACTCTCCTGATACTGGTTTCCTCAAATTCATACAAGTGTTTTTATTTTTTTTTAAATTAAAATTTAGTATACAAATTAAAAAGAAATAATACCTCCTCTAAAAAAAAAAAAAAAAAAAAAAAAAAAAAAAAAAAAAAACACACAAAAAAAAAAAAAAAAAAAAAAAAAAAAAAAAAAAGGACTGGAGAGTTAGGTAGAGACCAGGGTACTACAGTTAGGACCTGGGCTGTCCCCTGCAACACTCCATCTTTATTGACAAGTTGACTGGATTTAGAATCACTAAGTGACTAATCTCTGGGTATTTCTGTGAGGATGTTTCAGGAGAGATTTAAGGTAAGTGGGAAGAGCCATTCTCAATGTGGATGTCACCATCTTATGATGGGGGTCCTAGGTAAAATAAAAATGGGGAAAAATGGACCTAGCTAAGGACCAGAATTCATCTGTCTCCTCACTATATATGTATGCTCTGTGACCAATCAATCACCTTGGATCGCTGCCTGCCATGCTTTCCCACGGTGACAGACTGACCGGAGCCTCAAACTATGAGCTGAAACAAACACTTCTTTAAGTTGCCTCTTCCAGTTATTTTGACATAACAATGAGAAAAGTAACTAAATAAATCAACTCTTCAAAACAAACAAAGAAGATGGAGGTCATGCCCATCTCTGCAGGTACTGGATGTGCTGCTGGGTCCAACTGAGCTAAGAGTGATGTCAGAAGCCTCCAGGCACACTGGGAGACCTTGCTGAACTAAGATTTTGAACTGATCATTGTGTGCAGGAGGTCATGAATCTTTAAATGGATTTGTTTCATTATCTGCTGTTAATGCTGTATCAGTCAGGAAAAAGTGTGATCAGGTAAAGCAATTACTCACTTTTAATAAAGTATTGAAAAAATGAGGTAAAAGACTATGTAGATCCTTTTGATGCATAAACTGTGGAATGAAAAGTTAGTATGTATCTTGCAACCCCTTTAATATCTCTGAGGACCCCCCCTTTCTCTATGGTTCTGCATCCTCTGACCAAGAAAATCATAGGAAGGGTCCCCATACTAAAGTGGTGCTAAAGAATGGGGTTATTTACCAGCCCTCAGATTTCCTGCTTCTCACAGATGAAGGGGGTTTAAGGAAGCCCTGTGTGTCTTTTCCTCTCTATTTCTATAGGCAAGAGGGGAGGAGGAGGAGGATTACTTTGGCTAGGGTGACAGTCTGTCAAGTATGGGGCTATATCTTCACACAGGAGATGGCACATGGGTGTGTCTTCCAAAGTACAGTATAGCCTGTTGGGCATTTTATGTCCTCAAGTGGGGAGGAGAACCAAGTGCCCCTTGGTTTTGTGAAGTCTGACTTGACTGGGAGACCTCATCACTTTTTTTGTGGGTCAGCTGGAGACTTTCCTCTTTCCCCTTCTGTGGCTTTCTCCAGTTCCACTGAGAGCATCATTCTGATGAGGTTGATCAAGATGAAATCTCTCCTGAAGAGGCAGTGAAAGAGCCTGGAGCGGGCTTTACATGCTGCTGCCACCACACACTGTCCCTTTAGATGCCAGAGAGAGCTCCCACTTTGGCTACAGGTTTCAGTGTAGTCTTGCTTCTGCCTCCCCAGGAATTGCTGGTCCCCAGTATGGATCCTGACAACTAGCAGGGGAAAGAGCCAAACATAGGAGGCCACCAGGTCTAGGTATGAACGGAAATAATCACCAGATCCTAAACATCTGGTTAGCTAAAGGTGACATTATATTGAAATCATTTTCAATAAAAAACCAAATGAAAAGGCCACGGGCTAGAGAAATGCTCCACGTTAAGAGTGCCTACAGAGGATCCAGTTTCAGTTCCCAGCACCCTTGTCTGACAGCTAATAACTGCCTATATTTCCAGCTCTGGGGAGTCTTGACTCCTCTGGCCTACAAGAGAGCTCTACTAACATGCATATAACCACACACAGAAACACATAACTACACATAACTTCAAAACATAAATCTTTTAAAAAAAATAACAGTTGTTTATATGTGTGTACATATGCATGTATTGGTTCTCCCCTTACACACACTACATGGGCTCCAGGGATTGAACTCAGGTCGGAAAGCTGAGGGGCAAGTGCCTTTACCCTGCTTTGACGGCCCCAAAGCACCAAGACTACTGTCCTTTATTGTCTTGAGAGCACAGCACAGAACCGGACAAAAATCATTAGTCATCTATAGGTACATCTTTATTAGTAATGAATCCTTCTCACCAGAGACCAGAGAAGTGACTTACAGTTCCATGAGAATTAAACATCATAGCAAGACATCAAAGCAAAATGTCGAAGTTTGAATGGAAGAAATTGTTTAGGACACTGTTTCAGAAACAACGTCTTTCACAGACATTCTTGTAAGGAGGATTTTGCAATTTTGTATTTCATATTTGATTTTACTGGTACTCTAACTCAGATCAAAACATAGCTGCTTGGGATTTTCTGGACAATTAATCACCTTTACAGACGGAGCTGAATGCACCATCTGTTCTGCTGCCTATGTTAATACAGCCTCAGTGAGGACCAACCATGCTAAAGTTCTTCATCTGATTTTTCGAACAGCATCCTCGTACAAGTGTGGACTTCTGAAGGTTGTAGGAGGAGGAGGTTGAGAACACTGGCAGTGAATGCAGAAGCGGGAAGGGTGCATTCACAAGGGAGAGAGGGGCCTGTGCATGACTCGTAAACAAATTTTCGATATCCATTGATTCAATAATTCTTTAGAAAGTGGACTTCTGCAAAATGACTTCAGCTGACAAACAGTAGCAGAAAACTAGCAACAGATTCACTGGAGATTTAGATCAACTGGATTTGGAAACATGGGCGTAGAGGTAGAGACATGTTGGCACATGAAGAATGGATAATCAAACCAGTGTAGTCTGTTAAGCTTCTTGGGCCCCATGGTTAGAGGCAAATTGCAACAGTTTTTAGCACTGAGGAAAAGAAGAATAAAGGCCGCTTTGTTGAAAATCCCAGTCACCGGGAAATACTGACATCCTCTGCGATGCACATCAACTCTCAGGGGCACTGGCCATCAGCATGGTTAAACAGCTGTGTCAGCATGGGCTCTGCCTGGCACGAGAGAAAGAACAAGATTTTACAGCAAAACTTAGCTCAGCCTCATTTTCCACCACCAGAACTCTTTCTCTCTCTAGTCATTTAGATGCATTTGTCACAGGTGACCTTGGAGCTGCTAGGACAAAGTGGATCAGTGAGGGGAAAGGATGAGGCTTGCAGGCTTTGGCCGGGAAGGTGCTCACTCACAGCAGGGGGTTTCATTCTCCATCTCAGCATGAACTGCTAAGCATGGTCTAGAATAGAAGCCACTGGGTACCCCTAACAGTATTTAGTGATTTAGAACTCAGCAAGAGCCCACAAGTTAACAACAGACACAGTGCTCACCAGCTGTGATGTTGAAAACAGGGATCCAAAGGTGGACATTGACTATTGGAGGTCTGGAGACTCCACTGTATATATTTAGGCCTCACTAGCCTGTGTCTAAAACTGCATATGCGAGTTGCCAGAAGGATACATTGTTAATCTATGAGCCATGCAGTCTCTCAAAGAACTTTTATGTTAAACCGTCATTACTTTCTTTTTTTTTGTTGTTTGTTTGTTATTTTGTTTTGTTTTGTTTTTGATTTTTTTGAGACAGGGTTTCTCTTTATAGCCCTGGTTGTCCTGGAACTCACTTTGTAGACCAGGCTGGCCTCGAACTCAAAAATCCACCTGCCTCTGCCTCCCGATAAAAGAAAACACCTGAGTCTGTGTACTGAGTGCTTGGAAACTTGCTAGCTCTATGGGATGAGGACCAAGAAGTTGCTCATCAGACCTCAAGGAATCCTGGTGTTATTGTAAAGCTGAAGGTCCATTAAGGGAAAGCTTTTGTCTCCTAAAAGAAAAGTGGAGTCTATCTCTCAGTGGAAACATGTCATTGTATCCTGGTTTAAGAGTTGATCCAATTGGGCCTACCAATCACCTGGCCAAAGGACCACCCTTCAGGAAAGTAGCCATACCTCAAGCCATACTAAGGAGATAGGAATAATTTTCCTTCCTAATGTTCTTTTCCTACCCTACTCCTGATGCAGTCTCTTACAGACATGCAACTCTATAGGCCTACCAGGTTTTCTGAATTACTCAGAAAAGCTCAGCTTTTCTTTTCTTCTGTCAGTTCTATTAGGCATGCTTTCCCTCACACTTAGTCTAACTCCTTTAACTTTTCTCTTCCCGACTTTCATGTTGGCTTAACTCAAAGCACATGTCTTTTCCTTTCTTCTGTGTCTGTATCCCTCTTCTGGGCAACTGTCAAGATTTACAACAGGCCCGCCCTGAGGCTTTTCTTTTGAATTCTAATAGAATTGTCCTTTTGAGTCCATTCTTAAGTTCTTTGATCTGTAAGGCTAAGAACCCGGAGAAGACTCCTGATCCTCCCCACATTATTGCCTCCTTATAATTTTGCTTTCTGTTTATTCCCTTGGAAGTGCATTCAATACTTCCCAGATTTCCGTCCTTAGCTAGCTGGGTTTGTGTCAGCCAGCCCCTGTTGTGAGAGATCCTCTTCTATCATCCTTAGGCTACACCCAACACCTCCCTATTAACGTACTTGCTTCTGGATTTATTTACTCGTTTGTGGTATGTCTACTTCTATGGACTCTAAGTGCCACGTTATCTTTTTGTGTATTTATGTCTAGAACTATGTGTAGTGCAATACATAAAGGTACACTGAAAGGATTTCTCTCATTGGTATAGTTGATCCCTCTGTCAAAACAAAATTCATCAATAAGTATCATCTCAGTTCCTCAAATCACCCCAACCCAGAATGTCCTCCTACAGCATAATGGAAAACGGCAGCAGACAGCCATTGTCCCTCGGTGCCATGGCCCAGCCTCACCTGCCACCCCTTTTATAACTGCAGAGCTCCAATCTGCTTCAGACGAGTCATCAGCTCCCCATTCTGTTGCATGGAGATTAGATCACTGCATCCACCTATGCAGTCTTTACCTATGAAGACCCGAGGAACCTGCAGAAACACACAAGTCAGGATGGTTGAGGAGCCTTGTGACTAGTCCCCCATGCTAAGCTTTACAATTTGCTTTACAGTACTCTTCTGAAGACTTTTTTTTTTTTTTAAGAACAATGGTCTAAGAGTAGAAACATTTAAAAATGTTTTTGGGTGGCTAGAGAGATAGCTCAGTTGTTAAGAGCACTGACTGTTCTTCCAGAGGTTCTGGTTGTAGCTCAGGGACAGAGCTACTGAACATGCATTAAATCCGCAGCCCCAGGTAGGAAAAAGGTAAAGAAATGTTTATCAGATTGAGTGAGCTTATAATTTTTTTTTTCACTTTACAAACAAACACACATCAGGAGCAAATTCTTATTGGTACACTGAGACCACTAGGCTGCGCTTCAGATTCCCTGCTGTTGGGGCCAGACCTGAGAAGAGACCTTATACTGAGCCTGGGTCATCAGGAGCCAGACCTGAGAAGAGACCTTATACTGAGCCTGGGTCATCAGGAGCCAGACCTGAGAAGAGACCTTATACTGAGCCTGGGTCATCAGGAGCCAGACCTGAGAAGAGACCTTATACTGAGCCTGGTCATCAGGAGCTTCTCTTTCAGTGCAGAGGTCCAGGCTTATAAAACATTGCATCATCTGATATTAAAATACAGGTTAGCTTTCCTCAATTAGAAAACAGTATTATGATCTTTTGAGTCTGCTTTAGTTCCTCAACCTTGGTAAAATACCTAAATGTTGTATCTCTGGGTCCAAGCATATTGGTCTTCCTGGCCAGACTGTTACTGTACTTGTAGAATGGATTCCTCTCAGTCACTGCCACTCCACAGAGCTCTGTTCAGACACTTGTTTGTCTGTCTTGTCACAGTTAAAGAGGACTTCAGACTCCCTAGGAAGGAGGAAGTGCCCTTACTGTGGCCAAGTAATTTCCAAACCAGGGCTGTCCCATAGAGGTTGAGAGGTCATGAAGAAAGGGCTCTGCTAAGGCCCGTGCATGATCAGGAAGTGACAGGTCCTCTGACATAGAGAGGGGAAAGGCAGGCGGGGTGAGAATGGTTTTCAGAGCACCCTATTTTCCTCAGAATGTATAGACCATCTGAGTTATTTAAAATATAGGAAGGATGAGAAAAGAGGTTAAAATACTGTGGATACATCCTAGTAGCATTTTATCTAGAGAGAGAAGGGTGTCTGGGGAGAATTGGGCTGATAACTAAACCAACACCCTGTGCCACAATCCAAATTAGTTAAGCTGCCTCCTTTGCCTGAGGGAAAAAAAAAATCCCAGACCCCTTTTCAGGTAAGTCAGTTTGGTAAGTCTCATCAGTCCCTGGAGAGGGTGGTTGCCAGGGTGAGTGCGGATGGCTGTATGTGGCTGTGTCAGAGATTTTGTAAAGGAAAGTAACACAATATTGCTTCCATCAGCTACAAGGAGAAAAATGCAGAAACGTGAGGCAAGAAGTCCCAAATTTCCATGAAACATTGGGTATTGTTTCTGAGGGAAGGAGGCCCCATGTTTGAAGAGCTTTTCAGTTTCTGTTTCCTCAGAAGTTTCTGTTCCTTTATTCTGCTCTTTGGGGGCAGTCAGTTGTCCCAGTAACAGCAGGGCCTTAATGGTTCTGTTGAAGGTAAGGACTTGCTAAATAAAATTAATAAAATCCTTCTATGATTTAAACAAGGAAACCATGTATTTATTCTTGAATGACTATTTTCAAAAAGACTCCAGCAGTCTTTGCTATTCCTACAGCTTTCCACCTCTTCATTTGTTTCTGTAGAAGTCAAAGGTTGATATTGAGTGTCTTTCTGGATCACTCTTCAAAAACAAAAAACAGACAGGGTGTCCTGCCTATCCTGTGTTGATATCAAAAGCAGGCTATCACTGTCCACAGCCAGGTTTTTGGTTTTGGGTGTTTTGTTTTGTTTTTTAATGTGGGTTTGGGTTTTAATCTAAGCTGCTGCCCTCATGCTTATGAGGTAAAATTGATCCACTGACGGTCTTAGCTAATGCCAGTGGCAATAATGCCCTGAAAACCAAGGATCATCTCCTGGGAGCTGGTTCTCCCCCTGACTGTGAGTCAGAATTTTAGAAGGGTGGGTTAAATAAGACACAAACTTCTCTCAGATTCAGAAGAAATGAACTAAAGTCTGAGAACTTGAGTTTCTAAACATTTCCCAGGTGCTGGTCACCTTCAACCACTGGTCTACACAGAACAGCTCTTGATTTCTCCCAGGGTTAACAGAGGGCTGGGACCCTCCATACACTCTACACACACAGACAGCACCATACACAAACAGACAGCACTCCCCCACCAACCCCGACCGGACCCCGAGACAAGCCCTGAAACAGTATCTGACTCTTCCCCAGAATGGAGATTTTTGTACAAGTCTGGCAAGAAGCTAGGTTGCCTGAAAGCCTGAAAGAACTTTGGTGTCTCATCCCCGCTACAATTTGGGAATCAGCAAAGCTGCCTTCAATCAGGCCGAGGAAGAGGAGGAAACACCTGTCACTCAAATCTCTGGCCCACCTCTTTTCTGGGCGGAGGCCAAGTCAGCTACTGCTGAGGAGAGGAAGAATTTTCACTCTAAACCAAGCTTGGTAACGCAGGTCTGAGCTCCTGGAGCGGGTATTTCCCAGCATTCTCTGCTCTCTAGAGTTTTCTTCCTCTGTGTGTGGAGGCCAAAGGTTGACTTTGAGTGTCTTTCTTGATTACCTTTTTTTTTTGTTTTTTAAATTGAAACAGGGTCTCTGGCTCCACCTGTGCTGAGATTACAAGCAGGCTGTCACCTGTGCACAACTTCCTCCTCTTCTGTTTATGCCTGTGAGGTAAACGCAGTAACCGCTGAGTCATCTTCCCAGCGCCTACTTCTGACCACTGTTGGGTAGGGTTTGAGCCAGTGGGCTCCTCAGATGCAGCTACTCAAAGCTACTTCAACAGTTTCCTCGTCTTCTACCACAAAGCACTGACTGCACTTGGGTTCTGTGTGGCCCCAGAATGTCTCTCAGTTTAGTCCCTCCTGCAATCTTGTTCCTGCAAGAACAAATTCCTGGGAAGCAGCTGTATGTACAGAGGCAAAGGACCGGATTAGAGCTTCAGTGACCATGAAGCCCGCGGACTGCGGCAATTTGAGGGACAACTCCACAATTTATCTTGGATGACTTTTGCCCACCTCAGTGTCAGACCCAAGGAATGGATAAAGACCTTTGGAATTTACGAAATTAACAAAGCCTAACTGCTATCAGTCAAAGGGGTAAGAAAGGTATCACACAACACCTGAGGTCCATGGACTCAGTTAGAACCTGTTTCTTTGATGTTCCTTCCAAGGTTTTTAAAAATTGCTTTATCTGGATATCTTTATTTTGCTACTATAAAAATTAATCAGACTGCTTTGATGTTGGAATATGGGCATTGAAGTAACCCAGTGCTGCGTTCAGGCTACGTGCTCTCACTTGACTCTAGAATAACTCATCTGACTTGAGGCGAGAGCAGTTTTTGCACCAATGACTACAGTGACCAGAATGGCCCTTCCAAGGGTCAAATCAGGTCATTCCAAAGCTAAAAATCCAGCAGCAGCCTTGCTCCCTCTAAGCACAAACTGGTTTATTAGAGAGATTAGAGGCCTTCCTAAGGTAGTTGCCAGTATGCCTCAGGTCTAACTCTTCTTACTCTAACCCACTGTGGGCCTGTCAAGCCAGCCTCCTGTTTGGTCCACGACACACCAGTCACAGTTCACCACATGCTAGCCCTTATTTTTTGTTTCCTTTTTATTCATCTTAGTGAGGTTCCATTGGTTCCAATAAAACAGTAACTTGCCGCCTCTCTCCCGCCTCCCCTCCCGTAGTAGTTAATTTTATTCATAAACACACCACTGCTGCCTCCCAGATATACTATCAAATTATTTGTCTTCCCCCAAAAGTGCATATTTTTCAAAATATAGGAAATTTTCATGACTGGATTTCCACTATGCAGAAATGTGTCTGGTACATTACAGATGCTGAAAAGTATCTGTTGTATCCAGAAAAGTTATCCTATGAATGTGAAGGAAAAAGTAAGCCTTTGTAGACAAAATGGAGACACTTTGCTACGAAAACATTTGCTCTATAAGAAGCATCCAAAGTTCTATCAGAAGCCCGTCAGGAACAGCGGAGCTTTGGAGAAATAACAGATGAAAACATTGGAGGGAGCCTTAGGAGGTAGACTGATAAGACTAAAGACTGTTTCTGTAATCAGGCCTGCTGAGTTCCTACTGTATACCAGAGCCAACTACTCTCAAATTCTCACTCTGAAAATGTAAACACATCCTTATTCAGCAGCAGAAGCAGTGATTTAGAAACATTTGTGCTTCCCTCAAAGAGATGCATTTAGATTTGGACTCAAGAACCTGCAGGGGATAGGGCGTATGTATACAGGATCAGGGATATGGCTCAGTATACAGCAGGAGTACAGATCTTCAATGACCATGTAAACAGTCATGCATGCATGGCACAGTACTGGGAGTGGGGTGCCAGGAGAGGTAGATCTCAGGGGCTCGCTGGCTACCCGGCTAACCAAAATGGCAAGAGTACAGGTTCACTGAGAGACCCCCTCCTCAAAACAGCTAAGGTGGAGAGTGACTGAGAAACCACCTGAGGTCAGCCTCCAGTACATGTACACACACACACACACACACACACACACACACACACACACACCTTTTATACTTTTAAAGTTAAAAGGCCACTGCAAAAATAGTGTTGCTTTACAAATCAGTGCAAACATTTGTTAAATCAGGAAATCTGGTTTTTGGTTTGTTGGCTTTGTTTTGTTTTTCTTCTTTGCAGAACCCGTGCTGCTCCGCTAAGAATAGCATTTTCTTTAATTCTGTTGTAACTGGGACCACCTACAGATCTTACACCACCTCTGCTGTTATGAGGCAACTAATGTGGAATTTGACCTGAGCATGGGATTGTTGGAAGTGTTCCTAGGCAATCCCACTCTACAGGAGGATGTCTGGTGGGAGCTGGAGCAGGGCCTGGAGGGTCTATACGCCTCTCTTCATGGTCCATTCTGCTGTGTCCCTGCTCCAAGACCTCATCCTATAGCTGTAAAATACACACTATGGTTGGCACTACCATGCAGATTTTTGAATGAAATAATTCCCAATGCTTTACACCAAGATCCCAGAGAAAACCATTTAAGTCACACTAAAGCTCAAGTAGAAAATGTGTTTCTTCCAACACTACCCTGCAATGTGCTCCTGAAAAGACGTGAGCTTGCGTGACTGCTCTCTCAGGAAAGGGGATACTCTAAAAAGACCACCCATGCCTCTCCCTTTAGCTATCAGACTGTGTAAACAAAGAGCCTCAAAACGCACTCCCACCCCCACCCCACCCCACCCCCACCCCAAGCCTGAGCTGGGAAAGGCTGAAGTTCCGGTGCTGGTGCTAGCCAGTGGAGAAACCCACCTCTCAGGAAGAGACTTTCACACAGTTCTGAGCCCTGGGGAGCAACTGGACCTGAGACTATGGTGAGTCAGGGGTAGTGGGGGAGGGGTGGGGCTTTCACCTGGACCTGGCCTGCAAACCTCCTGCCTTCTATTTAAGAAGATGAGAGGAGATTCTAGTTAAGAAGGGAGCTGGCTCAGCTAGTAACTTATCAGCTAGTGCTTATGCATGAGAGTGAGGACCTTAGTTTGAGCCCCCAGAATCTACAGGAAAAAAAATTGGGTGCAAATCACAATGCTGGGAAGATCTAGATAGGAGGATCCCAGGGGTGTTCTGGCTTCCCACTGAAGCCTCACTGAACAAGTTTCTTTTCTCTGCTTTTCACTGTCACGTGTCACTTTAGTTGGTATTGGAGGCAGGTGGCCAAGGCTCTTGGCTTGTTGGGGCTGCCAGATCCTCGGCTTTGTCCCTAACACTCCAGTAACGGTACAACAAGCTCACTTTCCAGCACTAGAGTCTGTTAGGCTGGGCATTCCACCAGCAGCCCAGGCACAAAGAAAGCCTTTTCTGAGGAAGAAGGTGTTCTTAGAGAGCTGCATATGTATTTGTGGAACAGGATTTTGAAGTGCTCCTTCTAATCTTGCAGCCTGGGTCACTGAGGATCTCCAAGGCAAGAATCTATCAGATCATACAGTAAGTTATCATGATAACCAGGCCTGAAAATATCCTATAATTAAGGCAGCACAGGCAAAAATGGAGTACAGGATTTACTTTTCTAGTGGGTGGAGCTACTTAAGAATGAACAAACTAGGTGATAAATAAAGCCTAGTGAAAAGGAAGGGCCACAAACCCCACGGGGATACATGCTAACTGGGGGAAGAGAGTGCATATGGCCCCCTTCCATAACATAAAAGCTAGAGATCACATCCAGCCTCAAAGCAGCCTCCTGCCTTGCCAGAAGAACACTGCCAGTTCAAAATAGTGCTTAAAACAAAGCCTTCAGATAGACACACTAACTGCCGCCAGCCCAGCTGTCAGGCCCACTAACCGGTTACACACCAGCATTCTGCCTTCTGGTCCCCCCAGGCAGTCCGGCTGCCCACTCATTTGAACAGTGTCTTTCTTTGGGTCCCTCCCCCACACCCTGCAAAGTCCTCTGGATGCTTTGAAGGACAGAGCCCAGGCAGCGGCATCCTAAAAAAGGCACAGCTGGCTACAAAGCTCTGGAAAGGAAACAGCAACATCCCAGTGCTTCCTTAGCATTTAAACACACTCACTGTTCTCGCTCCGGTGAGCTGTTGTAAATAATCTTGAATCGCATTGGTGTTGTTAGTGGCTGTGATGTCCACAAACTCCAGAAGACCTTGTTTGAAAGGCAGTTGACTGAGGATTTCTTGGGTCTTTCTGCAGTAGGGGCAGGTGGGCTTGATGAACACGACCACCTTCCCAGACTGGATCTTGCAGTTCACAAACTCCTGAGCCATGCTGACAGGCTGCAGCTTCTCCAGGGACGAACGATCAGATGAAAGTAATGGTCCGGTGTAATGCTGCGGCGCTTAGCCAGCTGCTCTCATTTAATAAGGAACCTCCTTGGAGGAGGAGTTAGCAAGTAGGATGCTTCAGTTTTAAAGGGCCAGCCCCAAAGTCAGTTCATTTTGGTATGAGTCACTACTTACTAGGCCTATCATTGCACACTGGCTGTTTAAGCTATAATAGTGTGTGTAGGCCAGGCTGTCTTGTGTCCTCCCCAAGATCAGAACTAAGTCACCCTCTAGGGTAGCAGAGACAGCACAGACCAGTTTCTGGGTAGGAGGCCCCAGGTCCTCTTAGAACAAATTCATTCTCTCTCTCTCTCTCTCTCTCTCTTTCTCCTTCTCTTTCTCGTTCTCGTTCTCTCTCTTCTTTTGGAAAAATGGTTGTTTTGAAAACTAAAAACACAACCATGCAGGAAAGTTTTTGGCTCTTCATAGGAAGTGGGGACTGCATAGTGATTGGGCCTTGTGGGTTGCACCAGCACGCTTTTTTTTGGCCTGTAAGGTGGGTACTTGTGTGATTAGTGGACTTGGTTCTTGGCCTGTAAAAATATGCTTGTCTGTACTTTCTCTGTCTTTGAAAAGTGGGGTGCCATGCTCTGCGGTCATGGTGAACAATGAGCCCTTTTCGGTGGGGTAGATTTGTGACTGAACTTTGCCACAGGCCTACCTGTGAAGCTAAGCTTTTTAATAGGCCTCTCTTACTCCAAAAGCCTTAGGGTTGGTGACCTTTGAATAGCAGTTTAGTAAGAAACAAATTCTCCCATAACCCCTGACCTTAGATTCCAGACAGAATGAGAATCTTTTCCTGTCTGACTTGTTTTGACAGTGAGCTGAGGTGCTTTAGGAGGTGGTGCTGAGGTAGATAAGCAAATCGAAGAGAAAACCTGTCAGACTAAAGCACCTTTCCAAGCAAGCAACAAGTTCCACAGTAGAACCAGAGTGTCTTACAGGAGGTCAGACTAGAGTCATGCCATGGTGACGGCTCTGGTGCATATTGTGACAAAAGAGAAGTAAATTGACTTCTGGAGGCTGCTTTCTTTGTCACTCTCACTGTTACCAACATCAGATGGCAAAATAACAGTCAGATGGTATTATTCAGGGCCACAGAAGGAGCTTAGACAGAGCTCTGCCAACAGAGAAGGGGCCCAGCTGCATGGCTGAGGTGGCTGGCCCATGGCAGGGCTGTGGACCTCTTAGCCCATAGCTTCCCACACTTCTGAACAAGTTTAGGGCCAGTCTGCATCCTGCTCATTTTCTTCGTCTCACCCTTCTGATGCCAGCTGTTTCAGGGACTTCTTGAGGGTTCTTGCTGTTCACATGACCCTGGGGAATCAGCACCCGGCTCAGGCTGTTCCTTTAGAGTCTTTCTCTCCTTCTCTTTTGTCTGGTCTTTCTCTTCCTCCTTTTCCTAACAATCTGACTCTCTCATCTATCTCAAGACCATTTTGAGAACCACCATGACCTTCTGTCTCTTGGATGTCCACATTCTGCTCTGTCTCAATATTTGCCACTCCTGTTTTCCTTACCTACTCTTTCATTGCAATCTGACTTCCTTATCTCTGCCTTTTGAAATGCCTCCGTTACGTAAGCATCCCAGAACCAGTGTGAATTTATCATGTGCAGAAATGTGGGGACCTCCCAAGAGACCACCTGTATAGAGTCATGTGGGACTTGGGGTCTCACGTTATGCCTAACTCCAAACCACAGAGAGATGAAGATCCTTGTCTGAATGTACTGTTTCTATAATTTTACAGCATCTGATTTGCAGTCTACTATATTTACCTGAAGTCTTATAAATGATTGTACCTGGATACAGGAGAACTCTATTGTCTGTCCCGCAGTTCAGGTTGAGACTAATATCTGGGCCATTATCTAATATGTAATAATATGTGGCCCTCCCCTCCAAGCCTCAGGAAAGCATTGTCTGCTGCGAAGCCCTGCCTTCAGCCTCTTATACTGCCCAGCTTTCGGCTCAGCCTCTAAGTGCAGCCATCTGTCTTATGGCTAGGGCAGAAAGTTAAAGGCATCTTTACCCTCTGCAATGCATGGAATAGACAAGCTCTCCTAGTTTTGCCTGCTAGGTCTGAACAGAGACTACTCCAACTGAATGCTGCACTTTTCTTGAGGGCCTAGCCCTCCTGGTTCCTTACTTGGTGTCCTTACACCTTGCAGTTTGCTTTGTGGTACTGCTAGACAGGCTTTAGACAAGCTAGCACTACCACTTGTGGGGCTTGGATAATACAAGGATGGGTGCATTTTTTTTCCTACTTGTTCTTAAAGAACTTTATAGATGACAGAAAATAATTTTAAAAGAACAGTGAGGGGGCTGAAGAAATAGCTCACAGTTTAAGAGCACTGGCTGCTCTTCCAGAAGACTCAGGTTTGATTTCCAGCATGCACATCATGGCTCATCACAGTCTGTAACCTAGTTCTGTAGGATTGCACACTACTTCTGTCTTCCATGGGCACCAGGCATGCACATGATGTACAGACATACATGTAAGCAAAATATCCATATGCATAAGAATGAAAACATAAAAACAGTGACATATGGTGGTTAGGGCACCGTTTATCATTGCTGGGAGGCACTCAGTCTAGTAGAAAAGAAGTGTCTGCTCTGCAGTCCTCAGTGGAGCTAATACAATATGGATCTGTGTGACTCGTTAGACTAACAGAAGGTAACAGCAAAGACAATGGTCCTTATGTGTCTACTCCTGAACTAATCCAATCAATACTTATTAATCAGTTACCCTGGGCCAGACACATAGGTCCTCATATACAATTCCATCCTTAGGAATTCATAAGAAAGTTGGGGATACTGTCAGGAGAATGGTGTGATGCCTTGTATATGCTTGGCTCAGGGAGTGGCATGATTAGAAGGTGTGGCCCTGTTGGAGTAGGTGTGTCAATGCACGTGTGAGCTATCAGACCCTTACCCTAGCTGCCTGGAAGTCAGTCTTCTACTAGCAGCCTTCAGATGAAGATGTAGAACTCTCAGCTCAGCCTGTGTGTGACCATTAAAGGTAGCCTGGTCCCTGGTTGACCTAATACTAGAAGCCCCAGAGCCCCTGAAGGGATGGTGGGATGGTAGGACCTTCATCTGCCCCAGGCACCAGGCCTCTATCACTGGTCACAGCCCCCCATAGATTTGTAGACATTAGTCATGTAGGGGCAATGCTCCAAGCCCCTCTACATGTAGATGAGGAAAAGAACATGGCCTATGGTCATGTAGGCTCAAGACAGATCTCCAAGATAATGAGGTAGATAGAGGCCTGGAGGGCTTAGCCAATAAGCTTTTCTTCCCAGCCGTCCCTCCCTACAAAAGGTATTTAATCTCAGGCCCACCCTGAGAAGTAGGGTATGGTCTTACACATCTACTTTTCACCATAACAACAAGTGATTTAGAACCATGGAACTGTCTCTTTTCATCATGATCTGCTGTGGGGAGCCATGGAGAAGGCCTTTGCCTACAGAGCTACTGTCTAATCTCCTGTAGAAGGCCTCTCTATACTCCCTGCCACTACCAAGCCCAAGTCTGCCACCATCTGTCAAGCCAAAGACTATTTACATGGGACCAGCCAGAGGTCACCCCTAGACCCCTAGGCCTGGGAATCCAAGAGCCTGGGAACCTCACAGCCCTGGCCTCTTCCCAGGCCTGGGGACCCCCGAGTCAGCTCTGTGGTCTAGCAGATGTTGAACTCACAACCCTACATGCTTGCACCATGCCTGCCTGAATGCTGCCATGCTCCTACCTTGATGGTAATGGACTAAACCTGTGAACATGTAAGCCAGCCCCAAATAGATGTTGTCCTTTATAAGACTTGCCTTGGTCACGGTGTCTGTTCACAGCAGTAAACCCCTAACTAAGACAGAAGTTGGTAGCAGGAGCTGGAGTATGGGTGTGATAGGCCTGACCATGCTTTTGTTTGGAAGAATTTAGATTTCAGGACTATGGATTGGAAAAGTAGTGGAATGCTTTAAATGGGCCATCCTACTATGAATATAGAAGACTTGGTTGCTGAGAGTAATTTGAACTGTGCAGACCTGGCTCAAGACGTTTCAGTGGAGAATTTCAATATGTGGCCTAGAGACTAGTTTTGTGGGATTTTGGTGGAGAATGTGGCTGTTTTTTTGCCCATTTCTGAAGTGTCTAGCTGAGGCTAAGGTAAAAAGATTTATATTAATTACATTGACAAAGTAAATCTCAAAAACCCAACCTGGGACAGAGTAAATAAAAACTTAAATCCAGGCTTGATGGACCACACCTTTATTCCTAGTGTTTAGGAAATAGGCATGCAGATCTCAAAGTCAGTCTACAGAACAAGTTCCAGGACAGCCAAGTTTAGGCAGTGAAGGAGTTAGAAAACAGAAAGCTGGTGATATTTTTTCCAGCCCCAACAAGCTGCAAAACTGGGCAGCCTGGGCAATTTTCCTCTGGCTGTCAAGTATAGAAGGGACTGCTGGGACAATTGATGCTGACTAGCTTGAACTAAGAAATTAGTGGTGATTAAGAAGAGACCAGCATCACTGAGGTGAAATCTTCTTGGAAGTATTTTCTGAGAGCACAAAGAATCTGTGTTCCAGAGATAGTTGTACCTCATGCTATATCTGTACTTGGTAATGTGTAAGAGTCACCCAGGTGGTACTGGTTTTGAAAGCATCAACAGTTGAGGCTAGGCACTGTGAGAGGCCATGAAAGGCCACTGGTGAAGGTGTAGCCTCAGTTGCAGTTGATGGCCCAGGACTGAAGAGGTAATGCAAAATAGTTGAGGCTTAGCACCATGAAGAGAGTCCATAAGAGGCTATTGATGAAGCCTAGTTGCAGTGGAAGACCCCAGGGTATTGGAGATGCCAGTATCATGGGATGATCATGAGTAACAGCAGCTGCAGTTGAGTGGATCAACCTGAGCTTAGAGTGCTACAGAGGGCAGAGCTGGAGAAGTGATGCCAAACCTTTGAAAGAGCCCAGAAGATCATGTGTGGATCACAGACATTGAAACAAGAAGCTGTGAAGTTGAAGTTGTGCCTCAGACGCTCTGGGTCCCTCTGTCTGCATGGGTCGAGTTCTCTAAAGCAAGTGGGCAAAGAGTTCTGCGAAATGACAAACAGAGACCACACAGAGAGGGTGTGTAGAATCTGAGTGTAATTGTCAGATCGAGCACCAAACTTTTATACAGCGGGGAAGAAACCAGGCGAGGTACATCCATCAAGTTACAATGACACAATACAATAGGAATGAATACATCACAATTTGCTCTACTCCTTGTGGGGGCTGGTGCCAGGGGGTTAATGTATTACTACAACCTCCCTATCTCTAAGGTCCATGTAGATTCTAAAGAAGAGGAATTTACTAACTTGCTTCTAATTTACAATTTAGTTTGCTTTGCCTGGTTGTAATGAAGATTCCTTTCTCAGTGGGAAGTCCATCTATTCCCTAAAGCTATTGCCCTTAGCAAACATTCTGCAGATCAAAGCTATTGTCCTTAGCAAACATTCTGCAGATCAAAGCTATTGTCCTTAGCAAACATTCTGCAGACCAGCTCTGAGCTGCTTTTGGCTCCTTTCTATGTAAAGCTAAATAGTTTCCCTGTCTCTAGATAGTTTTCTGAATTCCCACTGAAAATCAAGAATTCTCTAGGACCATTGGAACGCTGGAAGGCCTAGCTTGTATCAGGATTCATTCTATGCTTATAATAAAAATCCTACTAAATGAGCACGTGGATCCATATGCCAGACTAATGCAGGGATAAATCTGGGCTTTCTAGCTATGGGAATGCCAAGGTTCCAGGAGGATGGGTTTCCTTTGAAACTCTTTGCCTCAGGACTGCTTCCAGGTTTTCAGGCCTGCCAAGCAAGCCACTACTGGAGTGGATGTAGCAAAGTTGAAGTTGAGTTGAAGACCCCTAGATGTTCTAGATGCCAGAGCTGTGGGATATCTGCTGCAGAATGCTTCTAACAGGAAGTGAAAACAGGCAAGGAGAAAGAAGTTTGTTGCTGTCAACAAAGATGAAAAGGAGTTAGAGATCTGAAGAATGCTTTGACATCAGACATGGAGATGCAGAGTTTGGAGTTTGTCCAGCTGGTTTTCTGTCTTGCTTTGGGAATTACTGTTAAGTGATTGGATGAATCTCAGAAGAGACTTTGAACTTTGGACTTTTAACATTAAGACTGCTATAGATTATGGAGACTTTTGAAGTTGGATTAAATATATTTTTTATTATGCTATGTTTAGGTATGCCCCTGTAGACTTATATGTTTGGACAAGCCTATGGGGGCCAGGAAGTGGAATGTGATGCTTGGGAGTATATGCTCAGGAGTGACACTATTAGAAGTTGTGGCCCTGTTGGAGTAGGTGTGTCCTTGTGGGTATGGGCTATAAGACCTTCACCATAGCTGTCTGGAAGTCAATATTCCACTAGCAGCCTTCAGATGAGGATGTAGAACTCCAGCTCCTCCTACACCATGCCTGCCTGGATGCTGCCACACTTTCACCTTGATGATAATGGACTGAATCTCTGAACCTGTAATCCATCCCCAAATATATGTTGTCATTGGTCATGGTGTCTGTTCACTGTAGTACTGACTAAGACAAATGGGCACAAATATTATCAACTCTGCAGGATGATACAATAGAGGTATATAAGGACATAAATGAGAGCAGTTAGATCACCAGGAGAGTGTTAAAGGGAAGTGCCCCTAACAAAGAAGAGCCATATATCAATTTTCAAATATATAACTTTAAGGGTACATCTCTCTATAAGAAAATGTAAGGGATTTAAGGAAATGTAAGGAATGTAAGGGTACATTCCTCTATAAAGAAACAAAATAAATTAGTAAGCACACCTTGATCCCAAGTAGTAACAGAAATGCTTTGGAGCAAGGAACCCTTACAGAGTCTATCCAATCTTGCTTCAAAATTATCTTGACAGGCTAAATTGGCTCTAAGGGTTACTCAGAGGCTGGAGGGATGCCATGGCTTACTTCCAAGCCACAGTTGCCTTTTAGGTATATTGCTGGAGGATTCAGATGAGAAAGCATGTTATCAGATGGCTTGTGGCTGTGCCCTCTTTGGAATGTTCTCTGGTTCTTCACAGATCTGACTATGGGGGATTATTAACTTTGACCCACAGATTTCTCAGGGCACTTCCTCACTTTCTACCTGTTCTCTGAAATCAGTAACACTGACAGCCACCCACTATGTTCTGACCCTGTGCTAGTCTTACTTTAAGAACTTAATACTAGCAATTTTAATCCTCACAGCAACTGTTAGCATCAAGCTCCACTTAACCTGTGTACCTGCGTTGCCAAGGCAACCACCTTCAATCCCATAGCCCACCTGGCTCA